>JAFELO010000155.1:1311415-1394768 GCA_017140195.1 Eumaeus atala
ATATATATCCAACTTTTTGAGACCGTCATAACAGTAAGGTTCTTGAGTGGAGGGCCGCTTTTGGGAAAACGAAGTGTAGGTCAACCGTGCACCAGGTGGGAAGAAGATATCCGTGCGTTCACCGGCCCGGGGTGGATGCGAGTAGCACGATATCGGTCGTCTTGGTGTGCAGTGAATGAGAAGTGGACCGATAAGGGCTGATAACGATTATAGGGGACAAACGAGCAGTCGAGTGTTTTGACGACTATCGATGCCTATAAATATCCCCGTTATTGTCATGCCGATATCTTGGGCTCCTTTCCTCGTCCCCACCAATGGGCCACAAGGCTAGTCACAAATCGCTCAAAATGTGACAACACGGCTATCGCACAAAATGTGACAACACAGCTATCATATATATGTGCGTGAGGGGTACCCCCCTAGTCGTGTCAGCCCAAATCGTGATGGTAATATTACTTATGTAAAGATATTGGTTATATTTCTGTAGGCTACGAAATTTTATTTATATAAACCTATAAAAAAATACTTAACAAATCTTATCTGTTTTCAGATGGTACAAGGGCACAACTTATGTAGTAGTGATAAACTTGCACGATAGAGACCACGTCCTTGACTTGACACATTTCGAGAACGTGAGTGGGCAAGCGAGTGTAGTCATAGCTAGTATCGAGTCGCCTAAGAATGAAGGGTGAGGCTTACATTACTCAGTACTACTTAAGAGGTTTCATATTATTTTTTCTTGGTCGATCCCTCAATTCCAAAGATTCCGTATCATGTTCTACTCTGCTGTTTCCTACTTTGCGCCGTATGGTATGCTCTGTGTATTATTAATTACACTATCTTTACTTCTTGTAAAATTTGGTACTTATTATATAAAACAAAGTTCCCGAAAACCGTCTGTTATACGATCGATTTTCTCTAAATCAATGGAACAGATTTTAATGCGGTTTTCGTATATAGATAGTCCAATTCTCGAGGAAGGTTTTATTATAGAACTTCCACTGTAAGTCACAGGCGTTACCGCAATTATTATAAAACAATGTACCTGAAACTGTCCTTTATGTGATCGATTTTATTAAAATCTACTGAATAGTTTTCATGCGGATTTCACTTGTGGATAGCATGATTCCCGAGGAAGGTTTGAGTGTGTAATTTATTCATAAGCGGAGGAGTTGTTAAATTTACAAATACATCAAAGCATTTCTCGCACTGATTAGTTTGAATAACTAGTGTTGAACTCCGTTCTAATTCAAGGAATTGGACGCCAAATTAAACGCGAGCGACTTTGTGTTGTTACACTTATCGAATTTTTCCACTACATATACACTACAGTAACAATGTCACAGAGTTACGACCTCTATCAACAGCAGTAGGTCCATACTTGATGCTAAAAAGACGGATCACCACCACCACAGAATGGATGGATGTATGTATGTTTGCTACTCAACCAAAAGAAATTTACATTAATTTAATTATTTCCAGGGATCTTACAAAAGAAATTTACATTAATTTAATTATTTCCAGGGATCTTGTGGACGTCGCTGCTCTCGCTGTCAGTGGGTATGAGAGCATCGTCGTAAGGCTGGTTTAAAATAATATAGAATATGTTAGACAGGTCATTGTTTATTTATTTAACCCAACCTTAACAACGAGAAATAATTTGTCCGGGTAAAAAGTTTCCTTTGCCTAATAATGAATGTGTCAGGTCCCGTATGCACGAGTGATTTTTATGTCGCGCGTTAAAAATATTAGAATTGGAATATATAGTCGCCCATACATCTGTACACATGTCAATTGTGCCAGGTTGTACGGTTCTTTTAACGCGCGATTTTTTTCCGCCCGTGCTAATGAGGGATAAGAGTGTATGTATGATTGCTACATTGCATTGCAATCGTACTGATACCACGGAGTAGTTATCTAAATCTCCCGTTTACATATGACGGCTATGTTGAGCCCTATCGAGCTGTTTTTCAAAGTCCAGATATTTCGCTAAGATAGGACCAGGGATGGAGTGAACCAGCGTAATATATTTGTGAAGATATTTATGGGCGTCAGCAATCCCTAAAAGTTGATTATTTACCAGGGACTTGTACAATAAAAAAACATTCTCTCATACTTTCATGCAATATAATTTGCAGTCTTGAAAAAGTAGTATGAGTAGATGAGCACAATCTAATTACTAACTTTTTCATGTCTAAATTTCCACGAAATTGAAACTTAACGAGTGCATGAGGCGCAGCTGGTTATATCCATGTGTCTCATACTCTTGGTACTACTTTCTCGTGTCATCAATGTCGTACAGTAACTTCTTAAAATTATTAAAAATTATTTTTATACACGACTTATAAGTTATTTTCTAGAGGGCCTATTTAAAACCATCAATGATTTAAGTATCTATTCTCCTAAAAATTTTAAGGACTACATTCTTATTTATTTCATAGGTATCATATATTTCATAGGTACTTTGCACTTTTATGTTGATAACTTCATAAATCTTGTTTTGTATGTTTACATATTTTCATATAAATTTCCTCGAAATTATTTTCTTATAGTAATGACTGTGTTCCTACGATTATAGTCGCCTGTGAACAGACACATTATTACTATGACGACGCGTGGCCCTCCCTCCAATAGGTCATCGGCTACTCACAAACCGCACGAAACACGACACCGAGGATATCAAATTGGCAGATTCAGCGGTATCATGTTAGCGAGACGTACCAACCCCAGACGTGCCATGCTAAAAAATCAAATCAAGATGATTATTGTTTTTGAAATATGGTATATGAACTAAAAAAATGTGTAATAAGAAATATCTGCCAAATATATAATAAAAAGTGTAAAATTGTTTTTTTTTTTTGGGATCAATGAACATCAGGCGCTATAAGACTGGCTCTTGCATTGATATAGGAACATTTTATTTCTTTTCAGTCCGCGACAGGTGTTTGAAGACGGTTTAATTTTTTTCTCATCACTTTTTATTTTTATTATGAGTTTATTTATGAAATTTGTCTTATACGGCGTAACGTTATTTCAAAAGTAGATCTGGCAATAAATGAATCGATCTTAGTCCTGACGTAATTATTTCCGATGGAAATATATAATTTCCTGAGTAGATACAGTCTCACCTGTACCCAACTTTGCTTCGCCAATTTTATAAATCACATTCCAAAGCCACGGTCACTAAAACTTCATAGCATATATAAATTATTGTAATTGAATTTATCGACCCTGTTAAATGTTTAGCTTTCATAAAGTAGTTCTATATTTTACACAGCTATTTCCATATTTTTGCGTAAGATTATAATAACGCATCAATGTCAGATGTACAGTAGTAAGTGGATTAACGACGTATTTTGGTACTCGACCGTATGGTTTGATATCTCTGAACTTGACATACATTGTGAATGTAAACTGTTGATAAATCTTGATGTCTTAAGTTTACTCGAATGTTACTCATTGCAATAAAATTACTTTTACGAATTCTATCGTGGTTTATTTGTGGCGCACGGTACAGCCATGACAATGGTTGCTGTAAAGCTTCTGAAACGTCGGGCTAGTTGAATAATTAAATAAACCGGGATAGAATCAGTAAAAGGAAGTTTATTGTAATGTTGATAAATCGATTTATTTCTTAAGTTTTCTCGAATTCTACCAATTAAAACTATCGAGATTGTAAAACGTCTCAACGCTTTACAATCCTGCTAATTGGGCTACGTGTTATATAAAAATTTGTGTATAATATGATCGTTATTCCTTCACGTAAATACCACCGTCTTCTTTCGTCCTAATACGTCGATTCAGAGGAAATTTGCCATAAGTATCGATAACAAACATCTTGACTTCATACTTCAATAATATTATTCAGATGGTTGAAGTAAACAAAAAATATGTAACTGAAGCAGAAAAGGAACAGGTTGCCCAAACGGGTCTATTCTCGGATGCTTTTTCTGGTTCATTTAAAAACTTTGAAAGTCGTTCAAGAGATTACTACAGACGGTACAACCATATATATTAATAATATATATTAACATAAGCGAGAACAAACCAATTATGATCGAGTAAAAAGTACACTCTCATGGATGGTAAGTTGGATTGAATTTAATAGTTTAGTAGTGTACCATAATAAACTAATATGATAGGGGGTGTCCTTGTTCAATGGGTGATAATGTCAGATATCTGTCCGATACTGATGAGCATCACGACGGGTGTGCGACCCCGGAATGCTCGAGCTACTGCTGTCACACTCCCACCGCTTCCTGTGACAGCGGTATCATTTCCCTTTTTCCCATCACTCCATTCCCAAAAATAGCTATTATAAGATCGACTGATAATCCCGATCAGTCACATGGGAAACAAAATCATATCTCACTCTGGTGTTAGACACCGCGATGACGCCTGCACCTTCACCTCTCACCAATTGTAGCGGCCTTCCGTTCCACTGGGCTAAAGAGCAGTGTGGGTAGTAGTGCACTTGTATCTGTGCGTACACTGTTATTTTATGTTTCGTGCAGTATGATACCTCCTGCGCAATATGACTTTGCTTCTGACATTTGACTCTGAGATAAAGACCCGCGGCGATGGACAGAGGTAGAGAGGTTCGGTTGTGATGCTACCGGGCTTCTCAAGACTGCACACTAGAGGGGCAATTTTTAGCACTGTATTGGGCTGACAATGCGTCTTAGCAGCACCTTGGGCGACAAAGCAGCTCTATTTAGAAAAGCCCTGCTTTCCCCACATCAAGGAGAGGACTAGAAAAGGTGTACTGAAAAAGGCTGGGCACCGCATATCACTTAGCACGTGGTCGAAGTTTCAATAATACTAAATACAAAAAGAAAATTAAAACACAGATTATGACATTTGCAGCGTGGAATGTTCGTACTCTCCTCGATAACAAGAACAACATATGTCCTCATCGCAAAACAGCATTTGTTTCTCAAGAACTTCGGATCTATGGTGTAGATATCGCTGGTCTCAGTGAAACACGCCTAGCCGACATCTAAAATCCTTTGAAGTCTCCCGGTTACTTACCAACAGGCAATATATATATCAGGTCGTTGGGCGGGACACTTTAAAAACTTGCTCAATATTAGCAGGGATGCGGATTTACACCACAATTATCCTTACCATCTCTATCCACGCGAATAGAACTGTATAATCCACTCTCTCTAGATGAGGTTGTTTTGGCTGTTCACCAACAACGGAACATTAAAACGATCGGATTGGACAATCTCCTTGGAGAACCGTTGAAGTACGGAGGCGTAAAATTGCACTCGGCCATTCGGATACTGTTTGCTCTTATGTGGGACAAAGAAAGTCCCGTATTCGCTCACTTTATAAAAATAAGGGCAACAGAGCAGACTGCAATTGAGGAATTTCTTTACTGACTCCGCTTGAGGAAGCCTTTGCTCTTATAATACTCAATCATTTGACACCTCTAGCTGAGGTTATATTACCTGTAACCCAACTGGGCTTCCGTCCTGATCGAGCAAGTGCCTCGATCAGGTCGGAAGCCCAGTTGGGTAACTCGACACTCCATTCGCCAACTTTAGGAGAAAAGTCGAGAGCAGGATCAACCATTGTACCTATGTTTTGTTAACCTGGAAAAACTTACGACTTACGAAACTTGGATGCACCGATAGGTTTGTCATTTTGATTCGTCTCTTGCACGACGAAATGGAGTGCGGCGGCAATGGGCAGGTTGATGATTCGGACCTATTTTCAGTTAGCATCGGCGTCAAGCAAGGCTGCGTGCTTGCTCCAACTCTGTTCTCCTTGTACTTTGCAGTAGACATGCGGGAGGCCTTGCTATCTCTATCTGAGGGTATCCGTATTCGCTTTCGTATTGGCAGTGTTGGAATCTTCAACCTGGCCCGATTGAAAGCTCACACCGAAGTGTCTCAAACTATTATCACCGAGATAATGTATGTGGACGACCAGTGTCTTGTGGCTGAATCACCAGAAAGCCTGCAAAGGATTTGTCTACGAGTGTAGGAGAGTCATGTCAAAGATTTGGCTTAAGGTTCAATGTAAAGAAGACCGAAGTAATGGTTCTTGATACACGCATTAGCAGGACCTCTGTTGACATTAAACTCGATGAAGATTCGTTAAAGCAGGTAGATAAATTTAAATATTTGGGTAGCACTATAACATCTATGTGTTTTCTCGACAATGAGGTTAACAGTCGCACTGGAGCCGCTGCGGCAGCTTTTGGCAAACTACGCTCTAAGGTGTTTCGCTGTCATGACATAAAATTGTCGACAAAAATCGCTTTCTATAAGGCAATCGTTCTTCCGGATCTCCTTATATCTTCTGAAGCATGGGTTCTGTATAGAAAACACATACAAACATTAGGTAGGTCCCGCCTAAAGTTCCTGTGCGATATCATGCACATCCATTGGTGGCAACGAGTTCTGAACACAGAGGTTCTGCGACCAGCAAATATCAACGGAATAGATTCGTATATAATGAGTCGCTAGCAAAGATGGTGTCCCGTATGGGTGAAAATAGAGTGGCGAAGTGCGTCATCTATTCTGAACTGCAGAATGGCAAACGAATAATAGGCAGACAGTGCAGGATGTAGTCAAGCGTCACATGAAGCGCTGCGATATAGATCCCTCACGCTGGGAGGAAGTGCCTTTGGAGAGGCACTGTGAATAACAAGGTGCTTTGAAGAAGAGAAGAGATTGACAAAAAGCGTGATATGTTCAAGACCCGATCTGCGGCCATTGCATAGAATTACGTCGAAGGGGTGTTGACTTGCGACATCTGTGGTCGCATGTTACAAACCAAAATTGGGTACGTCAGTCACCTGAGAGCACACAATCGACGCTCTGATTAGATGTCAAATCGCTGCGGCCGTATACGGTCCGGAATACTACGACGACTACTACTACTACTATAGTGTAGTATAATAAAATATTAAAGAAAACCAATTTTATTAAATTTACACCGACTACTGAATATACTTGATTTTATAACAAAATTATAGATGTAGTGGTTTCAAAAATGTTCTTACAACATGACTAGGTTAATGTGGTGTGCTAAGTCCACAGATATTATTATTATTATTACGTGAGCTAAAGATACCTTCCGGGTCGTGCCAGCTGTTCAGATGCAATATAGTATGGCATAACCTCTGACTAAAATAAGTAACATAGGCTCTCATTAAGATGTTTTGGTGGCTCATGATGTACAGCGAGGACCATGACGTTGAGTCACTTATTTGAATTGAAAACTTGTTTACATCTATGACAGAAATCTTCGCAGGAGGTAGTGCCATGATTTTGCGGCTGAGTTGTTCCGCTATGACCCCTCACACGCACGATACACCCGCGAAGTGATGGCTTTGCTCGCATTTCGTGCCATTTGTGAGTTTCTGATGGTTCATTAGAAGTGATAAAGGTACTAGAGGATCGGAAGTCGTCAAACGACTCCAACTACAAATTTTATTCATTTTAACATTTACAATTACTTTTTCAATCGTCTCGTTTTATAAAGAAATGTAAACTCATATTAAAAAAAAATGTTACCTTTCTTTATACTACACTTATTTTAGCAATAACTATTCATATTATTGATAACGTTTTTCTACAATTTAATGCCAGAGTACAAATATTAGGTATAATACAAATGTGTTTTTAATGTATTTAGAAGAATATAACACAAGTTTCGTAACTAAATTGACAGTAAATAAAGACAATCTACATATGTATAATAAATTTAGATATTTAAGTATTTTAATATTATTTCTATACTTTATTTTAAACAATAATATGTCCTCAATATTTTCAAAGGAAAATTTAGGCATTTACAGTTAAGTTGTCTTATCGTCAATTGGACTGTTCTTGCTTATCTTTAGCCATGCATATATGTAGGTGATATAATATAATCTTTGTATTCTTGTAAAAATATTAAAGTAACGTGCTTAGCCGTTACTGCTGTGCACAATGAGGTAAGATATATATTGATGTAAATAAATGTATAATAAAATTAAAATTATTATATTTTAATGATGGGTTAATAACATGGTTAGCGTTTAGCAAATAAATTAGAAATAATATATGAATAAATAATAATTAATTAGTAGTCATTTATTTTATAACAGTAAGTGGCTCAAATGTTTAAAGGATTATTAAATAATATCCTAATATCCATTCCATTATCCATCGTTTACTTTATTACACTTTCTTGTCTCACTGTGTATCATATATGTCGAAACCGAATTACTAAGATGCAGTGATATGCTGCATTGAATTAAACATGATACTGGCGTAAAATGACATCTTCGGTGTCGCGTTTCGTGCGCTTTCTAAGTTGACGGTGGCCCATTGGAGGCGGGCGAAAAGGAGGGTACGTATCGGCATAGTAATTATGCTGATGTTCATTGTTATTTATTGTTGTTATTTTATTATATTACTTTACTTTTTATTTAATTTTATGTTACATTATTGTTATATTCTTTACATGTTTGTCCCCCTATACTGTAAAAAAAACAAGTTAAAATTACACTTAAATTTCATATTTGATATTTTTATACATTGAGTTAAAAAAGTCTATATCAATGTTTTATATCAAATATTTTAATTAATTTCAATTTAGTTTATAATTTAAAATAAAACGTTTTACAATGTCTATTGTTCCTTTTGGATCTCATATTTTTCGGACTTGTATTTTTCTCATATGACAGGCCTTATAATAAACCGTCAAAATGACCAAGATTTGATATTAAATAACAATCGATCTCCTTTAAAACATACCAAAATTTTGAGTTGTAAAGCAGTTTTGAAAATATGGTTATATTCAACGATGTTTAACGTTGACTCTACCACAAAAAACTCATAGCGTATACTTATTTGGAGTTTAATCAAATCTTATCTATTCTTATTTTAAATTGACTATTATTTACAGGCTCTTCGCAAATGTGCTAGTCGCATTGGTCATATCATTAAGCCATGCAACAAGTGGAGAAAGAGAGTTGGAGTGGTGGGAGGAGACTATCTTCTATCAGATATATCCAAGATCTTTTATGGACAGTGACGGAGACGGTATCGGCGACATTAACGGTATTTTACTTTTTTAAAATTAAATCTGATTTGACACAATTTTTAATCAATCGACTTAATTTATATTACTTACTATTGAGCAGATTTACGTAATATTTCCTAGTTATTACTTAAATCTATGAATGCGATTAGACACGAAATAGACGAAGATAAATTTCTTATTGTTGATTCATAAATAGAAAAGAGCCTACTCTCCTATCAAAGGCATGTAACTGCGATATCTCTGGTGTTGCAGCTGTTTGTGGGCGTGTGTAATCAATTGCCTTTCGTGGAGCCGATACCTCGTTTGGCCCCAATATTATAAAATATCTCATTAAGTAACAGGTTCCTTATAAAATTAATATTCATCATCATCATCATATTATCAGCCCCTATCGGCCCACTGCTGGACGTGGGCTTCTTTCAATGAACGCCAAGACGACCGATCTCCTGCACTCCGATATTCATACACTAGGATGTTATTAAAATATATATATCGATTGTTTATGCAGAAAAAATTGAAAATTAGTGTAAACAGCTACATTTTTCGTAATCGAGAAAGTACCACAGGCGAGAGATACTTTCCAGCTATACTCTCACGATTCTTGTGTTTCGTGAGCGGTTCATTGGCAAGAGACGCACCTGGAGTAAACTCGCATATTTATAAGTATCGGCGCTAATACATGGCTTCTCTGCTTCTTTTCCCTTTCAGATATAAAAAATATAATATTAAACTTATTCTCTTTATTATATTTAGGAATAACTGCACAATTAGAATATTTAAAGGAGTTAGGCGTTGGTGCTACGTGGCTATCGCCTATATTCAAATCACCCATGTATGACTTTGGGTACGATATATCCGACTTTTATAACATACAAGAGGAATATGGGACAATGGAGGACTTCGAATATATGATTAAAAAGGCTAATGAATTAGGTAATCTCACTAAGTTTCAAACAGCTACGAAAGTAATTGGAGTAGTTTGACAAAATTGATGGAGTATGTTTATTATTTTGTTGGCTATTCCATATTTGTTACGACGTATTGCCATACTCTATTGCATCGAAATATGGTACGCACGACAGAAGAGGTACCTCTCGCTCGCATGATACCACCGTAAAGTGACACCGTAAAGCGGTGTCGCGTTTCATGCTTTTTGTGAGTAGCCGGTGGTCCATCGGAGGGAACGAGAAAAGGAGGGCAACGCATTATTGTGCCAGCGTTCATGGGCGTCAGTAGTCGTGAAATGCCCCAATTTCACGTCCCACTCACTATATTATAAAAGTTTACGCATATACGTCCTTTCTCTAATAACATTTTTAGTTCAAATGTAATTTTGTTCGTTACATTTTCACGCCAAAACGAATCAAGCGATATTGAACCTTTGTACACATATTCTTACAGGTACCTATTAGAAATGACATATTGTTGTGATATTTTTGAATTAAAGAAATATTTTTGCGTGGGGTGGCTCCAACAACTTACGTATATCGACGAGTGGTCTAAGCTATAACTAAATAAACATACACCTATATGAGCTGCTCACTCAGCACACAAAATAATATACAGTTACGTATATAAGAGCAGAGGCGGTCCACTTTGTGTTATCAAAACCATTGCGTGTCCATCGAGCCAGTGTCCAGTATCGCTTTATATTTGATTTTAGTAATAGGTAGTGCCACGCCGCATAGGAGGAGGTAGTGCCATGCATGGTGCATGACACTACATCCTGCCATGCAACGGAATTTTGCCGTCACGACCGGGGAGCGGGTTGTGAGTAGCCGTTGGCCCATACCATCGTGGGCGTCAGTAGTGGTGGTTTGCCCCCTACACTATTTAATAATAACATGTAATAATTAATATTCTCATCATTTACTATTAAGTTAAATCACATCCGTGAGCTTCTTTAATTTACATTTCCCAATAATACAAGCACTGTTTTCTATACTTTACCAAGTAAACGTATCTTTTATCATCTTTATATTTTCCACATATTGTTACATGAATACAAACATATGAAAAATTGAGTTAACTGAATTTCAGGTATAAAAATAATATTAGACTTTGTTCCAAATCATGGCAGTAACGAAAGCTATTGGTTTGATGAAGCACTAAAAGGACATGAAAAATACTATGATTACTTTGTATGGGAAGACGGTATTGAAGATGAAAATGGAAATTTGCAGCCACCGTCCAATTGGGTAATTAATAACTACAGATAAAAGATAATAATGAAACCAAAATTCGTCTTTCTTTGCATTTTTCACCTTTAATAGCACCCTACGTTTCTTTCTAGGTCCATAAAATATATACTGTATACCTGTAGAATTAGTAAGTAATTATTTTCTTTGTAACGGGGCATGAAACACTAAAGAAAATGTTTAATTTTCAGGTAAGTGTATTCAGGGGCAGCGCTTGGGAATATAGGCCCGAAGTAGGTAAATTTTACCTTCATCAATTTGTCATTGGTCAACCAGACTTCAACTTTCGCAACCCTGACGTTGTTGAGGAAATGAAAAATGTAGTTCGTTTTTGGTTAGACAAAGGTGTAGCTGGATTTAGGGTTGATGCTGTTGCACATTTATTCGAATCTGAAAAGGTCGATGGTAAAGTACCTGACGAACCTTTATCAGGAAATCGTCTGGATGAACCTAATCATTACGACCACCTTGACCATATTTACACAAAGGACATACAAGAAACATACGATATGGTTTATATTTGGAGAGAAGTATTGGATGAATATAAAGCTAAAGATGGCGTACCGAGAGTTATGATGACAGAAGTCTACTCATCTCCTCAAAATACTATGAAATATTTTGGCAATGGTGAAAAGGAAGGAGCTCAGATGCCTTTCAATTTTGTACTTATTTCTGACGTGAATGGTGATTCCACGGCTGCGGAAATTAAATATGCTATTGATAAATTTTTGACGTTTAAACCCATAGATAAATTAGCCAATTGGGTGGTAAGTTTTTAATTTATATATTTTTTTTTAATTAATAGTATTCATAATATCAGATATTCAATAAGTACTCCTTCACTAACATAAGTTACACAAATATATCAATGTACATGAATCTACTTAATTTGCTGCTTTGAAGTTACGTTTTTTTTAGAGAATCCACCGTTAAATTATGTAAGCTAAACAAAACTATATTGATGATTTGGTAACGGAATGACCCTTGTCATCTTTTCCTAATTGATAATACTTGTAATCTTAATATAATAAACAGAGAAATTTTGTTTATTATAAACAGGGTTGGAAAGGGATTTAAATAAAAAAAATTGCTTGAGGGGCAAACGAACTGTCTGTTGGCGTCTGCCTGATCCCATGTACATCCTCATAATCCCAATTTAAGTAAACATGTTGCCCTACTACCATTCATCATACTCTATCCCTACCATTCTCTTTTCAGCCCATAACACATTTTAATTTTCAAAGACATAATAAATGTATGAATAATTTTCAATTATATTTTAAAGGCTGGAAATCATGACAACAACAGAGTTGCTTCAAGGTTCAGCCCCGAATCTGTTGATGGAATAAATATGATTGTTCTTTTGCTTCCTGGGATAGCAGTAACATATATGGTAAATATACTTTAAATAAAAAATGTTTATTTATTGCACGTTAATGTAAAATTTTATATATTTTATAAAGGGTGAGGAAATAGGAATGGTCGATGGATATGTTAGTTGGGAAGACTCTGTAGATCCAGGCGCATGCAACACAGGTGACCCTCTTGGATATGAGGAATCGTCTAGAGACCCTGAAAGAACTCCCTTTCAATGGAACTCGGAGAAAAATGCGGGTAAGAAAAATTACACAGTATGAATACACAGGCTTGTTGAAACCATGAGTAAAAATATTATAATCAGTGTATTGTTCCAGGATTTTCCACGAGCCATAAAACCTGGTTGCCCGTAGCCGAGGGTTATGAAAGTCTAAATGTAGAAGCACAGAAAAATGTTGAAAAATCACATCTGAATATCTACAAATTCCTGTCACGATTAAGAACAGAAGAAACATTTAGACATGGAAGATACGAGTCCGTTGCCTTCAATTCTGATGTATTTGCCTTCAGGAGGTATGGTGTATTATTACTAAACTGCGTTAGAGGAAACCTCCATTGGAGAGAAGGAGGAAATGAGGGCAACACACATTTACAGTATTTTATTTTAGGGATGTTTGTCTTCGTCGGTATTCGTAAGAGGCTCGCTCCCTGCAAGAAAGTGATGCTGGGTACATTGAAACACAATTGTAATTAGCCGAGTTATGTTATTAATTCTATGTTATATTATTGTTATACTCCTTACATGGTTAAGACTGAAGCTGCCCTCGGTTAAAAATCCATGCTAAAGAAACAATGGATATTTCGGTCCCATAGAAAATAAGTACATAAGTGGCTGTACTTTCTGATTGTGATTAGCCAGAGGTGTTATATTTTGAGTGCCTTAAAATGGCGCAGACCTCATGATTGAGATAAATTTTAGCTTGATCCTTTCACCCGTTCCCGGGAGAACAGTCTTAACAAGTGTATATACAAACGTACGGTCGGACGGACTTTGGTGCAATGCATGTATGATCCATTAGTATGGATCGTTCGGTTTGCGTCGCTGGCTCGTACTTGGGTGTTTTTTATATTTAGAATTTAATCGTATATCAATAGCTAAAATATTCGACTTTATATATTGTCAAAAGTTGCTTTATATGCTTTCATGCTAGAACTAATTAGCGGCTGAAAATTGGCACAAATAATGCCCAAAATCCGGAATAACAAAGAAAATTATAGATCTGGAGCCGAAGCAAATTAATTAATTGCGATGGACTTTACGCGCGAAACTCATAATAATATTAAGAATAGAATAATAAGGTTATTTACCTTACTTATTATGACCGTAACAATTGATAGCGGTTAATGAAATGCTAAGTACAATCACATTGTTACATTATAAGGAAGAGGCAGTGCCATGCTACACAGGAGGAGGTAGGCCATGCACAGTGCATCTTCCTAAGCAACGCAATTGCGCTGGTTCGACAAACATTATATTCGGTTAGACATTTTTAGTACCGCCTTTCGTGCGGTTTATGAGTAGCCGGCGGCCCACTGGGAGGGGGGGAGCTCAACGCGTTGGCATAGTACTTATGTAGATGTTCATGGACGTTGGTAATCGCAAAAAGTCTCCGATTTCCCGTTTGCCCCCTGTTCTAGAAAAAAGATATAAATCCACTTTAACAACAAAGCGTTCCGCACATATCAATCTGGCTTAAGTCTTTGTAATGTGAGATGTTACAGTACTTTATGTGACAGATTAAAAACATATGTCGACGATAGGTAGACAGTAAATGGATTACCGAGTTAATTCTTTTGTTCGTTATCAGTGGATAGCTTTGACATTTGAAATCTTGCGTTGAACTGTCGATAAAAATTATCAAGCTCTTGAGATTTATATGTTTGATAATGTACTTTCATTTTTATTAAAAAATTGTTTGGTATAGTAAAAAAGTAAGTCTATGTAATTTCCTTTTCAATCAAAGTAAGCAATGTTAACAGCTTAATACTGTGTACTATTTGACTAATTAATTCGTTTATGATTGTGGTTGTACGTTGAATGGACAATAATACAACCACAATTATTTATTGCAGTGAATATAATATATTAGTTGCTTAAATGTGCTAATTCCAATGATTCTGTGAATTGAATTTTACGTTATTATAGGTGGTACAATGGCGAAATATACGTCGTAGTGGTAAACTTCAGAGGCACTGCTTACGACATCGACCTAAGCTACTTTGAACATTTAACTGGACAACTCAAAGTAGTGATAAGTAGTGTTAGCTCACCCAAGCATGTCGGGTAAGTAGCGAGGTATATTTACAGCTTACCTGAAAAAAAATATTGCTCTTAAAAAAATGTACATAGAAAAATATTAAAGAAAGTAAATACCGACACTCTTTTTATATTTTTTCCTGATTATACTAAGCAATAATCAATTTCATTACTTTTACAGGGATATCGTAGAAGCTAGCAATCTGAATGTTATGGAAAACGAAGCCTTGGTTCTGAAGTTAATTTTATAAATTAATGAAAAACTTATTAAAATAATGATATGAGACCGAATAAAAATCTAATACCTGCAAAACATTTATGTTTTTGTTACGACCTAGCTGTGATTTTTGCATATTTTTTTTATCTATAATTGGATTATCATAATTAATGGTGTTAAAAGCTTATTGGAACACTCTTTACAACTATTTAAAATAAATATTACATTGTTATACCGTTCGCAAAAACTGACTTATTTTTATTAATAGCTGCAGATAGAGTGATGATACTGATAATATAATGGACGTTTAAGGAAAATACGGCTCCTGGACAACTATTATTGTTCATAACATACTCGTGCATATACTCGGTAAGTGAATTGCACTTCTTTGCTGTCAATATTGCTAATAACATATGTCAGGCGTTACATACAAATATGCAGAAGGACATTGGGGACAAACGAGAAAACGCCTATAAAAATGTACATAATTATGCTGATGCGTTACCCCCTTTCCTCTTCCCCTCCAATGAGTATTGTGGTGAATGTCTCATTATCAGACAAGTGTCGTTTTGTTAGAGATCTATTTTAGATCACATCACGCAATAGAATTTTTTTTTTAAATAAAAGTTTTAAAGATTTTAAATAGTTGGCTCGAAAATTTTATAAGAAGTTTAGAATTTTATCTAAAAATGTTGTGTAAAAATGCTACGCGTATACATACTTTAATACTTAATATAACTTTGAATTGTCCTTAGAAACATAATTATCCCCTCCAAAAATAATAAAGATTTAATTAAATTCAGGATTTACTTCATCTAAGATGATAATAAGGTAATTTATGCAAAAGCTCATACAATATTCATTAAGAAATATTGCTGTAGCGGCAGTTCTTAGAAAGCTCTTGACCACGTCGTCCCTTTCCTCCCTAATCTCCTTCAGGTGTATGTTGTTCTGTAAATTTGATGGTGTAAAGATTATAATCAAAACGGAGTGTATTAGATGGTTAAGGCTGTTAAAAAGTAAGTGTGTACTTATGTACGTACGTAAGAGGTGGTGCCATGCTGAGTTGCAACGGAATTGGGCCCTCACGAACGGGGAGATACCTCTCACTCACATAACACCGCCGTAAAGGGACATCTTTAGTGTTGCGTTTCGTGCTGTTTCTGAGTAGCCGGTGGTGCATTGCACCCCCTCCCCCCTGGGTGAGAAGGAGGGCAATGCACTGGCATTGTAATTATGTAGATGTTCATGGGCGTCGGCGGTCTCAGCAAAAATGACTCGTGAATAAACGCCACAAACAATAGAAAAAGTATTTAATATATATATATATACATATATATATATATATATATATATATATATATATATACACGAACATACCTACAAAATCCTTATTAAAAAAATGCTTTTGCGATTATAATATTAGTAGGATTGTACGAGTATATAATTTTCGTGTTATAATACTTTTCTTTGTTGAAACGCATTTACGTGCCTTCACTGGCCCTGGGTGGGGTCCAGTTGTGTGAGGGGCTTGCGGCACATTATAGTGCCGAATACCCACAAAAACCACCGCGAGTGCCATCAGTGCCGCCTTTGGTGAGGTGCCCCGGAACAGCAAATCATCAGGGCACCTCGACGGCTAGTCAGCCCCCTAAGGAACCGACGCCACCTCCACAGATGGGGTTGTCCGCACCACAGGACAACCCCACCAACTTTGAGAGAGTGCAATGGGGCGAGGTACCCATCCTCACCTCTTGCCCTGTGTGCAATAGCGCCGCCTCATGGTTTTTCTCTTTTGTCCCCTCTTCTTATAAGAGGGGTATAAAGAGCGCCTCCTCTTCCTGTTCTTTAGTCCTCTATTCTGAGACGTACAGTAGAGCATAGACCTCCTCGGTTCAATTAGCTTCGCCCAAGGTGTCTCGGATCACCCCAGGCTACTGAGCCCCACCGCCTCGACAAGGCTTGAACCATGGTGGGGCGTGTTATAATACTTGTTCCAGCCAACCTCAGGAACAATTGGACTGGTTTTAACTTAAAATTTAGGCTTTAACAACAAATAATAACAGCAACGTGTGGCCGAGTAAGCCAGTAATCTATACAAACACAATAAATCTGAAGAGTTGTTCTTGTTTCTTTGCGAGTTCAAACGCTTATATCTGCAAATTCAAGTCGGATTTGAAAATAATATTAAATTCTTCAAGTAACCTTCGTCATGAATGTGGTATACATTTAGAAGGTTATACGCTATATACCATGACTCTACAACCAATATGTCCGAAGTCACACGGGTAAACGTTGGTAGCAAAACGACAATACTCGCTAAAACATGTGTTGGTTTCTCGAAATAAGAAATAATAAACATCAGTTGTTAATTTCGTTCATCCATTACAAATTATTGGCTCAAACGAGGCTTCTAAATCAAAAATAATATTCCGTCCGTCTATGTAAAATATGTTAGAAATAATTGACACGGTTTTGTTCCGCATTATACCGTAGGAACTGGAGCTTGCGCCGCCAGAAACGGCAATTCATGTCAATTAACCAAGACGAATGTTTATGGAGTGTTAACGAGTTCGCGTTTTTATTTTGTGCAATATTCTAGTGTTACTTATTTCCACTATGTCGCACTTGATTTATTATAGGTTTCGCGTTTTTAGATAATAGACACTTTTATAGGCTCAGTGAGTGACAAATGGAGGTCTAATGCCGTTGCAATGGCCGTATGTTTCCACTTGTAGTTCTTAAGCAACAATGTACAAGCTATCGTTTTTATAGAATACGTCATTGTCACCAAAATCTCCATCATAATCGTCATCGACAGCATCATCAAACGGACAACGTCCACTGCTGGACCATATGTCCTTACAATAAGCGTGTAATCATTATCATAATGAATAATAAAATAATAAAAAAACGGAAATTCCATTTTGTCTTTCACGTCTCGTCGTCTGTCTTGTGTAACTGTAGAATTATATTTATAAAGAACGATTCATAGTTATTTAGTATGAATTGTTCAGTAGATTAGTAAGAGGCAGTGCCAAGCCGCATTGCAACCGAATTGAGGATGCATGACAGGGGATGTATCTATCGTGTTTCGGAGGTCTGCAAATAAGCAGTGGCCCATTGGAGGAGAGGAGAGAAGGTGTGCAACGTATCTGCGTAACAATAATACATATAAAAGTGAACAGTAATCATGATCTCGTGCCGTTACATAAACCTTTGCACAACCAGATGATCTTTGATATTTAATGTATCAAAGACTTTCTCTTGGACTATAATATATACAACATTTCTGCAGCTATACAGCACTACCTCTTGCTGAACAAGAAATATAATATCAACCTTATAAAAAAATAACCAAAGAAAAAGATGTTTCTTCATTTCTGTAATCATCAAAGTATATTAACTAAAATCATTGTAAAAGTAACTCTTCTGCAGTAGGTAAAAGCGAAGTTATAACACTATTATCACAAAAAGGCAGAAAATATGTTTGTTTTGATAGATCACGTTTTAGACTCAATCGATTTCCTCCCTCCGGGCTGGCTACTAAACGACAAAAATCCTCTTGTTGTATAACTATAGTGTGTGGTTGTCAATCAAAACCTATAAATTGTGATATGAGATGTACGTATCTTAGTTTTCAATTTGTTTATTTATAATATCAAAACGATGACACATTTGACTGCATTTTTGTTTGCACTGAATAGGCTGCGAAACCTGTGACATGAAAAAATATTATATTATTAGAGTCCTACATTATATGTGATGAACATAGGGTATATTGTAACACTTTCGAAAACGTTAGAGATCAGTAAGAAAAAAATTGATAGCGTTAACAAGGATATGAAAAAGTGTGAAAATAAATCCCTATTGAGCTGCAGAAATTGTTGAAAACTAGCTGTCCCGACAGACGATGTTCTGTCATAAATTGAATTTGTTGCAGATGTCGTGTAATATTTTCGGGGGCGAAATTAAAATTTACAATTATTGCCACGTTTCGTAAAATATTTATCCTAATCTGGGGGTGCTAGCAATGTACAACATTTAAAATAGGATTTTTTTTTAATTTACACATTTAAATTACCCTAACTGGTGAAACAAACTCAGCGAGACTAATGTTTGAGATAATTATACTTCAGTTACATTATTATAGCATACACAAGCAGTAACATCCGCATAAGCAAATGCATTGCATTCGCCCTCCCTCATCACTAGGCCACCAGCTTCTCACAAATTTCGACAACATACTCACTTTTACCATATCAATGGACTAGAAGTCCCTCCCCGGTCTTCGCAAAGCAGCATGTCACTGCCTCTTACTGACGTACATCGCTCAATAACACAATAGACAGGTTTATCGAATATTCGCGAGCTTTTAAATGAACCACTGGCGGCTCAGCTTGACTCAGGACAACACCCGCTCAACTGAATTACGTCTTGTTTCATAAGAACTACTTCCAAATGGGCGATCATTGATAATGGTTTGTAGTACTACAATTTAACTAAATCATCTGTTAGAACCTATAATTGAAAATATGTTTTAGTTTACGATTAAAAACGCTTCAAATTTTCGACGTGTGTGTGTGTGTGTGTGTGTGAAGTAACGCCTTCAGATTTAAACATAATTGAAAAAAAATATCTCCTTACATTCTCAGGAGATATTTTTTTATCAATTATATTATTTTCATTTTTGATTGAATATAGTTTCATTACAATAATGAACTAATGTGAAATCCCATGAATAATTTGAGAGGTAAATACATAAAATATATATACATACATATACTCTAGTTATGAAAATGTTTTCTAACCAACATATTGTTAAAATTTTGACAATACGTTGGATATTGTCAAAATTATATGAATATTTTGCAAGTCTAAAACGTGATGAATTTTAACCACATTTAAAATTAAAAGAGCCACCGAAGGTAACATAATTTGTAGTTAGCGGCACACTATATTTGTAACTACTAGACGGTCATTAATAATTGTGTAAGTTAACGGTCGCGCTCGCGATCTCGCCCTGTGGTTATGATTGAGTAAGTCGTTAGCAAGGTGAGCAATTAATTAAATATTGTATCATTTACTTGGCTGTCTCAATTAAAAGGGTACATAATAAATTGTACAACATACTGATCGGGTGACACGCGCTATAAATAGTTTGCATTGCTCATAATCACAAGATTGCTATAGTTTTTACAGCAATTACCATTGTAAATAATACTAGTCACTTAAGTACTATTTCCAAATAGTATCAGAGTGCTATTTAAATAAACCATTTAATTAGGTTTACGATTTTTATAAAATAGGGGGGAAAACGAGGAAATGGAGACTTTTGATAACTACCGATGCACATATAGATCCGTATTATTGTCATGCAGAGGCGTTGTTCTACTTTCATACTTTTCTCCAACAACCGAAACGATGAACTAGAAAATATGAATGTCCTTGTGCTTGTGTGGATGTCTATGGTCATCGTGCCAGTTGTTACGCAATAGCAGATTTGATTAGTGACTTCGAAGTAATCGAATTTTAGTTTTTTTTTATTGTACCTATACGTGTAGGTAATATGCAAAAAATAATGTTTAGTAAGAGCTTGTGCCATGGGGCAATACGACCAAAGTGGGCCGGTACGGCCGGGAAATTGCTTCCCGCTAACATGATACCGCAGTCAAGTGGCAGCTGTGCTATCGTAACTCGTATATGTTGTGAGTTTCCGATGGCCCATTGGAGGAAGAGAGGAGAAAGGGTGACACAACTGAATAACAATTATACGAAAGGACACCGTTAGTCAACAAAAAATTATACTTTAAAAATTCAAAGCTTGACAAGTCACCAGAAATTTCTGACGTTAAAGTATTAGCGTTGTATGTGTTAGCAAGCTGCTTCCAGCTGATTATTGATACCACTGACCTCAAAGTGTGAGGATGAAGCTTGAGTATAGAGAGGCTCATGTTTCTTCGTTTACAAATGCCAACAACTAAACATTAATTTATGGCGTCGAGTTATTAAACTATGAAGCTATTCCGAATTTATAGCCATCTATAATTGGCGCAACATATACTGAGGGCCAATTAAACCTATTTTAAGGCACGTGTGTCGCTTTCGATGACTCTTACACAACGCGAATTAAGTACGACGAAACATGTTTAATGCTCTTGTGTGGTGTACACGCATTTATACGGTGTGCGTAATGGCTACACTTTGGAGTTCACGGCCATAGCGGATTACTACAGTTGGCGCCACCACGCTCATCTTAACTTTTTTTCAAAATAAGTACCAATTCTATGCCATTAAAGTACATTTACTGTCAGAACATACGCAATTTTAAAGACGCTTTTAACGTTGCACATGCCCATAAGAGAATTATTTGTTGAGTTTGCAAGTAAAATTGACTTAAACGAATATAGATGATTCGTTTATAAATGATAATATAAGCGTAGACATACAAGTGTCGTTGCTGGGCCATAATTACATTGTACTCTCGTTCGTATAATTATTTTTTTTAGTATAAGGCAACAAATAGAACCTTTGGCTGCCGTCTCCAATAGGTATGTATGCAAGCAACTGTCATGTAAATTTATAGTCCTTTTCTCCTTGCACCTTCGTGCAAAACGCCACAGAATAGCTGTCAATTTAAAGTGGTCAAGCAAGCGAAGGTATCCCCACGGTCGTTCCGGTCAAATTTAGCTGTAATCACCACCACGATAGTGGCACTATCTCTTAACAAATATAATAAGAACTTTTAGAACATATAGAACGGGGGTTTAATATTTTTTATTGGCGCTTTTGTGCTCTGTTGATGTAGAAATGAATTCGTTGCGCTCGCACCCAATTTCATTTTTGTTGACGCGGGGAAACACAATCACGCGTCATTACCTGTCCTGGGTGGGGTTCAGTGGTGTGTGGGACTCGCGGTGTATTATAGTGCCAGAAACTTACTGAGACAACCGAGAGTGCCATCAGTACAGCTTTTGGTGAGGTGTAGCGGAACTACAAATTTTTAGGGCAGTTCTACTGTTAGTCAGCCCCTAAGGAACCGACACCACCTCCAGAGATACAGACATAGTTGTCCATCACTAATGCACATAGCCGCCAACTTCGGGACGGTGAAGTTCCCGTCCTTTCCCCTTGCCCCGCGCGCAAAAGAACGTCCTCATTTGGCTCTTTATTTCCCTCTTCTTATAAGAGGGGTGCAAAGAGCAGCCCCCTCCTTTCAAATGGCTTAGTCCAAGGTGTCAGAGTTCACCCCAGGTTACTGAGCCCCACTGCCACAACTGGGCTCGAACCATGGCAGGGGTACTCGCATACAGCCTGCTCCAGCCACTGCATAGAATATTTTTGTCTCCCGGTATCGTCCCTATGGTCATATCAGCTCACTCGCCAGCTTCTGAGGGTTGTGACAAAACCACACTTAATTTAAAAAACCCTTGATATTGATGTTTTAAGTTTACGCGAATGTTAGTCATTACAACAAAACTACTTTTACGGATTTTATCGCGGTTTATTCAATTATTTATCTAGCCCGACGTTTCAGGAGCTTTACTACAACCATGGTCCCCGGTAGACAGAGATGATAGATGTCCTGTGGTACCAAGTTTTTAAAAGTACCCGAAGAGTTATAATTTTAGTTGTTCCGATTAACGCAAACACTACTTATTATATCTTGATGTCTTGAGGGGTGTTATGTTTTGTTTTTAACACAATCAAGTCAAAAAGTAAACATAAGTAAAAGTAGTTTTATTGTAAGAACTTATGATGTGAAATTGAGGAGAGTGATTTTAAGTATTCATCCCGTCTTGAGAATTATAATAAGTTTTATCAACAGCAGTTATGTCATAACTAACCCTAAATTAGTTAAATGCTTGTAGATGCGTATCCTTTTACATAAATTATCTTTATACAGTAAACATCTTTATACATACAATAAATACTACTGAATATTGACTCAACCTTAAATAATAATAGCCCAGTGTTCATTTGACGAAATAATAACATGCGCCGAAATATTTAGCTTGAATATTTCGTCACAAGTCTTAATGGAATAGCGATTCTTATGTATTAGAAATAAGGCTACATTTGGATTAGTAAGCTCCTTTTAAATACACAATTTGCAACGTAATAGTGCAATTGAATGACCGCACCTATGTTTCGTAATGTGCGTCGAAATCACATTGATTAATACACATCTAAAGATTAGAGCAACTCCGTTATCAGCGAGATAAAATAACCTGTAATAATGTGGAGTAAGTTTCAAATTTGTGTGATTCGTTCTTAATGAGTGTGTCGCGGTGTTGAGTAAGACAATTACTTAGATCGTTTCGCTATCTGCCGGCGAAAGGTTGAATCATGACGCTCTGAAACGTACCGCATTCATGATGACATGAGTTTAAAAATTATATAGTTTTGTTACGACTTCAATAAAAATTGTAATAACATAAAGGTTTATGATATATGCCGAATGTATCATCGGCGGCACCAACTTTTACCAGTCAGCTGAGCCTTGATGACAGCCAATCTACGTTACCGATTTATGTTCCTAATTGTCCTTGTGATACATGATTAAAAAAAGAAGTAAGCCTCTGATTCTGGATCGTCACACAACAAGCTCAGGAATTCCAATGTAAAAACATTTTCCCCAGATGACATTGTTAAATGTAGAAACATCAGAAACAATATAAATTGATTCACACATATTATGTCGTTAGTTATAAGTGAAACAAAAATATCGGATAATGCGGAGTCTTACGCTGTTTTGAATATTTTAGCTACCAACCGTGGTACCGTGAATATGGTATCATGAAAAATATTCCAAATATGAAATCATTCACTCAAACACTTTTTTGCCTGCCAGTAACTAAATCCATTATTATCTATTTTGAATTCCGGCTAGGGTGACTATATATATGCACTACACATTATTATATTATGCAAGGTGAATACACAGGCATAAGTATAGAGTAGGTAATTTTCTATCTTTTCCCCATTCTAACAGGACGGTAGTCCGACACGACCGAAGAGAAATCATGCGTGGGGCCAACGGCTTAACCTACTTTCCGGGCGCTTGTAAGTTTATAGCGGGATAAAATGTTCAGACTCAAGATGATGATAGCTTACAGAAATAAAATGTTTCATTTTACTCCGTTTAATAGTTTTGCATCATGACAGTCATTCACATTCAAAATCATCGAAATATTTTGAATATATTATTATGTCTCGCGCCTGATTTCTCTTCGGTCGTGTCAAACTGCCGTCTCATCGGAAGAGGAAAATGAGGGAACAACGAGTGAACTTGTGCCTCGCATACACTTGTGCACTATAATATGTCCTATGCAGCTGACTAGTCTCTATAGAGATGGCAGCTAGGTGCGGCTAGGGCGGCATCATTATTATACTTATGACAACCGCGATCAATGTTCCATTATGTATGTTATCCTTTATGTGTGTATTCAATACTATATGTTTGATATAACATAATATATAATATCGGTGCGGCAAAAGATCGATTTTAGATTTCTGTACATATAAAATAAAATCAATGTTTGTTTGTTTATTTGTCCCTCATGGACTCTGAAAAGATAGAAGGTAGAGTCTGTGTCTTGTAACCTTGTACGGAAATTATCGGATTTTTTTGGATAAATACAATATAGCAGTGGAACGCTTGCAGGAAACAGGTAGTATTTTTGTAGTTTCTAATATAATTTATAGACGGGTTTTTTCAACGTGTGGCAACCCCTTTTGGTCGTGGGACATGATCGAGATGGTTGTATCTCGGAGTTCTATCCATTTGATTTAACAATAATTAGATTTTCAACAATATTCAGAATTCTTCATAATTTTGTACCAACTTAGATAATTTAAGACAAAATATTTTTAAATCATAGTGGGCCGGTGTTTATCTACTTTTAAGCCACTGGTAGCGTGGCAAATATGCCGCACTCTCGTATAATATCGGCGGTAAGTGAAGTTTCCGACGGCAATCCGACCGATGGCTCTAAGTGCTTTCGGATGCACAAAGCCACATCGCTGTAAAATTTCTGATACTTGTTTGTAGATATTTTCTTGAAAGGAAAATCTCAATAGCACCTTTGAAATCGAACAGCTTAAGATTAACAACTGAATACATTAACAAAAAGAACATAGGGGTCTTAGTAAATTTCTTTATACGTATTCAAAAATCATAACATTACAAAAGGGGATAAATAGTTACAAACAATCTGATTACTGCGTATGGTGAAGGAAATGAAAATGTACCCATTCTTATAAATGACGTTTAATCCGTTGTTCAATACGTCCGTCGTTCCAATTGAAGGGATAAAATAACAACATCGACACATATTTATGCAGAGAGAACGGAATACCACATATCGCGATCCTTACATACCTGTCATGCATCCTCCGCATTCTTTTTTTCTTTCATTGCGCTCTTGGTACAAACAAGTAAAGAAAGATCATTTTTTTATTGTTGTAAGAAAACAATGAAATTATTTATTACTAATTTATTGATTTTATACAAGCAAAGAAATAATATAATTTTATTGTCTACAATTTAATCAATAGATAGTGATTTTTATCTCTGCAAAAGGGCTATAGTCGAACAGGGTTTGCAGGAAATGCTAACATTCTAAATGGCGCCTTTTGTAGGCAACAAATTCCACTTTTTAGGATGAACTTGATAAGACAAAACTCATGTAAAATAATTTCTAGAAGTTTAAGTTACATCATCGTATTAATATTATCATTGTTCATAAAGCACAGTTTTTAAGCAATACATTTTAAGAGGCAGATCCTAGCTGCATTGCACTCGAATTGAGCTGGCAGGATATGGGAGGTACCTCTCACACACATAACATCTTGAAGTATATATGTAGTGAATAATGTACTGTTTCATGTGGTTTGCGAGTAGATGGTGGCCGATTGGAGGTACGGGGGAGGGTGGGCAATGCATCTTCTTATGCTTATGTTTTAATACGGGCGCCAAGGGGAACAAACAAGAAATGTAACCCGTCTGGTAATGACACGTCTAAGACGATTTGTCCCGCTATAACATAAATAAATTTTTCCCATCCTATTTACGAGATCGATATCTCTTAAAATTTCTAAAATGCAATAGCATCATGAATTAAAATTCATTCAACCCAGCATCGTCAGATTACTAAAGTACCCATGAAAATACCATTCAAAGTTTGAACTTTCAGCTCGCTGAGGTGAAAGCGGACTAACCACACACTCAGAATAACAAACATCACGCTTGAGAAGACAA
Organism: Eumaeus atala; assembly: GCA_017140195.1. Classification (NCBI taxonomy): domain Eukaryota; kingdom Metazoa; phylum Arthropoda; class Insecta; order Lepidoptera; family Lycaenidae; genus Eumaeus; species Eumaeus atala. Next base: position 1,337,776 of record JAFELO010000155.1, read on the forward strand.
CTTGTTCGACCGGATGGTGTCAAGATTTCATTGCAATATACGCTCCGGGTTGGATGCGGGTAGCAGGGAATTAACCGTCTACCGCCGCCCATAGACGTTTGTTAGTCTAGGCAAGGTCCAGGCAACCAGACGCGTTGTCGGCTTTTTAGGAATAGGTATGCCCTTTTCTTGAAGACCCTAAGTTGTTTCGGATAGGATATACTGAGGAAGAAAGCTGGTTCCACAGCAGTTATACGCAGAGAAAAGTCGCGTTTAAACAGCACTGTTGTGGATTTACGGGCGTCATGGCGATGGGCAAGGAACTTATAGCTTTGTCGCGATGTCTTTTTTTACTAGGGTCACAGAGTTTACTCGGGAGATTTATCTGCCATTGTGGTTTATGGAGGCATGACACGCCTAGAATTACTATGCCGATTGCCACCGACGGCGGCACCACCGATCGCATATCGAATTATTCTTTTCAGAAGAAGTGAGTTCTGTTCCCCATTGTATGACACAGTCACCGTGCGCAGTGGCGGCACGATGTCCGTAGATGGAAATCTGCTGCTGGTACTAAGTCAAACAATACCTTCCGAGGAGACTTCCGACAGAAACACTCCTCGTACAGTCACTACCTTGGCGATAATATAAAGGAACATATGTCCAGCATTGGCACACTCATGATAAAGGAAGTCAAATATGCCGTCGGGATGTCACTTATTTCCTATAGCCTGTAGAATTTCGGAATATATCTTATGTATGACACTTAAAGTCACGAGGAAGGTAGGCCATATAATAATTTATTTCAGGATAAAATCATATTGCGCTTCTACAAAATAGTGTAGTTGTGTTGTGGCCTCTATCCGTTCCCGCATAAACCGCCATTGCCTTCATACTTACATCAAGGAACCACAATGGATCTCTTGGAATATTATATCTATACATTTTTTTTAGTAAAAGTTAGCATCTCCCGACGAACACTCATAGCGATCCGATGAAGTTGTATTTTTTTCACAACATACCACTCGCCCGAGGTGGAACAGGGGGGAGGGTCCCCCTCGTCATATTAGCTCAACGAGCTCTTCCATCCCTCACGTTGATGCATGGCCTACTTTAGCGCCCGGGCGTGAGCTGTCCCCCTCGTCAAAGAGGGGGCGAGGGGACCCGGTCCTCTCGGTCAAGATATTTTTTTGTTTTTGCTTACTTAAGCTAATCTTAAATAACTACCAGGATGGAGATGTGAAGCTTCTGCGAGAAGGGAGAAGGGTTCGTCCCCCTATTGACGACAATCTCACCTAGACCGCGTTATAGTAATGGATGAAGCTGCAATTGACACTTTCGTCAACATGGAGCAGTAAAAAAATGTATCTACGAGTTCAGGTCTAAAATAAGTAACTTCATGATAAGTCAACCAGGGTCACGGATCGTCTAAGATGTCATATCATATAAGTGGTAGTGAATTTATAGCTATTTTTTATAGATGTATTGTTATTGTCAATTAGTGGGTGTTAAATTGTGTTGTTATGTTGCCTGTTGAGACGAATTAGGCTCGTGCAATGTCACTTCGGGTATATTCTCATACTAATAAATAAGTAAATAAATGAATAAATATTATAAAGAATATTCAATGCAAGCAAACAAAAAAAAAAGAGGTTTGATTGTTTGTTTTTTTGCTTTGAATAGCTCCGAGATTACTGAACCGATTGGAAAAAATCTTTTACCATTCGTATCCTACATTACTTGTGATGAACATAGGCTATATAACATTAGGAAATGTCCTGTCATACATTTAATTTGTAGTCATTACCCTGACATTTATTTTTTTTTGTCTCAGCCTGGTCGGACTGCCATTTTTAAATAAAATTTAAGAAATTATATATTTGATATTTTTATTGTAGAATATGTAGTACATATATAAACATACATTGATCTAGACGGCATTAGAACCCGCAACCTCTGGTGAAACACGCGGACTATCCGCCACGTTACCAATTGAGCGATCCGGTAGTCAATATTTATTGACTCTGTTGCTTACTTATCTTTGGTACTTAGTAAGGGGCACTCGACAGCGCGAGTGTAATGTTTATCTCTAAGCTATAGAATTAAATCCATATTTCAAACGGATAGTTTCTACACTATCGAATTTTTGATTTTAGGAATTGTTAGTATTATTAAAATTCGTAATTTACAAAACACGTCAGAGTAAATAAATTGAAATATTTTTTTTTGAAAAGGGGGTCAAACGGGAAATTGGAGCCCTTTGATGACTACCCATACTCATGGACTTACGCAGATGCGTTGCCTTCTATCACCCCCCCCCCCCTTGGGCCACTGGCTACATAGAAACCGCACGAAAAGCGACAGTGACGCTGTCACTTTATGCCGGTTTCAAGTGAGCGAGAAGTACTTCCCCTATGTGAGTGAGGTAACCGGGAATAAAAGTAATAAGCGATAAATTTTACATGCTTATATTTTTGCTCTACATTCGTCCACGTGCATACATATTCACGCCTGGCTGGAAATTCAAAGAAAACTGTAACATAAGCATACACTACTTTAGTGGGCCCTTTAGCATATTTTATGAATTTATTCGTTCGTTCATTATTTTAAATCATAGATATTTATAACTTTTCAAAACACATTTTGGTGTAAATTATTACTGTAGTACTATGTATTGTAGACTCATTGAAAGTGTTTTCGAATACGTTTTCATACATTCATTTAAAAATCCTTATGAATGTTTTATAATCAATTTGGATTCATCATTATAATAAAATGGAATTCGACTACCACCAAGCACTGAAGCCTACCACCGAGTACTGATTCCACCATGAAACTTTCACTAAGATTAACTTCTCATACCTATGTCGTTGAAATTGAACCAAATATTATTTAAGGGATTGTTAGAATCTAATAATCCCCGTCTTCCCCTAGCCTTAGCCCGTTTCTATACCAGATGATATCTGGGTCGGCTACCTAATCTAGGGGATTTGACGAGGGTGCCAGTTTTTACACGGAGCGACTGTCGTCTGACCTCTGTAACCCAGAGGAGAAACTAAACCCTATCTTGGATTAGCTCGAATTCGAATACATGAAATCCGAATTTCCTCGCGATGATTTCCTTCACCGTAATAGCACTCGGAAAATCTACATAAGTTAAGAATATTCAATGGTACACGGTCGGGATCAAACCTGGGCTACCTGAGTGGGAGTCCGCAGCTCAAGCCACTGGACCACTGCGGCTCTTAAGGGATTATTAGATCAAGGGATTATTATATGACCTGCACAACCGACGATGTTATTGGAGGTCCACATCATCACCATAGCATATATGTTACGGCGACACCTATTAAAAAAATATTTTAAGAGGTTGTGCCATACTGCACTGCAACGGAACTCTCCGATTCTATTGATCTCTTGCTCACATGACTCCGCTGTAAAATAGCAACTATACTGTCGCGTTTCATGTGGTTTGTGAGTAGCCGGCATCCCATTTAGGGGGGGAGAGAAAAGGAGGGAAAGGCATCTGCATGACCACTATGCCGATGTTTATAGGCGCCGGTAGTCGTTCAAAATATCTGACACCTCGTTTGCCCCCACCCCCCATACTATAAAAATAACAGCGTAAATATGTAAGAAAGTAAGTAAGATACAACTTCGCTACGACAGAGACCCCTATATATTCAAAGTTATTTGTGTTATTTTTTATAGTAGGGAATAAGAGTAGGGGAGCATTTTGATTACGGCAAACATCAGAAAAATAGCGGCTTGTGGACATTCCGAGAATTATTAATGTTATGTATGTGCAGCGGACCGCGGGTGTTATGATGTTGAATTTTTATTTGCTTTCTTCATCGCATTGGACGAAACATGTTTAAGATTACCTGTACCATTACCCAGCAATAATAATTAGGCGTAATCAATATGATCAGCTAAACTTTTTCTACATCTCCGTGGTGCATCGCAGCTGGGCTTCACCTGGCTGCCCTCTCCTCTTCTTGGCTTTTGCAAGTCATTGTAATTTTGTACTGTCTCCCGCATTGACTAGTTAACATGCATTCACCTAATTAACATGCAGATGTGTTTACCTTCTTCCATCTCACCCTCTCGAGAGAGCCCAACGAGCGGTACTTAAAACAATGCAATACAGACCGTTCACGTCTCCTACTGAGGACATCTTTAGAGACACTGGTGTACGGACAATACGCCAACTTATATTTTTTTATAGAATAGGGGGGGCAAACGGGTAATTGGAGCCTTTTACGACTACCGACGCCCATGAATATCCACATAATTACAATGCCCATGCGTTGCCCTCCTTCTCCCCCCAATGGACCACCAGCTCACCACTCACAAACCACACGATACGCGACACTGAAGATGTCATTCAAAGGCGGCCTCACATAATCATGTGAGCTAGAGGTACCACCCCGGTCGTGCCGGCCCAATTCTATTGCATAGGATGATGTGGTGTCATGCACTATGCATGGCACTGGCTCCTCCAGTGCAGCATGGCACGACTTCTTCCTAAAGTATGTAATGCAACGAGCCTTACGAAAAGAGTGTTAATTCTTTGGTCTAATTGCATCTTTCATTTATATCTGCATATAACGAGGTGTTAGAGCATTTTGATGACTACCGACTATATATGTTCACATTTTATGCAGATGTGCTGTCCACTTTCTCTCCTCCCCTCCAATGGGCCACTATCTAGTCACACACCGCATGAAACGCGATAACATAGCTGTCAATTTACGGCAATATCATTTGAGGGATAGCGAAAGGTCGCGTCGGCGAAACATACGTATTCATCTCAATTCGACTGTAGCATGCGACAATCTTTTACTAATGTTGCAAAGAAAAGAGGAGGCAAGTCATGTGTGTAAGGATCGTGATGCATGGCATTCCTTTCTCTGTGCCTACCCCGTTAGGAAACTGGCGTGAAGATGTGTTGTTGTTGTAAGGAAAAAAACAAATTGTGTTGCTGCACTCAAGTTTTAATACTAACCCTGAATGTTGTGTGTATTTTAATATTTTAGTATCCAAATAACTGACTGGGAGATTTGAACAAAATTACATATTTGCATATATGACAATTAAACACATATTTAGATCTTAATTTTAGTACAGGATAATCTAAGAAAATTATTCTCCTTAATGATTTAAAATAAACCGCGATAAAATCCGTTAAAGCAATTTTACTATAATCGTTCCCTTAGTTAGGAGTATTTTCAAGGAAACATGTGCAAGGAAAACATGCAACACTCTGCGTCGCTTCAAAGAATAGCATATGCAAAGAAAGCAAATCTCATAAGCGTAGTACTACGTAAATACAGGTGATGTAACGGCTCTTTTTGTGCTCCCTCGCTGTTTTAGTACTTGACTTGGTAAACGCAATCATATATATTTTTTTTTAGGCTAAGCTCCTTGCGTTGTTTTATTCATAAGACAACATTAGTACAGGCTTGTGAATTTATTTAGATAAAGATGTTTAAATACACTTATCACTCTATAAGTAGTACCTGACGGGTATCAGCACAAGTTAAGGAAAACACTTTCGAAATTTATCACACGGACTGAGAAGTCTAAATCGATTGTCACAGTTCACAGTCAATCATTATCTAATTGCAATAATTACACATACAGATCGACACTTCAAATCGATAAGATCCTCTTTTGAAGTCACGTAATAAATACATACATAACAACATCTTTCCAAGTGCGAGAATATACATAGATAAACAATGTAAATGAATGCAAATCCCTATTACAGCGGAACGCTTCGTACAATAATGACATCTCAGATGTAAATTACAATTACGTCACACTTTTACGAATACGCTGACACATTTTGCAAAACATGCTACGCATATGCGAAAACCGGCAAAGTGTGAGTCGTATTCGCACAACAAGGTATCAGTACCAACAGTGGTGTAAGGATTATGTCATTATATAATAACTAGCTGTCCCAACAGATGTCGTTCTGTCATAAATTGAATCAGTCTCAGGCGTACTTGGTAAACATTTTCGGTAAAGCCGTTTCGGAGAGTAAGGTTACTAACATTGGAACAATGATGAAATGATTTAAAAACCCTTACACAAGTACTTTCAAATGGCTGCACCGATTTTCATCAGCACACTCAGAAAATATTTAAGCACACTCAGAAGAAGACGATCTCCGTGCAGTAGCCGGTCCGGGCTGGGTGTGAGTAGCAGGACATCGGTCATCTTGGCGTTCATTGAGTGTGGTATATGTCCAGCGGTGGACCGATAAGGGCTGATAATGACGATGATATGATGTTGAAGCACACTTTTGTCTAGGTCACCTATCTAACAAAAACATTTATCCAAGTCGATTCACTCGTTTGGGCGCTAAGGTAAATGTCACGCAACATCCGCGCGTTCCCAAGAAAAAGGCCGTGAAAGACGGACAGACAGGCGGGCAACAAAGAGTTTGTTTCTTGTCTTTTGAGTTACGGTATCCCAAAAATCAAATCCCATAGCTTCAGAACGAAGGTACCAACTTCGATAATAATTTTTATTTGCGTTCTTCATCGCATTGGACGAAAATATGTTTCAAAAATAGAACGGAAATATCCAATTTTTTTAGAGTAAGATCGTGCAGCCGAATTGGGCCGGATATTCCCGGTGTATTTCCCACCCAAATAACCGCTATAAAAGTAATTGATGTGCTGTCGCGTTTTGTGCGGCTTTAAAGTAGCCGGTGCTGTATTGTAGGAAGCGGGATGAAGGAATGTAACGTATATGTGTCAGCAAGTATTAATGGGCGTCGGTAGTGACAAGAGGGATCTGATTGATTGACTGCTCGTCTCTCCCAGTGCTTTAACAAATAAACATGTTTACACCTCCGCAGCGTTACCATGACAATTAATTCGAATACTGCAACACCACAATATCTGCCATGACAGTAATAAGTTTAAATAAAGAATAATACGACCTCTTATTTCGTATGAAAGAAATGAAACTTTAAAGGATCGTGGAAGTGAGCAAGCGAGTTTTTAAGGGCACTAATATGAAAGCAGTTTCCGACAATATTATCTTTTTCTAAAAGGTCAAATCCATAGCATTATCTTCCCATAGTTGTACATTTGTATGTGAACTTACCCAGTAGCATATATGATTCAGTTCCAGGTCGCAGCCCTAAATCCCAATACAGAACAAAACGTGCTATTAAAAATTTGTAAATCTGATTCTAATGACAGTCTAGAGTCACCAAAAAGTATCGTCTATGCACCTGATTTCCCTCTGGCCACGTCGCGTTGGCCATCCCTTCGGAATATACTATACCAGCTGTGCCCCGCGATTTAACCCGCATATAATTTGGTAATAAATCACTGATAGTAGAAAAAAAAATAGCATGTAGGAACCTAGTTTCATACAAACTATCAACTCTTAGAAGAAGTAATATGCAAAGTTTGAAATTTCTAGAACAAGTCGTCCGTGACGAATGATTGAGTGAGTGAAGTTTCGCTAAAACAAGACTGGCGGGCCTCGTTGTTAACGGGGTCCTGTTTATTAGCATAACAAATTGTACACTAAAATCTTCCTCGGCAATTGGTACATCATAAGTCCACATGAAAACTATTTCAGTGGAGATTTTGTTTCATAACATATATAGATGTACCCGTCTGTCTTGGTGCGTACTGGTATACTAGAGTATATCCTGCGTAGTCTGTTATGGTGTATTAAAAATATTATATTGGTACCAAGAAAAACAGATTTCTGCCCTAATATGTACTAGCGTCCACTTCAACAATTATTTTACAATTTTTACATTTTTTTCCATAAGCCGTTATAATTTCATATCAAAAAAATTCTGAAATGATCTGAATTCTTGAAGTAAATATAGGTAAATAAAGAAAAAAATATCAAAATTCTATTAATGATATTCGATATATACGTGGACCAAGATAATGTTTTTTATTTGTCATGATCGTGTGATGACTTTATTTTAACGATATTCATTAAATCATACGACACAACACACGATCATTGATCGTTATTGTGATAGCTAATATTAATAAATTTGTATTCGATTTAAAGTGTGTTGTATAAATTTAAATTTTACATACAATGATAATGTATTCAATAAACATTTCTATGGGATCAATAATTCAATAGACATTTACATACCACTTTCTTGCACAAGCCGCTCCACATATCTATGTAATAATAGTAACGCTGAAGAGCTTATTTGTTTGTTTTCACGGGCAAATTTCAGGAACTATCAGTATATTATTAAAAATTATTTCTGTTTGAATAGTCGATTTATCGAGATAGGCTCTATAGCTTATGCTATATACGAGTACCATGACGCTGCGACTTATAGCACCCAAGTTACGCAGGTGAAACGGCGGGGTGATGTTATAATACGTATTTACGTTGTTTTATCTGTTATAAAATACTAACCGTAACCGGAGATCGGTCGTCTTGGCGTTCATTGTAAGAGGCCTATATCCAGCAGTGGACCGATAAGGGCTGATAATAATGATGGGTGTAACCGTGATGCTGCTCATCTACACGTGATGAAGCAATCTGCCCGTGGAAAATTTGATTTTATACCACGAAAACTATAAAAGCTTCAGAAAGAAAACTTATAACGAATACAATAAGTATTCTTATATCTTTTTTAGAAACAGATAATTAGATAATTAACTTCTATTGATTTTTTTACCAACCTGTATTCATTTGGTATGATTTTTAGATTTACAATTTGAAAACAAATAAATACAGTTTAACTTATGTTTAGATTTTCATTTTAGCATCCCATTATACAAGACCTGTGATACAAAGAGGATACATACGTTATCTAAATTATATAAAAGTTGTGTCTCATTAAAAAATCATTGAGCCCTGAAAGCATCTGTGAGACAGGAATCTGCCAGTAAAGTAGAAGCTTACTGAATCTGGTCCGGACAGCTCATTATATTTATAGCGCTATCTCAACGCTGACGTTGCATTTTATCAGTATAGTTTTTCATTTCCAATGCCAATTTCTTTCTAAATGTTTCTCCGGGTATTACGCAATGACCATATTTATGGAATTACTAGCAGTTGAACACAACTCCGCTCGCGAGGACTACATACAAAACCATGTAGAAAAGTTAATATTTCTGTAGTTTGTGTTCTTCTAATACAGAATCTACATTGTTACCCACTTTCATCAAGTTACGTGCTACTATTATGGCATGACTGTGTAACAACTATCCATACATTCATGCATCTAAATATGCACATTAACAATGTTATAAACATAACATATCTTTGAGCCATTGCCATGCAAAACTATACTAAGTATAATGTCGAAATAGGCGTTGTAAGAACTACTGTTGGATTTTCCTATATAGTTCAACGGACTAGAACGATCTTAGCTTTTACTGAATCATCGCAGTATCAGTAAAGAGTTAAACATATATATTATGATAGAAATTGGGTATAAATCAGAATGCGACTGGCAGTATCCATAACTGCGGCTCGTTGGTTCTCCATCTCACTGATATGGTTAGTGTGTTATCATGCCCCGAACGGTGTGAGGGAAGCCCTGATACCACACATACCTAATCGATGGAAATGAAGAAAAGTTGAAGAAGTCTTATTTTTCTAGTCCAAGAGGCCAAATGAGTAATCAGAACTTATTAATCCTAATACTACCGACGCCCATATTCATCCGCATGTATTGCCTCTTCATAATGGGCGACCGGAAACTCACAACCCGCACGAAACACGACTGTATAGCTGTCACTTTACAACTGGTACATCTGAGCTATAGCCATCTCACCGAACGAGCTAAGCAAAAACAGCAAAACAGCATGGCTCTACTTCTTAACTGTTAAGACATCTATTCATGTTGATTCGCCTTCCTTCCATGTAATAAAATTAAAATAAACAAATCTATAATACTAAGATCTGCTAAGGTTACGTTTTCCTTGAGATAGATCGACTATTCCTATCTAGCAGATCAGCAACATTAATTTAATCCATAATTAAATAATAAATAACGACATTCTATATTAATTCGTAAAATGTACTTAAAATCATTCGATGAAATATCAGGTCAAAATCATAACACAACATTCATATCCCATTACTCTCATTCATGAAGCGTAGGCTTTGCACGTGTCATAATATACGTGCATAAATAATCACAACATTTAGTTAGGCGAGCTTAGTAAATGTTAAATTAGAATTAACATACGCGGCTTAACAATACATAGTGAATGCATATCCAAGGCTTTTCGTCTGTTATTTGTATTACAATTACGTAATTTGTAACCATATTATTTGACTGATATGTAGTTTTGGTAACAAGTATTGTTCTGAGTACAACGGTACATCATTTGCTAATTATTTCATTTGGCAACATACATTTTTCACCGTGATCGTCATTAATTTGTTTTTGTGCACCGGTCTATTATTTTTCATTACTATTTATATACTTTATTTATTACCAAATTAAATAAATAGTGACGCAAGAATTTAGCTCATACAGCTCCAGAATAATAATTTATATTAAAAATAAAACGAGATCCATTTTAGCATTATGAAAAACTTACTCTGTGGAATTCGCAAAGATTCCTTCATAGATTTTAAGTTATTTTCTACAAAAATATACAGATTGGTTACTATGAAAGAACATATGAATTCTCTTGTTAGGCGCAAAAAATAAATGAAACATACCCGATGTGATTTCGCCTGACTTCATTACACTATCTAAAACGTTTAAGATTCCTGCATTATATACTGGTGGTTCGCCAGCCAGTCTTTCACGTTTGTTTGACTATTTTTTTTAGTAATTTCGACATCTTTGTAAACTTTTTAAAGTAACGTTTTTAAGTAAAAACTACGTGTTTAATTTTTCGTCACGTAATGCATATGCGGCTAGAGCTCTTCAAAATAAGACCATAACCTACTTCTTAATGCCAATTATCGTCCCATAACCACGGAATAGTAAATCAGCTTACGCTATGGGCATATCGTAGTAGTATTGCACAAATTGCCGTATAACATTGCGGCTAGTGCTTTCAAAAGTAGGGCTGCTTTGTTTTGTGGCCGGCCAATGATTAGCCGGATTGTCTTTGCAAGACGTTCTTAAGTATGCCCGCTAATGTTTAGACTCACTGAATATCCTAAAAAGCTACGCTCTCGCCTAAACCTTCAAGCACGTCTGGAGATATTTTTTATTCCAGGGTATTCGACAATCGACGCCATTGTTGTTGTCATATCAAGCAGCGCCGTAAGTGTTAAAATTGGGAACTAAAACTTGTGAAATAGGTGGATAATCCACTTTAATTCAATAAAGACAGCGTTACTTGGCTACGTTAATTTGGCGGAATTTCACTCAGCCGTATTCAACCCGACTAATCGTAGCCCCGTCACAAAACAAAACGGTCCTGTCTTTGAGTGCGTGTCTACTGAGCTATAAACTACGTCGATTTGGACAATCCGACTGCGACAGACATACAACATTAGTTCTGTTGATGTTTGTTTTTCGATAATAATTTACTTAATTGGTTCACTTTGTTTTACTTTGTATCTACGGATTTGTTCAAAGTGAGACCATAACCGATTATATATGTGTAGCTTTCGTCCCATAACAACAAGAACTGGGAGATGAAACGGCTAGTCCTGTTACTATTGTTTCATATTATGAAATCACTTCGATATAAAGCAATAGTTAGTACCTTATTGCTTTGCGGCTGAACGCGAACCGTAATGAAACCGGTGGAAACTGTCTGTCTCAAATAAGTTTCTTATGATATGAATATCTTAAAACTGTGACTATATCTATACATAATGTAATAATAATATTTTATTGTATACTGAAATGAGAAACTGACCCTTGAGCACTACCGTTGGCCATAGACGTCCGTATATTTCTCAAGCAGATGCGCTACTCTCATTTCTTCCTCCGTCTCAATGGGCCACCGGCTACTCATAAACTACACTAAACGCATAATTTACTAACGCCCGAATGGATGTCTATATCCGCATATATTTATGTAGATTATAGTAGTCCTTACTTCTTCCCCTCCAATAAGCCACCAGAAACTGATAAAACACATTAATAGCGACAGCATAGTTACTACCCCAGTCGTGCCGGTACAATTCTGCAAATCGAGTTTGGCACTGCCTCGCTCAGTAACCGATCGTTTGTTCCCTCCCTTACAAATATAAGTATTCCACGTCAGCCATCGTTTACTGACAAAAACGCGTTCATCCATTTCATTCACTGGCTTAAGAATATTATTTTGCATTTATCCATTTTCCTTTTTCATGAAGCGAGTCGAATATAACAATGTAATCATACTTATGCGATGCTCTGAACAAGATCAAAGGGTAATTGTACTCGCAGAACACGGGGTGATAAAGGTTTATTTTTATCCTTCAACGGTTACTTTTTATTTGTGTTTCAAATAAGATGTTACTATTAGAAGAAGTGTCAACTATTAATTCTCTTTTTTAATATATAGGTCTCGTTACAAACATATTTTGTACTTTAATAAAATCTTTTATATGTAGATACTTAAAATGAATTTGGAATTTCCTGTATGTGGGTATACTTTGCATCTGAATCGAGCCACGATATACAATGCTCACATGAAACCGGCGTGACATGACAGCTATGCTATCGCGTTCTGTGACTCATTCCATTATGGAAATATGTGGAAAAGGAGGACAACACCCTTGTGTATCCTCTATGTGGATGTCTACTTGCGACCGTAGTCAACAAAAGGCACTGACTGCTCGCTTGCAAGTGCCAACAATCAGGCGGTATCCTATGTTTGCGATGCCTTCGCAAAATCAAAACATGGTTATGATGTATTTAGTTTTTGTCTGTATGTTTGTAGGAATACAAACGTAACTCAAAAAATACTCAACGTACTTTAGTTTAACTTTCAGTACAGGTACTTTCGCTTTGTTAAAATGCCTTTAGGGGCACCAGTTTTTTTTCAAATTAATGGTGACTAATATTGAAGCGACAGGCTGTTTCCACATGGGCTTTAAACAAAATGATCGATCGAATTAAAATATTACAAAAAAATATCGATATAGGGATACACTCGAAGTTCATTAATTTTTTGAAGTGATGGTTCAAAGGAGCTGTAAATGTTTGTGTAAAATGGCGAGAATATTTTTTTACGATGCGCGCCCAAACCGTCATGAAAATTCGACACCCCGAGGGGACGTATAATAAACATAATAGTTATTCTCTTATAACGCCAAAGAAGTGCAACTTCTTTTTATTCACAATTACAGTAATACGTGTTAATGCCAGATCCCATACCATACGGTGGGAGAAAACCAATTGCCATAAGTCTTTAATGTAAAAATACTTAAGTACTTTTATTCCTTCCTTCACGTACATTATTTCGTTTTAAGATTCGTTTAATTTTTGGGAAGAGGTATTAACATGCTGCATGGGAGGAGGTAGTGCCACGCATAGATCATGATACTACATCCTTCTATGCAACGGAATTGGCCCGGCACGACCGGGGACATACCTCTCGCTCACATGATACCGCCGTAAAGTAACATCTACAGTGTCGCGTTTCGTGCGGTTTGTAAGTAGCCGGTGCCCCAGGAAGAGGGGAAGGAGCGCAACACATCGTCGCAAAAGGCTCCGATTGCTCGTTAGCCCTCCTATTCTATAAAAATATGTTAATATGTCTATATCCCTAACATTCTCTAAAGTAACTCGAGTCACTCCGTCCCATTAACCCAAATGTTTGCGGCGGGTCAAAAGATCAATTGTATTCGGACCTCTTCAATTACAGGCTCATGTTAATTTACGATGTCACTGTCGCTGTACGTTACAATGACAAAGGTAACAGATAAAACAACAAATCGTATTTGTCCCTCTAGTTAATGATTTTAATTGTAGTTCAGTAAATTAAGTATTACATCTATACACAAATTTAGTACTTCATCAAAATCAATTTTATTATTATCTCTTCGTATCCGGCATATCCTATCAATGTGGAGGAAAAAAAGAAAGAAATATGACCCTAGGCTTTTACTTCTTGACGCGAAAAAAACGCTTTATTACCGGCCCTGGGTGGGGTCCAGTGGTGTGTGGGGCTCGCGGCGCATTATAGTGCCAAATACCCGCTGAAACCGCTTTTGGTGAGGTGCCCCAAAACCAAAAATCTATAGGGGCCACCAACTTTGAGACTGTGTAATGTGTGTAATGAAGTTCCTATCCGCATCACTTGTCCCACGAGGAACGCTTTTGATTCCTCATCCTGCTCTTTAGTCGACTCGCATATGAAATTTGTCTCTCTCAGCCTATCCTATTAGGGGAACGCCGTGAGATGTCGTGTTAGTGTCTTGTCAACATTGTAGTGTTCTGTACTGTAGTGTTCTGCACTGTAGTATTCCGTACTGTAGTGTACTGTACTGTAGTGTTCTGTACTGTAGTATTCCGTACTGTAGTGTTCTGTGCTGTAGTGTTCCGTACTACAGTGTTCTGCATTGTAGTGTTCTGTACTGTAGTGTTCCGTACTGTAGTGTTCTGTACTGTAGTGTTATGTACTGTAGTGTTCTGTACTGTAGTGTTCTGTACTGTAGCCAAATATTTTTTATTTATTTACTTATTCATTTATTAGTATAAGAACATGGCCGAAAAGACATTACAGTTGCCTAATTCTTCTTAACAGGCGAATTTTGCCCCACAAAATTAGCTCACACCGTTAATCTAAATGTAGATGGGGTCAGATAATTTAATCTCAATCAACATAATCATCGTCGGCTTATATAAATTCATTGCTAGTCATACATCGAAGCCTCCTTCACTGTATAACAATACGACACAATACCACACTGGCCACTATGCAGAAATTATAATCATGAGCAGTGTTTATTTTCCAGGGTATATTGTGTCCCGGAACAACGATCATCAGGACACCTCGACGGCTAGTCAGTCCCCTAAGGAACCAACTCTACCCCCGCAGATGAGATTGCCCAGCACTACAGGATAACCCCACCGACTTTGGAACAGTGCATTGGGGGGAGGTTCCCAACCTCGCCCGTTGCCCCGTGCGCAAAAGCGGCACCTCCTGTTGCTCTTAGGTCCCCTCTTATTATAAGAAGGGTACCGAGAGCGATTCCTCCTCCTGATTTTTAAGCGCCTTCGTCTTATAAGAGGGATGCAGAGATCCCCCTCGATTCTATTGGCTTCGCCTGGGTTCACCCCAGGCTACTAATCTCCACCGCCACGACAAGCCTTGAACCATGGTGGGATTTCCGTCACGACCTGGAAGTATTCCACCCAACCTGCAAAATTTAAGATGTTGGTAAATCACCCTATCATTTAGTAATATGGTATTCCCTGTACGTAATGCTGCTGTACGTAAATTTTGGGTACGAAATCTCTTTCATGTCATTATTACTATAAACTAATTTCTTTTAAAAAATGTAATTAGCCTATTTCATAATTACCCTTTACCTATTTATATCGAACAATGTTATACACATGTTATCAGTACTCGAATAGATATAGGTTGTAGGCAAACATTTTTAACCCATAAAATCACTGTTTACAAAACTATAGCAACACCTGCCATACATATGTTCCATGTTATATTAATGGTAAACAAATCAATTTTCTACTGAAACCAAATAGTGGTCTCTCGTGATTTGTATAAGAATTATACTCAGGAGCTCGCAGGTGCTCTATGACAGGGAATCACTTCCTGGCTGCACCAGATCGATTCAGCTTTAATGACACGCGACCTTTTACAAACTGTCTATTGTTTTACTAATCTAGTACTGCTGCATAAATTAAAAAAAATAGAAAAGAATAGTCAGTGTAAAATAGAAAATTTTTATTTAAGAATTTGGAGTACACTGTTTAAAAATTAGTTAAATTTACTAACAAAAAAAAAAAAAATACAACCAACCTTATAACACACGATATACACCTTTATCAATTACTAACACAACAATAGTTAGTCTGATTGACTTTCAGATGTTATTACCAAGGATAAGTACAAAAAAAAGTACTACTGCACTTTGTAAAGTATTTAATTATGATAACGCTTTTAGAAACTTGTTAAAAGTTTGTCAATATTCCTCTTGGTCATACTTACTGGGAACTTTGCTAGTGTATAGTCCGATGACAATAGCATTCATATTTCAGTACCTCGAATTTTTCTGTATAGTGGACACAATCGGAATTGAAGCTGAAATTAGTAGGTGCAGCTAACTACAGCTATCAAATGGGAACACTAGGTCACCTTAACCACGCTGTCTACTGAATAGATACATTTGTTGCACTATAATATGCAAAGGAGATTAAAACTTCAACGGTTTTTTATTTAACTGGCATACTTGTCTACGGTTAGTTACTTACAGGCTTTTGAATTATCCAGCAAATATGTATTTGGTTACTTCCACGTGACTGCCGACACCATTTCCACAGCAGGGTACAAAGAGCGCCTCTTTTTTCAGCACTTCTTATAGGAGGCGTACAAACAATAGCCTCTTTGGTTTGATTGGCTTTGCCCAAGGTGTCTGAGTTCATAAACGGCTACTGAGCCCCACCACCACGACGAGGCATCAACCATGGTGAGCAATTTTTTTGTTGACGCATTGAAACGCATTTGAATACCTTCACTGGCCCTGGATGGGGTCCTGTGTCCTGACATGGTAGTGCCGAACACCCACGAAACCACCGCGAGTGCCATCAGTGCCGCCCTTGGTGAGGTGCCCCGGAACAACAAATATCAGGGCACCTCGACGGCTAGTCAGCCCCCTAAGGGACCAACTCCACCTCTACAGATGGGGTTACCCCGCACTACAGAACAACCGCTCCGACTCTGGGGCAATGCAATGGGGTGCCATCCTCGCCCCTTGAGAAGGCTTGGACCAAGGTGGGGATAGTGGGCAACCTAATTCAACCTTTAATTGTAGCCCCTCTATAGCAGCATCAATTAGAAACTTTACATGTTTTACAGAAATAATGCCTATTTATCAAATAAAAAAAACGTTTGCCACGTCACTACTTTAACCTATAGATTGGTGATAGCGGCAAAAGCTACATAAAAGTAGTAAACACAAGTGTCAGTCGAGCCAGTCGAACAAACGCATTTGATTAAAGCGACATCAATGTTATCTGATAAAGATGGGATATGTATCTATGATGTCATACGAGGGGCATACGCGATACACTGTGTCACCGGTAAACTTGTAATCAATGTTTAGTGCGTGTCACAATAATCCATTTTTGATGAACTTTTCGTTTTCCTACTTGATGCTAAAGACTTGATTGACAAGGTTTTGATGATGACGATTCAAGTTGAGCGAAGTGGAACAATTAGGGAGTGCGAATTGCTTATTTTTAGTGGTGTTTGTGATAATTTTGGTTTTGAGTGCTGGTTTGTAAGACCTAAATATAAAGACAGGTGACTACCTACTACTGCACTGTATCTAAATACGAGCGGTGTATTCATGTTGTCTAATACGTTTAAAAATAGGGCTGGGGTTACTTAGAATCAACAATAGAAGATCTTCCAACAGGAAGGTGTTCTGTAGTTGATTAGATTATTTATTTATTTTTTTGTTTTTCTGTTTACTATTTGACCGTGCGACCATCGCGAAAAAAGGGCTGAAGGGATATTGATGCAAACTTCACTAATCTGTCACGAAATACTAGGTGTTCTTGCTGTAAATATTTTATCAAAGAAAAAAAAACATTTATTGCTTTCATAGTGTGTTAGTTTAATATAAAAATATATAACATTCAAAAATAAAAAAACTTATTCGAAGTGGTTTCCATTTGCTGCAATACAACCAATTGAAAGCTGAGGCCATTTATCAATAGAAGCACGCCCTCTTTCCATGGGGAATTTCTTTTCCTTCACTGCCAATCGTATGGATTGTTTTAGGGACTCCAAATTAACATGGCGTTTACTTTAAGCTGTACCCTCTAAAACTGACCATAAATAATAATCCAGCAGATTAAGATCGGAACTAGACGACGGCCAGTCCTTAGCTCTTATGAAGTCCGAGCATTAGGACCCAGCGCCGAGTCTTCCTGGAAGGACCATAATTGAACATGGTGTTATTAAGGAGATTTATTACCATTTTAAAGATTGGTATCCTGACACACTTGTGCCGATGTTTTGATACACCTTTCACAAAAAATATGGCTCAGTCACTCCTTCATAGCTCACACCCCACCAAACCATGACCGAAGTCGGACAATGACTACATTCCACTCTGTCGAATAATTCTTTAGAGCTTTGATCATAAATGTGATCATTTTGTTTGCTAAAATGTTGTACAATTGTAAATAATGAAATTGTAATTTAATTTAGTAATAACAAAAGTAAGTACATTAAAATCCCACACATTTCCTGCTCTTTTACTTTAACTAAAACGGCGCTTTATCCTATCTGTTGTATAAAGAAACCCACACAATACACGGAGCATTAATACAGTCTGTGCCAAAGCATAAAAACTTTGCGACCAATAGAAAGCAGAACTTCCTCGTATTGTATTGTATGCATGTGATTCGAGACTTAATTGATTACTCACTTTTTTAATTATTTTTACGTTCCTACTTATTCCTCACACATAAATAAAACTGAAATATATTTTTGGAAGTATAAAAGTGCCATAGACAATATTTCCAATATAATCTGAAATCACAAGAAAAGAATCACCATTTACTCTCCTAGTATTCGGTATCATATTAATTAAGAAATTAATTGATTCAAATAAGTGAGTGTGGATACATTTATGTCAATTAGTAACTATGACTTTAGTTATTATATCTTTAACAGGCAGCGCTGTGCGAATTTATTTATTTTTATTAAAATAAAAAAAAATAAGTGCGTGGTGGCATTGCGGCCGAATTGGGCCGGCACGACCGGGGAAGTCGCTCGCTCATATGATACCACTATCAGCGACAACGTACCCAGCAGATCATTGCAGCGGAGTAGCAAAGGAGGGCAACACGTCGGCAAAGTAATTGTGCAGATGTTTATTTGCGTCGGTAGTGAGTCGGAGTGATTGCTGAAAAGGCTCCGACTTATTCGCTGATGCCCCTACTAAATAAAAAGAATCTATGGTATTTTTTGTAAGAGGTAGTTAGTGCATTGGGCTATACTGTATTGTAATAGATTCTGCAGCAGTTCTCCAGATTTACTTGTATCCTACAAGTAAGTCAGAAGACAGAAATTCACATAAGTTCATTTTACAAAAACTTAGCCCTTCACGGGGGGGCGTACGTTCAACAGTGAACGGCTACAGGCTCATTTCATTAGTTAATCAATACATTCATTCATCACTTCATGCTGATAATCGAAACGGATAAAGTGATAGCGCGCGCTCGTGGAGGGTTGCTTAAGTCTAATTTTAACGGCCATAAACATATCGTGATAACATATGAAGCAGCAGGATAGCCCTGTTACGAGATAGCCCTGTTACGAGATAGCCCTGTTACGAGATAGTCCTGTTACGTCGCACGTAGTCAACCCCCAGCGTTGAGATAAGAAGATTATGACGCACAATATTTTCGGGCGTTAAATAGTCACCGTTTCACACTTGTCGATACTGACATATGCCGCACGTAACCCGTAATCTTACTTAATGCTTTTTTATACACGAGAAAAGCATTTACGCCGCATCGGCACATACCCTGGGTGGGGCGCCAACGCTGTGTGGTGACACCGAACTCGATATTGGTGTGGGGTTCACCAAACCTTGGAAGCCCTCAGCCGCCTTGGGAAGATGAGGTGACCCGGACACATTTGCGACAGGGTCACCCCGGTGACAGGCTACATTATGTAAGTACTTTTATACAATAATCATTACACCACGTAGGATAAGTGGAAGGGGGTATAATTTTTGAGGAATATATTTATCAATTACACTATACAAACATTCCAAGAAATATTCCACAGCTTCATCAAGGGTCGCCAGTTATGGACCATTCCCTACTTAGATTTTCTAAAAATGAATTAACGCTGATGTAACCGCCACAGGGATTTAAGGCCTTAAACCAAAGCCACATGGGATTCCTCCGACTCGTTCCCCTTAGACCTCACTTAATGCTACAAAACACGTCCAACGCCCCTTTTTAGTTTTGTTTTTATTTACAAACGAACTGGACGAAGCCCGTCCCGCATTTTGTTCGTCCATTATCCATTCATGCGGGCATTGGTAGTGGTAAAAACGCTCCGAATCCTCGTTTACCCCCAATACTATATGTAAAAAAAGACATTTATGTTACGGGACATATTAATATTAGAACTTTTTAAAGTCACGTCTAATGCAGCATACAGTAGTTGCCGAGTTACTGTGGAATTATGGCGCATATTGTGTTTACTGCGAAATTACAGCCATTCGGCACTTGCTTGAAATACCTTCCGAGTGCCCGTTTTAGACGAGTTTATGCGAATTAATTTTCCACAGTGCAGCTTTGATGGTCATAAGTATTCAAAACAGTAACATTTACTAACGCTTCCCTTGCTTTATTAATAGTTCATTTCAAAAAAGGGTATATTCAGCAGCCAGTTTGA
This sequence comes from Eumaeus atala, assembly GCA_017140195.1. NCBI lineage: Eukaryota > Metazoa > Arthropoda > Insecta > Lepidoptera > Lycaenidae > Eumaeus > Eumaeus atala. The sequence continues at coordinate 1,358,301 of JAFELO010000155.1, forward strand.
AAAGAAAGCATTATATTATGTTTAGGTACTGTAATAATATTGAATATGGTCAGTGTAAATGCAGGTCTTCATGAGAATGCAAATGTGGTCTGTTTTTGAACCTGGATGACGGAAGAAGTTGCTTTCGCAAAAAATGAAATTTTAACGACCGCTGGCGCAGTGGTAATGTTGCGTGGGTAAATTGTACGATGCGCCAGCGGTCCCGGGTCTGAATCCCGCACAGGTGTTAACGGTGAACTATACATTTATGGATTGGATATGATGATGATATGGATTTGTATAGTAACAATCTCAATAATAAAAATCAAATATACCCACATTACTTAGTTCTGTTCAGACTAGTTAATTGTATTAAGTTCGAAACGTGTGCGATAATTCGTTTCGATTTTATAATTTTTTTAACAAAGCAATCGGACATAGTTTCTGCAAATGGAGCAAATCGAGCAGCGTGCCGTCATTAAGTACCTCCATAAGAAGGGGCTATCACCAAAAGCCATCCGTGATGTCAGTACTTCAAGAGATTCTGCTCTGTCTTATTCATCCGTCAAAAAGTGAACAGCAGAATTCAAGATTGTGAAAGATGAACCGCTCTGGTAGGCCTTCGACGTCCACTACTGACAAAAATATTTAAAAAGTATATATATGCAGAAAAATAAAAATATAGCTGATTTAGTATGTGTTAATTTTGGGTTGTTCACTTTTCAATCCACCCTCGTATATGAGTCGGAATCTATTTTTTTATTTTTGGCCTCATCATCAGTTTCCATTAGCCGTCACATAAATTATCCACGGAAACTGCCTGGCTGTAAATGGATACAAATGGATAGCGTGTGGTTACTCTTTATTTGTTCAGTCAACCCTCATCATAAGTTTATCATCAATCTAATATTTTTGTAATTATACACCCGATGCCTACAAAGTGATAGCAACGCAGTTATATATGGTGTGAGTTTTCTGTTGCACATTGGATGGGAAAACAATTTAAACTTACACCAGGCTTTTTTAAAGTATAGGGGGACAAACTTTCAATGGCTACCGACGTTCATGAATATCAGCATAATTATGCCGATGCGTTGCCCTCCTTTTTCTCCTTCCCCCCATCGGCCACGGGCTACTCACAAATCGCTCGAAACGCGACGCCGTAGGTGTCACTTTACAGCCGTATCAAGTGAGCGAGAGGCACTTTCCGGCCGTGCTGGGCCAATTCCGTTACATAGGAGCATGTAGTGTCATGCGCCATGCATGGCTTATGTGGCACGTCCCTACCTCTTAAAAGTTGAGTTACTCAGTAGACCTAGAACTTTATAAAAGAGTTTTCCCACAGTAGCACGCACCTACCACCCGGGTTACGCCATCTTTTAGAAGTGCAGACGATACAACTTCTCTTTTAGGAGTGGAGACGATACAACTTTTCTTTTAGGAGTGTAGACGATACAACTTCTCTTTTCTATAAGACACTAATGAATTCCTCTCAATGAAAAATAAAATTAAGTACAGCCATATCCCTGGGGTCCCCCATCACCAAGACATTAAGACATCAATACACCAATACAGCCTACAGATATCGTTGAATTTAGTATGGAAGTTGTGGTCATAATCACATTATAAAAGTACACTATATGCCAAGCTGCTGAATAAAATAACTGGCTGAAACGGCGAACTTAAAAAAAAAATAGGCAAACAAAATTTATTACATTATATTCTATCATGTTTTTGAAAATAGAACGTCAAATTTGAATTTATTCGAACTGATAGAATTTGTGTGGGAGGACCTAGAGAAGGAACTTTCTCTGTCGTAAATTTTCCCAACAATGGAAAGAAATAAAATTCGTACGGTGACAAAGTTTTACGTCTTAAAAGGGAAAACAGCAACGCAGATTAAAGTAAAGCTAGATAGTGTTTCATGTAATACTGCTCGTGCATTGAGTGTAGTTCACACTTGGGTAATTGATTCTAAACATGAGAGACAGAGCTTCGAAGGCACCAAAGGATCTGGCCGTCCAAATGAATTCACGAATCCGGACATGATCCAAAATATTTAAAAAATTGTTTTGAATAATCAGCGCTTAAAGTTGCAGCAGATAGCAGAGATGGTAAGAATTTCCTCTGAATGCTTTTTTAACATTTTACATCAATATTTGCAAATGAAAAAGCTTTACGTGCGATGGGTGCCGCGTTTGCACACTGTTAACCAGAAGCAACATCGAGTGGACGATTTGTCGGAGTGTTTGGCGCAGCTTAATCGCGGTACTAACGGCGTTTTTGCGGCGTTATGTGACAGTAGATGAAACATGGATACACCATTATACTCCAGAATCAAAAGAACTACCTAACCAGTGGACTGAGAGCGGATAACCTCCATCGAAGAAAGCACAAACTGTTTTGTCTGCCGGCAAAGTGAATGGCGACTGCTTTTTGGGAAACTCCACGGTTTATTTTGGTGGATTATTTGCAAAGAGGAAAAACAATAAACGGAGAGTATTATACAAGCTTGCTGCAAAAATTTTGTGAAGAAATCCGAATGGCCTCATTTAGCCAAAAATAAAGTTTTATTCCAACACTACAACGCACCTGTGACCTCATCAGGGGTTGCAGTTGTCAAATTCCATGAATTGCGGTTCAAATTATTACCGCATCCCCCTATTCTTCAGATCTGGCCTCGTGCGACTTCCACCTATTCCCGAATCTCAAGAAATGGTTAGGTGGCCTAAGATTTTCATCAAATGATGAAGTCATTGTCGCCGTAGATGAGTACTCTGAGGGGTTATAGAAAGCATTTTATCAAAATGGTATAACGGCATTGGAGGAAGTGAAGAGGTGGAAGGAATCTACGTTCAAAAATAATATAATTTTAAGTAGGTTATTAAAATTTTTCTTTGTCGTTTCGGATACTTATCAATCATCCTTCGTAATTCTGCTGCCACCCCGCCCAAGAGATAGATGCACGATTCTTGAAGACAAGTAATTTTTATGGATTTCCGTATTGTTACCTATATCTATTCTAAATTTCTTCAATATTTGCAAATGAAATTCATCCAAAATAGTTTTGTGAGTGAAAGAAAAAATAACATTCATACTTATAATATTTGTAGGGTTATTTCAACAAACCAATGTATGTATGTGTCAATATGCTTGAACAAACCACCTTTAACCACGTCAATAAAATAATCAAACTCTGCAATCCCTTTGGTTTACGGTTATGGTTGACCACAGCCACAGAGTGTAATGGTTACAAAGCGTTAGCTTTTGTTCACATAAATCATTTATTAACATTAACCTCTTGCGGAAGCATCGAAACTAATCCAGCAAGCATTTGCTTATTTTTAATTTAACATTTTCCTTTTAGAATTTCGGCTACAGCGGCCATGTCTGTAGAAACTAGTCAACTGTAGTATACAAGTGTGGGCGCAGTCACAAGTGCACTCACTATCACCTTGTTTTCCTGTTCTTAATCACAAACGACATGACGCGATAGAATCAGGCCACTGTGGTTGACTCTGTCGATCTTAGCGACGCGGGATTAGCAGTGTTGGGAACGAGTTGTGGGTAAGCCAGAGCATTAAGTGTATAAGTATTGTGAGTGGCCGGTGGCCCAATGGACGGGAGGAGGGAAGGGGCACACGAAATCCTCATGACAACAATAATGCGGATGGCCATGGGCTTCGCCGTGAATATACTTCACTTCCTCATTTGCATTATACAGCAAAAAATAATAAAAATATACCGCAATTATCTTCGTTCCATTGAAAATTTAATATTCACTGCCGTCACAAACAATGGTGCAATATGATTTCATGTTATTATAAAAGATTTATAATTCTGATACCAAAGTAATTGAAGTGAGCGTGTGTCTCAAATTGTTATCACACTTGAAATAAAAAAGAGATAAAAATTTATCGTCAACCTTTATGGTTTTTGATGTTTGTCCAATTTATGTAGGTATTCGAAAAGTACACGCTTAATATGTATGGCCGGCAGTAAAAGAGGAAATTTATATAAATTTCAATTTTTTGTTTAATAGATAGTGCAATGCTGAAATATAATGGGACCGACACAAGCGAAGAGGTAGGTATATCTCGCTCGCCTGATTCCACCGGAAAATGACAGCTGTGCCCACCTGTGAGTTTTGCTTTTTGTGAGCTTTCAGTAGCTCATTGGAGCGGAGGAGGATAGGGGGGACACACAGATGTATACTAATTATAGGGATTTTGAGCGTATTAGCCATCACATACGACTATTTGTACTTTTATACAATAAAAAAAATACATGAGTTTAAAGTGTTAGTTTCGATATTAATCTGCTCTATGGTATAGTATTGTAAGAATTAACATTATCACGAAATAAGCAGTAGCAGAGGCCGAAGAGTATATGGGAGAACATAGTGTAGACACTGTCTCCAGAAAGAAGAACTTCAATGTCTCTAGCCCACTGCGTCAGAAAGAGAGCAAAAAAACAATGCAAGACGGTATGTATATAGCTACCGTTTCAATGTATATGTGTTTTTATTTCCTGCTATAGACTGAAAACTTACGCGGATTTTCACATAACAGCCAAAACTAGTGTATGAATCAGTCTTCATAGTTCGACACTACATGACAGATGTACCTTCCTTAAAACATTCTCACTCCATGAGCTTTATCCTCTTTCTGATAAAGTTTGGTAAAACAGACGTTATGTCAGCAATGCTGACGTTCCAAATACAACGTTCATTATTATTATGACGCTATAAAAACAGTCGAAAATACAAAAAATACATGTATTTTTATTTTAGCTTACTTCACTTTTAACAGTAGTATTTAAATGGTATATGAAATAAATATGAAAGAAACGTTTGCTATCTTGCCACAGGTCATCAGCAATCTTAGCCATAATTAAAAGGTGTCCTTGTTTCTTTACGATAAAATGCTTATGATATCGATGCACTCTATTACCTGCTTCTCAATTATGTATCAATTAGACGAGAATAATTGGATAAGCTTGAATTGATTGACATGGAAAGGTACATACCTATGACATAAGAGTATCCGTCCAAGGTCAGTACGCATTTCCTTAGGGCGCCTGACACGGATCGATGTCTGTATGTTCTAGGCGCTGCGCCCAGCGCTCTCCCACCTCCAGGGTCACTGTTACACTTATGCACCAACTCTTTATCACTCGCCAGGTTACTGTTACCATCCACAGAACCTTGCCTGCTACCTTCGAGTAAGGCTTTGCCACGCCTCATTATGACGCTACCTCAAAACTATCCACACAAATTTTTCACACCATCTGTTTAGCACCTTTGTTCACGATAAATCACACGGAAAATTGTTCCACTTTTGTTCTCTTGCTTTGAAGTGTGGCAACACTGTCATAAACAATACGCGCGGTCCTGACGTTTTCATTTGTTGACTGATGTGCGGCGAACAGAACAAGATTTACAGAAACGATTAAACATTTCCTGAGGTACAGCTATTTTATTTGGCAGTACCAGTTGTGTCTTATGAAATGGGACCACATTTTTTTCATCGGCTGATGTAAATAATTTCGATAAGATACGAAGTGTGAATCTTTATTCTGGTCGAAAACTAATAAAGTAGTAACATATGACAGTCGGCACTTTCGGTATCTAGCACCGGAAATTTAGCTATGCATTTTTTATATTATTTACTATGTTATGAAATCCATTAGATATTTTATTAGGTTAGATATAACATATTAAAGTGAATATATTCTATCCGTGATTTCAAAATTATTACTGTATATTCTCATGTGTCTTTTTACTCACACGATACTGCCATTTTTACATGTTTCTTGGTCTATCTATGAGGCGATTCAATCGATTTTAATGTGAATTTTCACGTGAAAACTGACAATAGCGGTAAAAATAAAGGATACATTTGTACTTTAATTAAAATGATAACCCCATTTTATTCTTTAATTACGCATTAGAAAAAATAAATATGATATCACCTCTAACTTCACTAGGGCCAGTGGATAACATATAATTATATAAATAATTATAAACATAATTTAATAAAATTCACATCTAACGAACGTTTTATGTGAAAACGTTTCTAAGAACGTGTAGACAATAATAAAGAAAAATTGTGTGACACAATCATAATGTCCACCATCTTATTGTCGCCAGGCTGAGAGACACTTCAGTTAAATACGTATACACCCAGTGGACATAATATCATCTGATTGATAGGTTTAACACACTTCTTCCACAACGGCTGGCTGGGAAGACATTGGAAAAGTAGAGTAGTTTTCCATTTCCTTCGATTGTCAACAAATATACATAAAAAGATATGATTTAGACTAATACAAATATACAGAGTATTCAACTTCGTAGTCCATATGAAAGATGTGTATTGTGAAATTAATAATTATGCACTTTGGAAAAAAAACTAAAACAACTTCTGCAAGAGGTAGTGCGAAGCTCCATAGAAGGAGGTAGTGCCATGCATGGTACATGACACTACATCCTCCTATGCAACGGAATTGGGCCGGCACGACCAGGAAGGTACCTCTCGCTCACTCGATGCCAGCGTAAAGTAACACTTACGGTGTCACGTTTCATGTGGTTGGTGAGTAGTAGTGAAGGGGTGGGCAACGCATCGGCATAATTATACTGATGATCATTGGTGTCGGTAGTAGTTGAAAGGCTCCGATTGCTCGTTTGTCACCCTATACTATAAAAAACTAGCAATCATATGCTAAAGGTTCTCTTTGCAAAACAAAAAATATATTTACGTACAATCAAGGGCACTTTAAGAGTAACAGTTATATGAATAATATACATCGTGTATCTTGTATTCTTGTAAATTAATGCGTACATTCAAATAATAAACAATAAAGATTTGTACCTTATTAACATACAATATGTACGTGAATGCCTACTAACGTTTTATTACCAACATCTCTTTACATATAATAATATTTTGTACATAACAAAACTTGTGACTAGCAAGCTTTGCTTTTTTCACTTCCTCACTCATGAAAATAGGTACCAAGTTATAGTGTACTATCTAGTCTATGTAGCTGTCTTCGATACGTTTGTTAAAAGGCGGTTTAACTCGAGTTATACTCCATTACATTTCGGAATGGCTAGAAATAAAACGTGTGAAAAGTACAACACGCAGGATAATAATGTATTTATGTTCCGGTAACGATAAGCAGGCGTCAAACGTTTTGGAATGCATCTGATACGCCTGATATTAACGCTGTAATAATTGGAAATGTTCTTGTTGGGATTGTGCTGCTTAATTTTAACGAATATCATTTATACATATTGAGGTATAATTTTAATAATCGATATTAACATAATGCTTAGTGTATATATATTTATTTGCTTCTTATTCGATTTTTTTTAATTTTTACTTGCAGAATGATCAAGGAATTTTTTAAGATCCTTAAATTGTAAAAGGAATTATTATTATAATAATAACAGTAAGATTTATTTTTTCATTTATTTAGCTACTTGTTCCCAAAGAAAAAAAATATAGGTTATGTAACTCTGCACTAATTAATATGAAAATAATAATAGTTCTAGGTGAATCTTAAAAACGGTATTTTTTTTATCCCAATAATTTTCAGCTCGGTTATTCATTTCGATAAGGAAAACCTGCAGTGATTTTACAAAGGATTCCTTTACGGGCATTAGTCTCACTCAAAGGCCACATCGATCCAAGAGCTGGCTCCAATGAAAGTATCTTAAACAGAACGTCTTTAATTGTTCGCCTCTCAAACTGGGAGAATTTATAAGATGTTCCTCCATCGAATCGTGGAATCGAAAAAAAATCTATTCCACTTGATTGGGACATGTAAAATATTAGCAATTATCTATTTTGCAAGCTCTTGTTCAGTTTCAACTGCGATGTTTGTTTGTAATGGAACGATTAAACTGCAATTTAGCATACACTTTTATGTAATCCATTTACATTTGAAATGTTGCAGACAATTATTTCCTAATCAGCCTAAAAGTTGAACGTTAACTTAAAGGTATTAAATACTAGCCGGTTCATTTATAAAATAACTAGCGATCCACCCCGCTTCGCCCGTCAATAAGTTATACACTAAAAACTTCACCGAGAATCCCTCTATCCATGGGTGAAAACAGCATGAAAATCTGTACTGTAGAGTTTGATCGATAGAATCGATCGCACACAGACAGACAGCTTTATACATAATATGTATATTTTCACAAAGTCCTCTCATACCTTTTTCATAATATATATCATCCATATCATTCCATATATCATCAACTGAAAGGTAAAAAAATATTTGATTGAAATAATGAAGTGTAAATAATGTTAGAAAAATACGACATTAATACCAAGACTTCTAAGGCGCGTTTCATAAATTAGGTGTCGGAGTTTAATATTGGAATGCCACAACTATTACAATATCTAGTCGAAATTCTGATGCGTGGTATTAGTTCTAGTCAGTGTGGATTATTTTGGTGTGTGTATTGACTTAGTGTCTACTTTAGTATATAGTGTAGTTACATATTACTATTACTCTATTAACAATATACAAATATTTTGGTACCTAGTAAATATTGTAAAAAAAGAAGATATTTATGTGCATGACAGGGGAGGCTAAGTAGAGAAAGAGGGAGTGAAAGATATGAAACAGAAAAAGAAAGTGAACTCTTATTTGTAAAAATAAACTAATAAATGTTTGCTGATGAGATACCCGTAGGATAACATTCTTATTACAGTGGTTCTTTTGGTCGAGCCACGTAAGTATGTACCCAGATTATGAACGTAAATGTATTATGATGTTATGACCTTTATAACATGCGTAAAACAAGCCTAGGTCTAGTGATAATTATGAATAGTATTGACCGCAACAATTATCTTATGTTCAAGTAAAATTCAAGTATCTAGATCAATTTTGTATTTACAAAGTATTCTGTTTTTTATTATTCATGTTATTTTCGCCTCTACCAATGCATTCTCCCCGTTACAACCTACGGGGTTGAAAGATGGCCTCTTAATGTAGGACTGGTCCGCAAGTTTGAGGTAGCTCAACGGGCTATTGAAAGGCTCGCTGCATTGGCAATGGGCTGGTTACAGACTCAGAAGAGCTGATGGCAGATGAGCCAGTAAGGTTTTGGAGTGGACTAACTAAGTGATGGTCGACCGCTTGCCAGGTGAGGATTACCGTGCTGTAGCCGGTCCGGGATGGATGCGAGTAGCAGGAGATCGGTTGTCTTGGCGTTCATTGAGGGAGGCCTGTGTCCTGCAGTGGACCGATAAGGACTGATAATGATGGCGATGATGATGTTATTTCAGTCTTATATTTTTATTTACTTTTAGCTATGTAGTAAGAAAATGTGGAACATGAATTTGCTGTGTATAGGCTAATAGTGCTTAAATAGGAGATCCAATACAAAGAAAGGCGGCTAAATTTATTTAACTAGCACTTCCTCGTGGTTTCATCCGCATTATTTAAAAAAATATTTCTTCGATTGGGGCCAGTAGTCACTGTTATAAGCGCTGAAACAAAAAAACAAGCTTTCAGCTTTATATTATTAGTCTAGAATATATATTCGTGTTTCCTCTTTAAAATTTGCAATTACTGATTTTTTATGTTGTTGTTCATATGTCAATATTAAATTGTGCATTATTACATGCATTAGCAGAGGCCTACAGTTCTCTGTTGTATCTCTTTATGGAAATTATTTATTACGTAAAAAAATGCCAGTATAACCGCAATATATATAATTACAATTTAACATGAAAATGTTTCTTGTTTCATTCACTTCATCATAAACAAAAGTAATTAAAACCAATTGCCAACCTAGCTACAATACACCAGCCATTGTTTTTAATTACACTGGTTCCAAATCAAGCCAGTGAGCTATGTAACAAACTGCGTTAGAATGGATGGATGAGTTTCAGCGTGAGACGTAAAATCAACTTATATCAAAATTATGAAAGTCTGTTTTAAATGTTTGCAGTCTAGAATTTATCATATGGCACATTAGAGGAGAGGCGGAACGTAGTAATACATATCAACATAGTATTTATGCGGCTGATCGTGGGCATTAAAATAACTGATTATGTTTGCTTTAACATTCTATGTCAAAAAAAGAATAACATTCACTATCTATATGTATAGATAGTGAAATATAATATTTTAATCATTGTTTAATTTTATTGTAAGTGTATCTGATCAGTCGCCTATACAGTAATAATTGAATCGGCATAATAATATATGGCTCGTGACCGTGCCTGGGGCCCTCTATGGGAGAGGACTATTCCCAGCAGTGGACACCATCCGGCTGATGATGATAATTATGGATAATATCTATACATATTATAAATTGAAGTTTCCAAAATATTTCTGTTTGTATGTGATCAATTTTTGCAATATATACTGAACGAACTTTTCACCAATGAATAAACCGATTCACGAGATAGGTTTTAGCGGCTGGTATTCGCGGACGATCCGCGGATGATCGCTGGTACTTATATATTTTTGTATGTAAGAGTAAGCAGCATAACTACTTATATAATTGAATACGTTAACATATATTATTAATATTATATATTAGCAGTGCCTCGCTGTTTCGTTCGCACCCTACGCTCCTTTTGGTCTTAACTTGATAATTTGTAACCTATAAAGGCCTCAGTGTAGAACTGGAAAATCTAACACCGGAAGGACTTTTTAATTCGGACAAATATTTTCTAAGGTTAGCACGTTTAAACGGACTTTTTAGCGTTTTAATATTAAGTACAGTTGTGAAAGTTTGAATGGATGTTTTCATGTTAGCAATCACGCAAATAGGACAAAATGGATTTTTAAATTTGGCACAGATATGCCTACATTACATTTTAATACATAATAAGTTACCTTTTATTCTGAGTGTACACAGTATATCTAGTAAAATGCAATATGCGTTGCAGCCCTTGGAAAATATTACCGTTTCCTTTGACGTGAAGGAAAAGCTAGCATATTTTAAAAGGGCAAACGTGAGGATGGCTGGTATTAGGTCTCATTCGCACGCCACGTATTATATTTTAATTAAACTTGATCTTACTACAATCCAAGCATAAATTAAAATACTGGCGATTTATAAAGAACAGTTATCGATGCCAAAAAAAATTCACAACTTCTCCGATCAGCCACGCTGTTGTCGGTTAGGTTCTTATAATGAAGGAGAAATGTAGTGGTCTCCTCCCATGTGACACAATGTAATATTTTGATACCTGTATTGAGACTAATAATATCAATTATATTGTAGGTACAGCCAAATTAAGCTACAAAACGAATGAGATATGTCTAGACATTTCTAAATTGTTGTAGACATTTGTAAGTGTGTTTTAATTTACATATTTTTATATATATATAAACCTTTAATAAAAAATATGTAAATTAAACAAACAAGTCAAATAAGAGACTTGCAACAAAACGCGTCCAGATTTTTTATCTTTAATTATTATATATTTTAGTACATAATTAATGATGTTGTAGTATTGGCACTCGAAATAAAGTGATATTATTATATAGTCATTATATAGACTATGTTTTTTCTTTTTTTTATAGAATAGTGGGAGCAAACAAGCAATCAGAGCCTTTTTTTACAACTATCGACGCCCATGAACATACACATAATTACTATGCTCATGCGTTGCCCTCCTTTTTCCCCAATGGGCCACCGGCTATATACAAACCACACGATTTTCAACACTGAATATGTCACTTTACGGCGGTATCAAGTAAGCGAGATGAACATCCCCGGTCGAGGCGGCCTAATTCCGTTGCATAGGAGGAAATATGAATTCATTCGAATATTTTATATGTGTCTTCTAGCGGTTTTTTCAAAAACTTTACAGATGGAAAAAAACATGCCAATATAAATGTGATATTTTGTGAAAATATATTTGTTTTAATAATTTATAACAATAGATTTTGAAACTCAAGTGAAACTTTATAAAGTTTTAACTTGACATAGTTGTTAATGTAAACAAAGCAGCGATCGTGCGTAGCTTTTCTTTGAAAGAGCCGCTATTATATTGTGGGTTGGCATAGTCAAGTCCTTGTACTGGCACTTAGCAAATACAGGCAAGTTTTTATTGCTAATTTACGCAGCCGCCTAACAAAGCCTCTTTTTATTATTTCGTTTTGCATACATCAACAATATCGTCATCAATATCCACCAAATGATAAAAAGACAAACATCCGGAATTGGCTTTCGTTCAGTTTTTATCAGTTATTAAATGTAAATATAGTTATGAGATAAACCACGATTCCACTCTCCGGTTCTGACAAAATATTCTATTTACATGACCTTGTAAGCAACCCGTATAGAATAGATATGTTTTGTGCTTTAATCAAAGTTGGTCGCAAATATATAAATAAGATTATAAATATATTGATCATACATTTTATTGTTATAAGAGCAAGGATCATATCGTATATTGGGAATCTATCATAATATCGTAAGAGTATACCACAAGCAAAGATCCTCAGGAGCCATCGGTTGAAATCGAAAATGAAATTAGTCTTTTGTATAACACAAACAGATGAACATAAAAAACAGAACTAAATGTTACTTTCAATCCAAGCGTGAGGCAACAGAAAAATATGCCTCATTATTTCCATAGCTTAACACTTAGCGTAACAAGAGGGGTTTCTTTATGATATAAGATAAAAGTGAAGTGAAAGGATTGATGAAAGGATATTACTTTATTTATTTGACGTTCTCTGGGATAACCTCAAACTTAACGGTATATGATTTTAAAACTATAATACCGATTTTAATAAATGTGTATAATAACAACTTGGCAGTCATTAAAATGGATGGACAATGATACACATACTTGATTACCGCTTCGGGCACTGATGAATGATATCCAGCGACTTCGCTAACTGTGCCGATTTGTCAGTACGACATTAGTCCATTAAGCTTTTCTATTGCGTACTAGATAATACGGGCCCATTACATTTATATCTATATCTTATCTAACCTTAATAATTATATCAGCCGTCTATTCGCAAAATAATTATATCAGCCGTCTATTCGCAAAATAATTATATCAGCCGTCTATTCGCAAAATAATTATATCAGCCGTCTATAATTATATCAGCCGTCTATTCGCAAAATAATTATATCAGCCGTCTATTCGCAAAATAATTATATCAGCCGTCTATTCGCAAAATAATTGTATCAGCCGTCTATTCGCAAAATCTGATTAAGGATTAGACGAATGTAAATTTTATTGTTTAAATGTTGGTTACGATAATCATGATGAACCATGTCATGTATACGATACGATATTTCAAAAACTATACAGCCAGCCACTGCGAAGGTATGTATGGAAAATAGCTCTCGGCTCGTAAGATGTCGATCATAAAATATCTAGATCATTATGGAAGTTTATCAAAACGCAGGTGGAAACACGGAAATCTATTTCCACGCAGACTGTTGTTTTTCCGCCATAGTAACGTGCATAGGGCGCTCATAAAACGTTGCGTCATGGTGTGGCCGGGGGTGGGGGCGCCCCCCATTTGTAAACAGATTGTGACGTTGTCCGATGGACTATTTGAAATCGCGAGCAACAGGTGGTCCCATTTCGATGTCCACAACAAACCAGTTTTGACATTGAACTTGATTTTTTCTTCAACAATTTTTTTTTGTAATATTTTGTATTTGCCATATCTATGACTACATACCACACTATGAACGATTGCGCTCGGACGCAATTCAGGGCGGCATGACGCTTCCACGCGACCGAACCGCGTGGAAGCCTGCGCGCGACTGTCCTATAAGGCACATGCTCCAGCTGCCACAGGTAGCTCAATTATTTCTAATTTAGCCCTAGATAAAGTTCTTAATTGAAGCCCATTATTGTAACATCGAATTCGAAAGTTCCGATTCACCTACATGCCGGTTTAACCTAATAAACTAACGACGTTACTATTTTTAGTCAAAGCAATGACTATATTTTTTTGCCTCCAGGGTTATTAAGATACGATCATATTTATCAGTCATTTATTCAGGCGCGTAATATTAGCCATAGGCTTGTCCCATCATTAGTAAGTTTATTGCGCTTGATGGATCGGTGTTTATAAACACAAACAATGAACTTAAATTTGACCGAATGTCGAGCTCTGAGTATGGTGTGTCGACGAGGTCTGTAGCTGACAGACCCGAGGCACCCTAGTGCTATTCGCGGGGTCACGTGGGTGTTCCGATCAAACACGAGTATCACACATCCTTAGCTCCCACTTAGATCTGGTGGCAGTGCGTAAACGTATTGCCACGTGAAACATGAAAAAGGATGATATAGTGTACAGCATCCTGTGTGAGGTGGCAGCACGAGAGGATGCACCTCGCTGTCACCATAGTGATGAGTCGCGAGATACCGCTCATCATACAGCTTGTCCCGCGTGGGATAGTAGCGTGCACGGTGGGCGGTGCTCGTAACATCTATGCTCGGCGAGGAGGTATGATTGTCCATAGCAACCCTCAACGAGATAATTATGACGAAAGGAGCAGGAAGAACCCAGCATATGTGATCATTGGAGGCTGCTATTGTGTCACGCACAGATACTTAAAATTATATAGCAAATAAAAAAATACATAACTAAAATATAATGACTCCTAAATACAACACCTAGTCAGTGCCAGTAAGTGCCAAGCTGATCCAAGCTAAATCTGTAGCAGAAAAAACAGCGTAGCGTAAAATAAACAGTCTATTGACACTAGAAGAAAAGTTGCATTCGGCAACAAAAGTGGCCTAGACCTTATAAAACAGATTATTTACAACATCCCATGTTACACAGTTTGCTGGAAGTCTATTCGCAGGTAGCCTTATATTAATTGGTCATATGTGAAAGAAATGTTGAATGAATGAACGAAATGAATATTTTTCGAACCTCCGGAAGCGTGTGTTATAATACGATTTGTGTCGACCTCGATTACATTGAATTGTGTATAAGGAGAGTTATGTAAGTTTCAAGAGACACCTAAATTTTTAAAGCGCTTAATGTAATCCATTAGACAATTGGAAGTGTTACGGAAGTAGTTTCCTATAGTTTCCTTACATTTAAACAATTTTGTCTTAAATATTACTGGTCGCGGGTTTTCAACAATTTTAGCATTTGCCTCGTCAGTCGATACAAAGTTTTGTCTGTCAAACAGACAGTCTGTCCTGGGGACACGAGAGTTACAGCAGCATCGCGGTGATAATGTATAATATTTTTTTTTATTGTATACGGAGGGAAACGAGTAATTGGATTCTTTTGACGCCTACCTACGCTTAAAGTTAGAATAGCTATTAATCCTCCCCTCTGATGGATTGTAGCCGGTGGGGCTACTCACAAAACTACAAAACGCGACGAATAGCTTTCACTTTACGTTGGTGTTATGTGAACAAGTCGTTCCGAGCCAATTCGGTTGTGATGTAGCATGGCACTATCTCTTACTAAACTTAACTTACATCTGTATCTAATACTGTAATTTTTTATACTTTAAGGGAACAAATGAGCAGTCGAAGTTTGTTCTTGCCTACCTACTGTAGGCACCTTCCCGGTCATTCAAACCTAAGTAAGCTGCAGTGCAGCATGGTATAATATATTTTACAATTGTGTTACACAAATAAGATTATATCTATTTTGTAGAGGCGCAAAAAATAAATCGGAATCGGATTCCAAGTCTGCATAACGCTGCATACTATTTGTGAATTAAAGACGATAAAAAGTAATTACAGTACGATATTGGAATATTAATTTACTTCATATTTCAAAATGGGCGTTAAGAGTGCGGTCACGTTTTTTGTGAGTTTTCTCTTAGTGTTATCTTTTATCTAATAGCTTAGCGAAAAAAATCGGAGTATAAAGATCTTGCCAAAATCTCTTTTGTAGTGTAAGGGATAAACGAGTGTTAATGTGGGTAAATTAGCGCCTTTTGAAGATTACCGGCGTTATTATCACGCGGATGCGTTGTCCATATAGTCTCCACCAATGGGCCACCGGATACTCACAAACCGTACGTAACGTGACAGCATATTCAGCCTCTTAAGGCGATATCTTGTAAGCGAGAGCTCTTACTAAATTGTATTCCACTTTTTACGAAATAATATCAGATATTCTATTACTCTAAAGTAAAATTTGTGTGGAAAAAAAGAGCATTACTGATATGTGTACTATTCGAGTAGAAATATTAAATTTACTAACCTACTCACTTGGTATTATGAAATTATCAACAACAACGATACATCTTCACGCCAGCGCCCTTAAAAGGTAGGCAAGGAGAAGGAGTGCCACATTTCATGGTCCTTATACACCTGCCATGTCTCTCATACATTGACTAATCCTTTCATACAAACACGCCTGTTGCAAAGACTCTCGACACCACTTTCACAACCAGACAGTAGCCAATCCATCTGATCATGGTATGTCAGTCTTGGTCTTGCCCGGTACAATCCTTCCACATTCGCATGATACGTGGTTTTCGCATATCTCTACTTTACCATTTATTTATATTGTTTTATTATATTATAGTTGGAAAACATACAATGTTAAAAGTAAAAAACTTATAAACTACGGAGATTACAAGACACCCATTACATGTTTTCACACTGTGAAACTAGATAGCTTATCCTTTTCTATATTATGCAAAAGCAGTTTTAATGTGGTTAATAGTTAGGAACAGTGTTACATTACATATTTAACAAAAGTAACAGTAGTAATCAAATAAAAATCCAGCTAAAGTGGTGTCTCCACTATGTGTAACTATTTCTATTAGAATATATAATGGCTCAGGAGAAAAGGAACGTTTCCCTCATTTCTTACTCAGCATACGAATTATGCGGAGTATCATATTATTATGCTCATTGGCACCGGTAGTCCTAAAAGGAGTACGATTGCTCCATTGCCCCCCTATATATACTAAATAAATAATAATTTAGATAGCACGTTGCAACCCTACAAATTTAACAGTCCTATACTAAATGTTAGTCACAAAGAATATACAAAGAAATTTATATTAATAATTCTGCCGAGCTTAAAAGCGAAAAACGGATTTCTGTCGCGACTTACAAAAAGGGCGAACATCAATTCTAATTTAGATGTACAACCACTCGTAGCTCACGCGAATAATTCTTTTTATTGTATTATTCAATTGTTAGAACTTTGTTTCTTCTCAGATTATTAATTAATTGACTCGTACGTATGTATATTATATATATATATATATATATATATATATATATATATATGTATATATACATACGTACTCAATGTCCAATGTAATATGTATGTTTGTTGTGTATGTTCTCAGTTATATTGTCAAGTATCTGACTAGTACGGATCTATATTATATACACATATTTATTGATAAAAACAGAAATGGTCCGCGAGATGCGATGTAGTATAAGTTCTATGTATTTCATAGTTATCTTTACGAAACTGTGCTTTATTCACCATAAAAAGAAAGAAAGTTACGTGCTAGTGGAAGCAACCAAACAACATTGGTTTCTGGTTCGATGCCAGGGCCAGGAAGGTTCGGAAAGAAAGCTACTGATTTCACAGCGGATGACATCCTATTATCTTTGCCTCTTGGCTTTATGTTATACGAGATGAACAGCTAATTCGCCAGTAAGTAACATGGGCCATAATGTCAAACAGTATTCAGTTGAAATTTTAGTTTCTCGATAACAGTTTACTTTCACTTATGACTGCCTTGTAGTAAGCACATTCCAGCCATTGACCTCGATTCCTAGATCCCGGTTTTGGTTCAGACTAAACAAAAAGTGTTATTAGGACTTTTGAATTTTTAAATAAAAGCCTGGTAGAATCTTAACGTGCCTCAGAGAGCCGTCAGTCCCGGGCCTGATTTCTTTCCGGTCGTGTCGGTTTGCCACCCCATCGGAATTGGAGAATAAGGGACCAGTGAGTGCGCTAGTGCCCGCGCACACACTTGTGCACTTTAAAATGTCCTGGTATCATGGCTCCGGTCCAGGTGGCTCTTCAATAGATACGGCCGTAGTATCCGAAACTCGGCTAGGATGATTTTGATGATTCAAAAGAAGCCTCTTTTATTTGCACATCCACGGCTAATATACTGTATAATGTAGCCAATTTTTATGTACAGCTCTTAGCCTCATAATCACTGGGATGGAAATCAGCTTACGCTATTATATAAGATATAAATAATATTTGATTACTTTTTTAATAATTCTGAAACTTTCTGGTTAAAGCATATCAATGAAAGTATGTAAGCGAATTCACAATGTATTTTCGCAGAGAAGGCGAAAATAGTGACAAATATAATGGGTGACGTGAATTGCTCAATATTTTGTTCAATATGTTATCCGATTTTTTTAACTAGGATATGGTTTTTCATGCGATTTTCATTAATGGACAGAGAACACTTTAAATGAGTTTTAGTGCGAAATATATTAAGGTAACAGTAACAAGTTCCGGATGATTGATTGCCTATCATACATAACACTTAAGCTATTGAGAGTAACTGCAAGAAGCAGAACTAGAGCTTGCGATGCTAATATCATTTTATTTAAAGGCGTAAAATAGTTTCACGATATAATAGAAGTACGTTTATCAACGTCTTCAAAACTGAATGTCGTTGTTTATGACTTTTTTATCAATTCAACTCTCTAAAGATTCCAGGTGAGATGTAAAGGGTAAACCGTTTTTATAAAAGCTTTACCTTTTATTTTCCACACTGAAAAATTTGGGACATATTTTTCGGGTTGCGTTCCTCAAAATAAAGAATGGAAACTTAAATGATCACTTTGATACCCCTCCATCTCCATCATCAGCTGTCTGCGTCAGGAAAACCGCAAGTGTGTACGATGAAGGCTTAACTGTCGTACGATCACATGGGAATGTGCACATTAACGATGGAGGTATCGCTAATTTCATTGAATTACGAATTTTAGGAAGAGGCAGTGCCGTGCTGCATGGGAGGAGGTAGTGCCATGCGTAGTGCATGACACTACATCCTCCTATGCAACTGAATTGGGCCGGCGCGACCGGGTAGGTACCTCTCGCTCACATAATGACGCCGTAAAGTGACATCTTCAATGTCGCGTTTCGTGTGGTTTGTGTGTAGTCGGTGGGCCTTTGAAGAGAGGGAGGGGAGAAGGGGGCAACGTAACGGCATAGTAATTATGTGGATGTCCATAAAATTAGATGTATGATTTTTTGTGTGTTCAAAAAGTTGCAAATCTTAGTATTTGACTTCAATTTCAGCTTGTTCCATTCACGTGTTGGTGATAAATAGGTTTTTACAGGTATAGACGATTTGGCGGACAGGGTGAATGTCGGATGGATAGATATTTCCAATTCAATCAAAAATAAAAAAAAGTCAACAAAATGTATCGGAATAATGCTGAAGTAAAAATGTATTAATTTGAATGATTTTGACATCAATTCATTAAAACGTCTTTTGAGTAATTGTTGAGAAATGTATACTAATATTACAAAGCTGAAAGGTTTGTTTGCTTGAAGCGCTGTTCTCAGAGACAATTGATCCGATTTACAAAATTCTTTTGGTGTTAGTTATCCCCTTTATCTAGAAATGTTTTAAATTTTACACCACCGCGCTAAGACTGATGGGAACGAAGGAAACGGTGAAACCGCACCGTTCCTATGAACGATCCCGGATCGATCGCAGTGGCGTGACAATGTTACATTTCGGCAGACGTAATAATACCCCTTACGTGCTTCGACTGTTGTTTTATACTTTGTTAAGATAAGTTACACTTCAACAATTCCCATATATCCAACTTACCTTCAGCGCTAATAAAAGTCGGCTGATATCACGTTGGATTCATGCTACTCTAAGTTTTAGGGTACTCTAGCTTAGAAACTCTTCGTCTGTGTGACGTCATAAAAAATACATTCTACTGTAGGTTTGAGAGGGACTACCGATTTCATTCCCTTATAACTGAGAAGTAAGAACGTGACAAATATATGTAAAACAATACAATTTATACAAAACCTGCGCATATGTGATGCAGTCCGAATGTAGGACATCAACAGATGTCAATTTAATATCCACAAAAGAACGGATAAATAATATACATGTAAATACTACTGTTCGCGGCGATAGATTTTAATTGAACGAGTCCGCGGTTCACTACTAGTATTTACATAAGCAAGCATCAAAGTTTGACAACAGAGTTATTTTATTCTTATGTTTTCTTATTTATAACGTAATTAACGTAGACTTCTAACGAAGAGATCACCACTGAAAAAACCAATTTCATTTCAATAAAAAGCAGGGTAAAAGGAAAGAAATATGTTTCTATTGATCATAGTTATGCCCAATAGAAACATATTTTTATCAATAAAACTACTTTTACGCATTTTATCGCGGTTCATTTAATTATTTAACTAGCCCGACTTTTCAGATCCTTTACAGCAAACCTGGTCAGTCCACCCGTTAACATGGTTGCTATAAAGCTTCTGCAACGTCGGGAATATTCTGAAACATATTTTTAGTAAGAGATAGTGCCATGGACGCTCACTTGAAGACGCCGTAAGATGACGGAAATGATGTCGCGTTCCGGCCGGTTGCGAGTAGTCGGTGGCCCATTAGACGGGAGGAATAAAGAAGGGCAACGCATCTGCACAATAATAATACGGATGTCTATGGGCGTCGGTGACCGTCAAAACGTTCCTATTGCTAGTTTGCCCGTTATACTAAGTTCAAAAACAAAAAAGGAGCATTCCACAAGGCGCGTGTGGGGCGTACATAAACTTTATGCCTCTGTAGCATGTACAAAGTATACATTTACGAGAGCCATAAAAGGAAAGCGTTTACTTAATGTTCTGGAATGAAATTTTTGTGCCTAATATTTACTGTCATAACAATACAATAATTATGCTATTATACTTTCAATACAATAATTATATTTCCTTAAATACTTTTATGTAGCACATGGGGGCTAACAAGCAATGGAGCCATTTGTTGTCTACCGACGCCCATAGATATCCACATTACTGTTGTCATGCAGATGCGATGTCCTCTACTGCAGCTAAAACGCGATAGCGTAGCTGTCACATCATGTGAGCCGGAGGTACCTCCCCGGTCGGGCCGGCCCAATGCTGCTGCAACGCAGCATGGCACTACCTCTTTCTAATAATTGAATGAAAAATAACATTATGTTAATTTTCTTATCTATTTTCTAAGTCTTTTCGTCATGTATACTTCTTTTTTCTATATATTACTTTTTTCTAATCTTATAAATGCGAAAGGAACTCTGTCCTGTCTCTTTATGGTGTTATTAAGGCTTAACCCCTGAACCGATTATGATGAAATTTCATATAGAGACCCCTGACGGTCTTGAGATGAGCGTATAATAGTTTCTCCCCGTTTCTTGTAGTTATCATAGCCTCAGTTATCACAACATTTCTTAGCGGTCGAGTCGAGGGTAAAAGTTTATTTAATATAATATTCATAATAGCTGTGGACTTATCACACCACATTAGCCTTGCTCCTTGCTAAGTACCTTAAAGATACTTAACATTTTTTTTAGAAACACATGTTATTATAATTATAACATATAGATAAATCCGTGATTTGGGCGGGATTCGGTATCGATCCTGGTTAACATGACGTGCCCGTGGTACCACTGCGCCAGCTGGTCATCAAAATCGTTCGAAAAAATCGATTGTATACTCATAATAAACAAATCCAAGTGTGTGTAAAAAGATTTTTATTTAAATGACTTTTTAATCCAGATAACAAGCAACAGTATTTTAACTTAAAAAGGCTCAAAATTCCATAAGACATTCAAAAAGATGAATTAAATTTTACTCGCTTTTCAGAAAAGTACTAAGAATGCACCATATGAAAAATCATAAAAAGTTTTTCAGATATTATGGAGTTATATTACGAAAACCATGAAATGTTAGGTTTACATTTAATAAAGTTGATATTTTATTCTAAAATGTCATAAGTTTATTTAAAACTTAATGTACACGAAGTGATGGATCACCGACTGAGCCGTATATTAAAGTTCAGATACTCAATCACACCTTCATATATTTTTATATACTTTAAAGATAACAGAAGAGCATATAAAGCAAATACTAAGAATATGTTTATATTATTCCCGCTGTGAAGAAGAATGCTATAAACATTATTCATTCATTTAATAAATGATTTCATACTGAACCATCATTTTAATGTGTCCGGGATTATACATATACATACATACAATTTTGCAAAGTCATTCTTTGTAGATAGAAATGCATAATTCTACGAACAACTTTGAGACGCTGATTGTGTATCTTGATATTTTTGTAAATCATGTACCAGGCTGATTGACAATTGGCCGAAACGACGAACTTTTAAAAAGATAGGCAAACAAAATTTATTACATTATATTCCATCATCTTTTCGAAAACAAAACGCCAAATTTGAATTTACTTTCTCTGCCGTAAATTTTCTGAATGATGGATAGAAACAAAATTCGTGCGGTGATAAAGTTTTACGCTTTGTAAGGGAAAACAGCAACCCAGATTAAAGTCAAGCTAGACCGCTCCTGCATTGAGTACAATTAACTGATTTTAAACGTGGGAGACAAACAGGTCTGGCCGTCCAAACGAAGTCACGGATCTGGAAATGATCACAAATATTCAAAAAATCGTTTTAAATTTTAACATTTTACATCAACAATTGCGAATGTTAAATGTTAAAGCTTTGCGTGCGATGGGTGTCGCGTTTGCTCACTGTTAACCAAAAGCAAGTTCGAGTGGACGATTCGTCGGAGTGTTTGGCGCTGTTTGAGCATGATAATAAGGAGTTTTTACGGTTTGTGACAGTAGATGAAACATGTATACTACAATTTACTAGAACAGAACAATCTGAGCAGTGAACCGAGAGTGGAGAACCTGCGCTGAAAGGCAAAGTGATGGCGACTGTTTTTTGGGAAACTGGAGGGATTATTTTAGTGGATTATTCACAAAAAGGAAAAATAATAAATGGAGAGTATTATGCAAGATCGCTGTAAAAGTTTAGTGAATAAATCCGAAAGAAACGGCCTCATTTTTCCAAAAAGAAAATTTTATTCCACCACGACAACGCACCTGTGCGCTCGTCAAGGGTTGCAGTTGACAAAGTCCATAAATTGCAGTTGGAATTATTACCGCATCCCCCCTATTCCCCAGATCTGGCCCCGTGCGACTTCCACTTATTCCCGAATCTCAAGAAATGAATAGGTGGCCGAAGATTTTCATCAAATGATGAAGTCATTGTCACCGTAGACGAGTGTTTTGAAGGGTTAGAGAAAATATTTCATCAATTTGGTGTGACAGCATTGTAAAAGCACTGGACTAAATGCATCGAGATAGAAGGAAACTCCCTTGAATTTTTCTTTTTTAAATAGATTGTTGTGGTTTAAGATTTCGTTGTCGTTTCGGATACCTATCAATCACTCCTCGTACATTCTTATATTATTATCACAACTTAAGAATTAAATCACTCAAAATTTTGGAGGTAATTAATGTCATTCTATATTGCAGTCGAGTTGGGCCGAAACGACACGGGAGGTACCTCTCGTTAACATGATACCGCCGCCAAGTGACAATAGTTGTCGTGTTTCGGACTTTTCGTGAGTAATCGGTGGCTTTTTTGAGAGGCGGAAGAAAGGAAGGCAATACATCAGCATAGTAATTATGCGGATGTTTATGGATGTTGGTAGTCGTAAAAACGCATCGCTGCAAGTTTGCCCCCGCCCCCCATATTACAAAAAAATCGGAATAATACCTTTGTTCCGATAGATGGGTTCCTAGTGTTTTCCAGTGAAAGCTAATTCCTAAGATGATTAATCAGTGTGATTATATGTATAACATTTGTGTTTTGCAAAACATTCAAAATATACGTTCCATATTATAACATTTGAATATCCCTGCAATTCTATATTTACCTTTATAACCGTTATATTGCGAATAATTTATTATTACCTAATCTCCAGAAGGTGGTCCATTTTTCCTGTATGTTTTTATAGCATATGGGGGGCAAAACGAAGAATCGGTGCCTTTCGATGACTATCGTCACCCACGGTCAATCGCACGATTGTTACGCAGATGCGTTGCCCACATATTATCCCTCAAATGGGCCACCGGCTACTCACAGAGCGCACGAAACGCGACAGCGACGGTGTCACTTTACGCCTGAATAAATGTGAGCGAGGCATACTTCTCCGGTCATGCCAGCCCAATTCCGTTGCAAAGGAGGATGTAATGTCATACACCGTGCATGGCACTACCTCGTCCTTTGTACCATGGCATCACCACCTCCTCAAAGTATGTATCCGTTTGCGTTAATCGGAACAACTAAACATTTATAAATCTTCGAGTATTTTTATATGTAACATGTATGTTTTAACAACAGCACATCTGTCATCTCAGTCCGCCCGTGATCATGGCTGATGTAAAGCTACAGAAACGTTGAGTTAGTTCAAAAATTAAATAAACCGCGATAAAATCCGTAAAAGTAGTTTTATCGTAATTCATGTTCGTAAAAAATAACGGACTTCCATACAAAATTCCAGCCCTCATTGTTTCCCTCTTAGTAGTACCAAATTTCGTTGACTTAACTTTTTAATAGTCTACAATCTGCGATGATGAATCAGTTAGTCAGGATATGTTATACTACATACACATAATTTAGATATTAGTTACTTGCAGTCTGAATAGCACGTTCGACCAACCAAACAAACTCATCAACATTATAATATAAAGTACAGATGAGTAGGGAAATAAGTTATGTGCAATGAGCAATGATATCCCATGAAACATATAAAACTGAAAATAAAGAGCCCAATTGAATTGTAATAATGATGCGTCTTCAACAAAAGGCCCGATTGTGTTAGAAGCGTTAACATAAGAACGTTTTATATTACGAGTACCTTATCCGATATCGCATCGGGTAATGTAAAACGTTCTTGACATAAATTAAATCAACCATAACAAAGCTTACAATTTGTCGTGATGAGCTTGCGTGAGCGAAGTCGGTACGGTTAGTTTACTGTCGTGGCGTGTATGCGACCTGCGTAGTGCATAATCTGATTATAACCACAGTTACATTAGTCATTTTGTGAATAAGAAATAAAATGTTTGTAGAACCATTCATAAAGCGAATTCAGCAAGAGGTTGAACCATGCTGCACTGCATCGGAATAGGGCCAGTACAACCGTTTGCATGACACCGCCGTAAAGTGATAACTGTCGTGTGTCTGAAGTCGAGTCTTTGTTACCAAAAGCCTCTGATTGGGGTCGAGTAAATCTAGTCCAATTTAACCCTAAGAAGACATAAATTCGCGCGTTTACCGTTAGAAACACCCTTTGTCGTTTCACCTCGTTGTCAAAACACATCTTTAATGGCCTCAGTCAAAACCGCATCGGAATACTTGTTTCAGTTACGCGGTCACTTGTATGTGAAGGCTGAATTAGCCTTCCGGAAGCTAGGCGTGATCGGTAGGGCGAAGCAGGACTTCATACCAGCTCATCAGCTGTAACTTTACAAAGCGCAGATCCGACCGCACATGGAGTACTGCTCTCACCTTTGGGCTGGAGCCTCGCAATATCAGCTCATTCCATTTGTCCGTATCCAGCGAAAAGCGACTCGAATCGTCGATAGCCAAGATCTTTACAACCAAGATCTTTACAACCTCTCAACAAGATCTTTATAAACTTGCGTAGAGTAAAGATGTGAGTTCACGGTGCGTCATCTACCGCATTTATCACGGGGAGCGTTCCGAGAAATTTTTCGGACTAATACCGCGTAACACATGCAGCTGAATTTCATTACAGGACTGCGTCAGAATCCAAAATTACATCGGCACCCTTTCGATGTTCCTCCTCTACCGAACGATTTTGCTCACGCGCTGCTCCTTTATGTAATGGGCTAACCGCTTCGGTATTCCCGGACCGATACGACTTAAGGATCGTCAAGACAAGAGCCTATTTATCGCATTGAAGAGGCCCTATTCTAAGTGGTATGTAGGTTTGTAAGTTTTTTGATTATACTAATACTTTGAGAAATATTCTCTTCTAAAGAGGTAAAAAATATGTCTTCTCTCATCTAACTTTAAAAGTAAAGTTTATTTTTTTATATATCTTTATTTAAAGGCTATAATCAGAAAGATTAAGTCAGCCTTACATCACACAACTTAACTCTAAATCCCTTATATATAGCGAATGGCTAACAAAACTTAAGTATCCATCACTGTGTTCTAATTTGAAATTAGAGCTTTTTTTATTGTTATATATAAAAAGGAAAAGTTCAGCTTTATTATATTTAGAGTCTATCTTAAATTCTTAAAATATTAAACTAAAAGTTGAACAATTAATAATTAAATTAATATATAATAAAAGCTTCCAAAATAGCATTTAACAAAATCGATATGATAGTATAAGAGATTTTCGATTTTTTGTTGGTTTCTGCTACGGAACTCTTCATAGGCGACTTTGACTCGTTCTTGGCCGGTCTTTGTAGCATAAGTGTGCACAGCGAGCAAATAGAGCCATTTGGTAATCGCTGGCACCGCTTTACATCCACACAGTATCTGCCTTTTTTATATTATTGGGTGGCTATTGAGCAAATGTAGCCATTTGGCGACTGTCAGCCCATAAACATACGTAGATTCCCTCTTCGTACTCTCGTATAAACCATACTTAGATTCCCTCCATCTCCCCAGTAGTCCACCGGCAATTCACAAACCGTACGAAACTTGATGGCAAAGGCGTCACTTTTAATTTGAGAGCATACAAATGAAGGGTACTTTCTGATTTTGATGCAATGCAGTAACCAAGTACCGCCTACTGTATTCTTATGTAAATACTTTTATTAGAACGAAGGGAAACCTAATTTGCTTTAAAAGCTCGGATAGCGTAAAGAAATTACAAATTCGGCATTTCCTTCGCACAATTTTGTAATGAGAAAAATTTTCGAAGCGTGAAAGATAACTTTTACATTAGATACCTACAAACGGCACCATTATCAGCCTCCAACCGTTCGCGGGGTAGCAGTAGGAGACTTTTGATGACTACCCACACCAATAGACAAACGCATAACTGTTGTGCAGATGTGTTTACCTATTTTGCTCCTCCCCTCTAATGGGCTTTCAGAATTACACAATTAGCACGACTTGGGAAAAAGATAAGCCCCAGAAGTCTAGGTATTGTTTTCAGTATGAGAGCAAAGAGATATCGTTCATCATTTTAATAATTCTATCGTTAGCTGCGTGAAATACTGACTTTTATGTACTCCAATATTTGATTAACTTAAGGAATCATTTAGAACTATGGTGACCATGGTGACGATGTAGCCAACTTCAGACCATATATAAGCCAATAAGGTTCTAGAAAATGGACCGCTTATAATAAATCTGTGAGTTGGCAATTCTCCAACAACTGAAACTTGTGAGAGATATGTATGATTAGATACATTTGTAGGATTATGTTAGTGCAATGTATGTTTTCGTCTAATGCTACATAGCAAATGTAATGTATCATTACTTTATGTATATAATGTTATATGTATTTTTACAATAAAATCTTAAATGTATACACAATTATTTACATTTATGTAAAATATTTATACTAATATTATAATATTGATGTCTTAAGTTTACGCGAATGTTAGTCATTAAAATAAAAATACTTTAACGGATTTTACGCGGCTTATTTAATAATTTATCTAGTCCCACGTTTCAGAACCTCTACAGCAACCATGGCCACAGGTGGCTAGATAAATAATTAAATAAACCGCGATAAAATCCGTAAAAATAGTTTTATTGTAATGACTAATATTATAATTTGTTTATTTTCTTTGTTTGAATGGAATTGGTTCCCAAAGTTCTAGACTGAACGAAAAAAAAAGCTTTTTCCATTATAATTCTTGCACCCTTTCAAACAAAAAAAAAATCAAAATCAGTTTAACCAGTTAAAACTTCTGAGGCAAGAAACATTTTCAAATTGATTAAAATTATAACAGTACTTAACACCGAATAAAATAATGGTAATTATAAAGCTGTTAATTGATCTGTCTTGGAACGCTTTAATGTTAAACACCTAAACTATGCGAATGGAGAACTCTTAATTTAAAGTATGATAGCATTTTACCCCAACAAACAAAACATAATCGCTCGGAATTGTTTTTCAGAACAATGTGGAGTATCGTTTGACGAAAGTTAAGTAATTAACTTTCTGATAAACAGAAGATAGATAATATTATATACCGACTCGTGGCACGAAAATAATATACTTTGGTAATTACTTGATCATAAATACCTATAGGTATTAATGAGTACAATTGCTCGTAATGTAATTAGGAAATAATAAATAATTTAAAGAATGTTTATTGTTTCAAACAAGCGCATTTAATATTTGTTCGTGATATATTATTAGTTCCACACCCGGGCCGAAAGCGCAGATCGTAAGGTTAGATGGATTTTACCTATGGGTTTTAGTTTATGACCTGGGACGAATTGGACGCCCGTTCTATTGTACGATTTCAATGTTGGCAAAATTCGTCAGATGATAGAGCTTTACTACTACTTTATCACTGCAGGCTAATCTGGGCTCCGTAGTAAGGGTTCGGACGTGTCGCTGAGGTGACCTTGTTGCCATCAGTCCGGTGTCACTTTCCGTTTTCTCTGAGGAGGCTGAGGGCTTCCATGAGGTTTTATTGGTGTGATCTCGCTAGGAATTTCAGAATCCCCACGCAGGTCAGCAACAAACTTAGTATGAGACAATGGGGCAAACACGCTTTCTTCACGTTAAAAACATCATGGCAGTTTGTGGGTGTAGAAATTCAATAAAAAGTACAAAGGCACCAGTAGATTATATTTGTAATATCAAATAAATATTTTTAGTATCATCATAAAAAAGTAAATGTAGTATCAAAATAAAACTTACCTTAATAATCATTACACTACTGGATAAAATTATTCTTACCTGGAACAAAAAATATTCATCAATGGTACGATAAGATACATTATAACTTTTATTACTCTAGGTTATTGTTTTGCACCATAAATGTTCACCTACTTCATCAGTGAATTTGGTCCCGAATACCAATGAGAATATAGCCAATAAGGTTTTAAAAAGTAGACCGCTTACAATAAATCTGTAAGTTGGCAATTCTCCAACCACAGAAACTTGTGAGAGATATGTATGATTAGATATATTTGTAGGATTATATTAGTGCAATGTATGTTTTCGTCTAATGCTACATTGTAAATGTAATGTATCATTACATTATCAATATAATGTTATAAGTATTTTTATAATAAAAAATCTTAAATATTAACTTTTTTTGTAAATTAGTGGCCATTGACCTACAAGCGTGTTCTTGTACGCTTGTCTAAGAACTAAACATAGGTCTCTGCAGGAGCAGTGCAACCCTTATAATTTCGTTACATCTGTCTTTCCGTCTGTGTTAAGAGAGATTTAGAGAGAGACCGCCAGAGAGATTTATACCAATACTATAAAAAGCAAACATTAGATTGTTTGCATGTTTATTTTTTATTTGCATTGAATAGGTTCCGTAAGTTCTCGACCGAATTGAAAAAATCTTTTACTATTATAATTACATTATCTGTGATGAATATATAACAATATATACATTTTAATTTTTTTATAAAATATTTTTTTTTTTCTAAAACGATGAGAGATGATTATGAAAACGTCGATGATGTAGAGGCGTGAAAAAATATCTCAGTAAATATATAAGGACAGATGAAGATGCAGAAATTATTGATAACTAGCTATCGCGAAAGACGTTGTTCTCTCATAAATTGAATTTGTTTTCATGGTGCATGGTGGTGTCGTGTAATGTTTACGGGGCCAGTATTTTTGTATTTTTGTAAATCCCAGATAGACTGCTACTGTCTAGTGCCTGTAACAAAAGTTCCTAGAGTACTTAGCACAAGGCTAGCCTAATGAGGTGTGACAAGCCCACAGATATTATTATTATTATTATTATTAAAAAAAGAATAAACAAAATAATTGGTCAGGAAAAACCGGAAACGTACTTCTTCCTTGAGATGGATATGCATGTGCATACTTGGTTCGCTGAGTGGAAGTCCAGACACCAGATACAAGACGGATCGAACGAACACCATAAATATCAGTAAAAGTCATTATAGTAATAATAAAGTAAATTTGGAAGAAAATAGTTTAACTAACGGAGGCCAATACATCCCCCCCCCCATGGTTCAAGCCTTGTCCTGGCGGTGGGGCTTAGTAGCCTGGGGCGAACCCAGGCGAAGCCAATTGAACCGAGAGGGATCCTTGCACCCCTCTTATAAGGAGAGGGGCCAAAGATCAGGAGGAGGAATCACTCTCTGTATGCCTCTTATAAAAGAGGGGACCAAAGAGGACCAAGGAGGCGCTTTTGCGCATGGGGCAATGGAAGAGGATGGGAACCTCTCTCCATTGCACTGTCCCAGTGTCGGTGGGGTTGTACTGTAGTGTGGATCAACCCCATCTGTGGAAGTGTGTGTGCCGCGAGCCCCATACACCACCTCGCGCTGGTGAAGGCGCGCAATGAGTTTCCCCGCGTCAACAAAAAAAA
Organism: Eumaeus atala; assembly: GCA_017140195.1. Lineage (NCBI taxonomy): Eukaryota > Metazoa > Arthropoda > Insecta > Lepidoptera > Lycaenidae > Eumaeus > Eumaeus atala. Next base: position 1,388,856 of record JAFELO010000155.1, read on the forward strand.
GGATAATACGTCTCCCCACCATGAATAAAGTCTTGTCATGGCGATGGGACGCCGTAGCCACGGGTGAACCGAGATACCTTGGGCGAAGCCAATTGAACCGTGGAGGCTGCCCTTTGTAATCTTCTTATAAGAAGAGATCACTAAAAAGCAGGACGAGGTGTCGCTTTTTGTAACCCTCTTATAAGAAGAAGGGAGAAAAGAGTAAAAATAGGCGGAACTTCTGCGCAAGGCAATAGGCGAGGTTGTGAACCTCGTTCAATTGCACTGTCCGAAAGCGGTGGTCTACAACCCCATCTGTTGAGGTGGAGCCGGTCCCTTTCAGGGCTGACTAGCCGTCGATGTGCCCTGACAATTTGTTGTTCCGGGGCACCTCACCAAGCGCGGCGCTGATGGCACTCGCGGTGGTGTTTTAGGTATCCTGCACTATAATGTGCCGCGAGCCCCACACACCACTGGACCCCACCCAGGGCCGGTGAAAACGTGTAATTGCGTATGCCCACGTCAACAGAAAAAATAATAAGACCACGACGTGTGATGAATGATGAGTGTAGGAGTGCGTGCATACGAGATGTTGATGCAATTTGATCTTGCCTCCCCACCATGGTTCAAGCCTTTTCGTGACGGTGGGGCTCAGTAGCCTGGGGTGATCCGAGACACCTTGGGCGAAGCCAATTGAACTGAGGAGGTGGCGGCTGTTAGTACCCCTCCTATAAGAAGAAGGGACTAAAGAGCAGGAGGAGGTGCCTTTCTTTGTGCCCCTCTTATAAGAAGATGGGACAAAAGAGAAAAAGTGGCGGCGCTCTCACGCACGGGGCAAGGGGCGAGGATGTAAACCTCACCCCATTGCACTGTCCAAAAGTCGGTGGGGTTGTCAAGTGGTGCGGGACAACCCCATCTGTGGAGGTGGCGTCGGTCCCTTCGGGGGCTGACTTGTCGTCGTGGTGCCCTGATGATTTGCTGTTCTGGAGCACCTCACCAAAGGCGGCACTGGTGGCACTCGCGGCGGTTTTTGTGGGTATTCGGCACTATATAATGTGCCGCGATCCCCACACCAGGACCAGTGAAGGCGCGTAAGTGTGTTTCCCCGCGTCAACAAAAAAAATTGAAACCGAGATACTCTTGCCTATATAATGTAGTCCATTATTATATGATTAAGATCTCATTCATCATTAGAGACCGGCGTCCCCAACCTCCAGCGAGAGCAGTGGCTGAGGCGTAGTTGGTGCTTGTTCATCAGGATTAGAACTATTTACTGGTTATAAATATCTAGTAATTGTGGATTGTTAGCGTCAGTTTATCATTATTGTTTCAGACAACGTCGTCTATTATTTAAGTGCCATCTGCCAAGTACACGTAACAAATTATTTAAATACTATTTTTTTGCTACACTTTGAAATTAAATTTTCTTAGTGATATTTACTACTAATTAAGTAGTAATAGTACTAAAGAAAATATATTTTGAACATTATATATTCTTTGCCCACACATTATAAACTTATATTAAAGAATCATTAAAAAAAAAAGAAAGTTAGATACCTTCCTAATATTAATTAGATTAATTCTATACATTACTCATTCACATCGAGATTTGAGATCATTGTGATCACAGAGTGGTACTTGTAGAAACATTAACTATATGAATTTGAGATCATTGTGATCACAGAGTGGTACTTGTAGAAACATTAACTATATGAATTTGAGATCATTGTGATCACAGAGTGGTACTTGTAGAAACATTAACTATATGAATTTGTTCTACTTTTTCTAAGCAGGGAAATTAAAATTTCCTTCGTTCTGTGTAAAGTGGAACGTTTTGAATCGTTAATAGCTTAAGTTCTACACCTGTACTAATTATTACTAATCATTAAATATAATTTTTGTTGTATCATTCATATTTAGTAACATAGTAAATATAACACAAGTGAAATACGTACCGATAGTATATGTGGCGCCATCTATTTGAAACGTAGCGCTCTTACACTTCTTGAAGAGTTTCCCGCTGACTATCTGTCGCGTGATGCTACCGTGTGTAGCGGGGTTCGAAGCGATTTCACTAGTCGCCGTAGCGCTAGTGTCGAATCGCCTCCTCAATTCCTCGAACGACGGATCGACCGACTGGTCGGGTGTTCGTGCACGTAACCGACGCACTTGCCCATACACTAGCCCTGTTTTTGATTCGGCCAGTTTTTTGTCCATTTTGTCTCTTTTTATATCTGTTTTATTGATAACAACTCATTGTTCCACAAGACAACTTAACACTTTGTTATGAAAATAAATTGTCTCGTCTATAGAATACTATTGTGTTTGTATAAATGAAAAAATAAAGATTAGGTTTGTTATTTATATTGCTTTATAAAAGTAAAAATTAAAATATTATCCGTAAAACATGGATTAATTTTAGTTGACATAGGAAATGTATGTACCATTTAATAATTTTTCGTTGATTTAAAAAACTAGGTGGAATAATTATTAATGATAAAACTTCTAAATCTCACTGTGCTTAATCTCGAATGTTTAATTCGAAGACGCAGGGAGTGTAGATTAGTTCACAATTTTAAAACTAAAATTGCACCGGGGACACAACGTAATGAACCTGTCATTTGAATTAACCGCTACAAAATGGAAAAAAGGATTTGACTACCTCAACTATTTCTGTAACTGTCTCCGGCACTAGCCATGCTGCTTTTCAACTGAATGAAATCCTTACGTCTCGTGAAGTGTCAGCTATGTTGTGTATTTTTGTGTTTCGTGCGGTTTGTGAGTTTCCTGTGGCCCGATGGAAGGAAGGAAGGCAAGACCATTACATTTATCCACGGCCGTCGATCCTAATTAAAAGGTCACGACTGCTCTCCCCTTACACTATAAGAAAACAAAAAGTTTCTAACAGTACTTATATATAAAATCTTGAATAATATTCTACGAGCCAAGCACAATTGTTTACAATTTGCAGATTTGTTTTATAGACTTTTAAGCAAAATTATGCCCTAGGTATCAGCAACAGGAATCCGTAACTCATCTAACTGCTACAAACATGTAAAGAAGTTTCAACTTCAACCACACCTCACCAAACCAAGGCCATAACGGGCCTGAAAACATACGTTCCATGATTACAATATTTGGCCTTGATTCGTCAACGTTAACTTATGATATTGCTAATTTTAAACCAAACGCCCGCTGGTTTATTTTCATTTACCGTTGTGTACGCGATATAGCTCGCGTACGTAATGAAGATTAGCCTTTGATGTACGACTGGAGCTTGCTTACGTGTACGTACAACAGTTTGTTTTACTTACTGTTGATGATCTTTCAAATAGCAATACGATTTACGGGAAATCACTTGTCTTGGGAGCTATTGAATTATGCCATGTCTCTTCTTGTTGAGAGTTTGTTTATTTGCGTATTTATCATTATCAACATTGGTTTCTGTGTGCTAGATGATTTTTTAACGTGATAACGTACAAGTATGGCGTAGTAACGTTCCGAGGTATATTAATGTTCGGAATGAACGCAACCTGCGAGCGTAACAAGTAATCTCTTTCGCTCAATCTCGCAATGCATTCACAGATTAATTAGAGGACCCTTATCACGTATAATTACATTATCCATGCAACAATTTACACTCAGTTTTTCGCTACTCCTTAAGAAACAACTTAAGGCGCGTAGTATGAAAAATCGAGGAGAACAATAGTGTGCAACAGCGATCTAGTATTCTGAATCATGTTCCTAAGGAGATGATAGAAAGCCACCCAATGGAGATGATACGCACAATTTTATTCTTGTATAATCTAAACGCTATACAGATAAGGCGGATGTACCTCCCCAGTGCATGCCTTTTGTTTTGTTTCATTAGTTATATTCATGTAAACTTGAGACATTAATAGTTGTTGACACACGTGTTTTATATGAATACAAATGTGTTGTTCAATTCTCTTCATTTTTTATTCTACTAAAATATAGCTACCTGAAATGTAATTAATTATGAAGAATGTTTAGCACAAAATAATTTGTAGTGTTAACTTGCTTAACATTCTATTAAGCACAAAATATACGCAGCAATAAATACAGCTGTGAGTGCTAAATTGTTCCATCGCATGACTAAATTTGTTAAAATATCACGTTATTAACTTAAAAAATATAATATTTTTCATGTTACATCGTATATAAAAAATTATATAAGAATATTGTACAAAAGCTTTCATTTGATATATGAAAGTATTTGTCTACCCACGGTGCATAGAAGGAATCAAGACACAACCAAATCTCTGCTTCCTTCACATTCAAGGCGCCAAGACTACCAGTACGAACAATGAAAGAGTTTTCATTCGCAGAACCATCGGTGGTATCCATTAACATGAAGTTAAACATATAGGCGAGCAAACGATCAATCGGAACCTTTTACCTGCGGATGTCTATGGGTGTCAGTGGATACTGTTAGCCATGGACATCTTTCCTTCCTCCTCGTACTCACAAGCCGTACATTACGTGACAACACAATTTTACTTTAAATTGTATTATGTGAGCGAGTGGAACCTCCACGGTACTGCTAACCGTACTCGGCTGCCATGAAGCATGACACTACCTCTAACAAGTTAGTTAAGATATTTTTAATTTTCTTTTCATATGAAGTCTGTCACCGGACGACTATTTTCGACAAATATAGGTCCGACATCCGCTATCTAAGCAGATATTTTCTTAACACTGTAGTGACATTGCTATATTGTAGCGGAATCCGCCTGGTTTTCAGTAGCAGCTGACTTATAAATTTAAAACAAGGTTCTGTCCATCAGTATTATGAGGAAGAGGTTGAGACATAGCTCTACCTCTTATGCAGGGTTTATTGCAGCGGAATTGGGCCTGCACAACCGAGAGGTTTAGCTCTCGTTCACAAGATAACGTTGTAATGTGTCAGCTATGCGGACTCTTTTTTTATATTATAGGGAGGGGCAAACGAAAAATCGGTGATTGTGACGACTAGCGACACCCATAGAAATTCGCATTATTTTAAGCATGCGAATACATTGGCCTCCTATCCTCCTTCAATCCAATGGGATACCGGCTACGCACGAAACGTGACGGCACATCTGTCACTCACGTCTATATCTAATTCTTTATGATGTGTTTCGTATTTGCAAGCTACTATTTGCCAATTACAGGGTAGGAACAATGGCACACGTCAACATCAAAATTAAACAATAAAAAGTAAGTTTTGCGGATTGCAATTCTGTTTACTTAATATATAATAATGCTTTAAATAAAACAAGAACCTGTCCCGGAATAACGTCGCTAGCTACAAGTCTCCAAGAACGTACCGTTCCTGTCAAGAGTTTCTTATTTCTATAACATGTCAATGTAAGAGCAAGGCAATAATTAATTATTGGTTAGACTTTAACTTGACATTGACCTAATATACATTACATGCACCTTTCTCTTGTTGGTTATTCTTTCTTACATACCCAAATTATATTTCTTCATCGTCGAAAACTGTCCCCTGATTCATCGAAAATATCAATAAATATTAATATATTAATATACAAAAATCGAGGATTTTTATTACTAGTAATGATTGGATATGAAAAGAGTTTAATTAATTTTGGTATAATACTATAATATGAAGTGCCATGCATTACAGGACGCTGCGAGCGTGTCATGTTTTCATCATATTGTCATTTAGCGAACATAGCTTGTTACGTAGGCAGAACATTAGCTGCTACATTGAAAATTTCAGTCGTTACCGGAGAAAAAAATTTTTTTACACTTTGTGTACGGATAACATAACATAATGTTATCCGTACACAAAGTGTAAAAATTGGACCCTATTACTAAGACTATAATTATTATAGTAGTGCTCCTTAAACTTAACATAATGTTATCCGTACACAAAGTGTAAAAATTGGACCCTATTACTAAGACTAT
>JAFELO010000156.1:0-17770 GCA_017140195.1 Eumaeus atala
TGCGGTGTGCGGTGTGCGGTGTGCGGTGTGCGGTGTGCGGTGTGCGGTGTGCACCACACGCAGCGCCTCGGGATGCGCCTCTCTGTGGGGGTGTGTATGCTAGCCGAGCAGGTCTAATAAATATAAAACGTACATAGAAAAATAAATTTATTGTATCAAAATATAAGAGACTATTTTGGCACTGGAAGGTCTAGGTCCACTTCAGACTTGTAAGTTACCGGACACGCACCGAGACCTGGACCGCGGGCGGGGGGCTACCATCCGTGGCCGCCGATGAGCCCGTGCGCTCCGATCAATCCGTGCGACACGAGCGGCGCGCTGATGCCGTGGCTGATGACGGGGGCCGGCAGGGCCACGCTATGGTCGATGGGCGCTCCCCAGCCTCCGACTAGTCCGTGGCCGCCCCAGCCTCCGACTAGTCCGTGGCCGCCCCAGCCTCCGACTAGGCCATGGCCTCCCCAGCCTCCGACTAATCCGGGGGCTCCCCAGCCTCCCACGAGAGGCGCGCCGATTCCAATGGCGCCGCGCTTCTCTGTCTTCTTCTCTTCTGTGCCGTAGACAGCGGCCGCGGCCAAGAGGACGATGCACACCTGAACACAAAGAAGCAGATTTCAGTGGGAGGTAGTTCCATGCTGCATCGCATGGCACGATCCACCACACACCGATTCCAGTTTTTCTTCTCAACAGAATTAGGAAACGGTATACGATTGCAATTACTTATAGAAGTCATCAAAATTGAGGGTAACCAGATGTGGCCCAGCTGCTATGCCCCACGGAAATAGATATTCTAACCTGACATATTGTCAATTGTAAGCCGAAGGAGTAGAAAATTTGTATTGATTCCGCAGGTAAAATCGCGGCGAGCTATTAGTAACAATATCCAGTAGTTAAAGACTGTGTTTATCTATAGTGAGTGACAGATCTTTATTTAAAATAACTAATAAAATTTAAATATAGTATGTTTAAGATAACGAACGATTTGCGAATAAATCGATTAATTAGTAACTGATTAACTTACAAAAACGTTGATCTAAGTCATATTTTTTGTTTTGCCGCAAATAAATTCGGAATATTATTCATTCTAAAAACAGAAATTGGAAACAAAGCTTTAGTTAAAAACATACTAAAAATATCTACTACAAATATCTACTACAAATATCTACTACAAATATCTACTACAAATATCTACTACAAACACTACACATTCATGAATCCCGTCACACAGATACACCAGGGGCCATAGGTGTCAGTGCTCAAGCGCACTTCATGTTCCCTCATCCTTCTCTACCCATGGGACGGTTTGCGACAGGACCGAAGGTATATCAGGTGCAGCGGCGACTACTCACCGCGGTCTTCCCGGCACGGACGTGTTACACCGCAGACTTCCTGACTCTGGACTGGGATTAGCAATGGAATTATATAAACCCTCATTAATATAAACCAACAAAGGACTCAGGGCTTGGACTAAGGACAACACCATCAGCGGCTGAACGTGTTTGCCGTGTCAACGAGGTCGTCAAAAAAGTCATACTTCAACCTAATCATTGATACCTATTTCAATTTAGGATCAATCCTAAATGAGTTTAAGTGTGACTCAATGTGTTTTAAATTTTTATTTTGCTAATATATAATATAAGCGGGATTGGAACCCGCGACCTCTAGCGAAACACGCGGACAAACCGCCGGCTTGCCACCAACTGAGCCAGCCGGCCATCACATACATAACACGTACACTGTAATGCACGCAGTTTATACTTCTTTTCTATGAGTATCTCTGCTGTTGACGTCGTTGGGTTCTCATAACTTCCCTCCAGCGCGCCGTGGGTCTAACCCAACATGTTTACTTGTTACACTCCTACTGTTGTGAATGAGACATTCAAAGTGAAGGTATGAGCGGTTTCTCAATGGATTTCTATTCTTTCATGATACGTTGTAAATCAACTTAAATTAAACTTTTGTTCTACAGTGGATGTAGTGTAGATTTCTAGACACTAGTTTATGTATTGCTAGTGTTATACAGTAAGCCTGTGATAAGACACTAGTTTATGTATTGCTAGTGTTATACAGTAAGCCTGTGATAGGATATATTTTACGTGCACTGCGCACGCCGTTTCATTAGCTAACTAGCGAATTGTTTATTATTATTGAATTACTTAAATCTATTACATTAGCTACTGACTTTTTACTCTCATTACATTTACATAATGTCCTTCATGAGTGTAAGAATTTTAATAATATCAATATTAAAAGTGATATTCATGACAGAAATACTGGAAACAGGTCTAAGTTTATGGATTTAGCAGGGTAAGCAAATTCTTACAGGGGCGGTGTACGCGCCTTTAAAATAGATCCCGGAAAGCGTCCAAAACTGTCTATTAATAAATTAGAAATAGTTTTTAAGGAACATTAGAATCGAAGCTCTTTCCGGAGTGTTTCTGTGTACTTTTATTGTAAGTCGTTAAATTGTACATTATTAAAAGTATATATGTACACAAGTTTGTATATATTTAATTCACGTTCTTATTTTCGTCATTGGTTCTTCTCAGGACAAAGCTAAGCCTGAACAGGTGGTAGATTTATTAGCTGACGTAAAAAGTAATTTTTATAATCTATTTAGAATAAAAAGATTTTCATTTTCTCTCAATTATTTCTGCTTAACATGTTCAATCTGATAGTAGAACTACATCGTTGTCAATATTATCTAACACATTTGCGACTTTATTAAGTTTGGTGAATGAAATAAAACATGTGCCCTATTAGTTAGGGCCAACGATTATTTGCGAGATATAAATAAAAATACACGTGTACTTACGATAGCCTTCATTTTACACGATTGCCGTTCGGGGATACCTTGAGACTGTGCTCTGGGGCGGGCCCTAGTGCTTATATACAAGACCTGGGCGGACGCTGCCCCACCAGCGCCTGCTTACTACATGTCACCCGCTCATACGGCCCCAAGGGCCAGTGTGGAGCGTGGACGTTATTAGTTTTAATCGTTGATTGAGGTCGAACGTGGTTTATACGAGTGCAACACGATTAGAATCTACGGGCTCACCTGCGCTGTAGCCTGATCCATATGTGATACACGTAGTCTTATGGTATATGGGGGCAACCGTGTTCGAACCTTTTTTAATGATATCGATGCTCCTAGATATCCGCGTAATTGCTAAGTAGATGTGATGCCCCCTTTCTATCTGCCCCTCTACTAGGCTCTACCGTGAGCTCACAAGATGCAAGAAACATGACAGCGTAGATGCTGCATTCTGCAGCAGTATCATGTGAACGAGACCTCCCGGTGGTTTACAAAGTGTTAGTATACTAGAACCTGTACGATGTACCCTTAGCTTTTTTATGAATGAAACGAGCAGTCAGTGCCTTTTGGTGACTACTCACATAGATACAAGCACTTTCACAGCCTGTCGTGATACCGATGCGTCGTCCCCTCGCCCCCTCGCCCCCTCACCTCCTCGCCGAGGTGGTTCTGACTGATACAGAACACTAGAAGACCGACCGACAGTAGAGAGCCACAAGGGCATCCCGGGCGAGACGCTCCTCAATTGTGTGAACCCTAATTCGTTATCATCACTATGGCGAAAGAGAAAGCTTGCCCCCGGCCTACAGCGGCCCCAGTCGGACAGACTATCCTTCATTGCCTGTGCACTTACGATGTGTTTACATGCGCGTTGTACATCTGTTTTCAAAGAAAGGCAAACAACTTTTTTCTGCCATTCATGCCAACAGAGCCATGCCTCGTATCTACTCTGACCGCGACACTTTAGTTAATCATCTGTAAGAAACCCCTCGAGTAAACTCTGTGAAGTATCTCGGCATCACTCTTGACTGTGCTCTCACCTTCTAGGAGCACACAAACAGATCAAGTCAGTGATAGGGAGCGGTACGTTTTACACAAGCTTTATTACCTGTTAAATGTTAAAAGTAATATGTCTCTTAGAAACAGGCTCACGTTCTACAAAGTCAGTATCCGCCAGACACTCTCATGTTCCAGTGCACGTACAGCATTCGCGCACGCAAGACCGTCTCACATTGAGATTTTACAAGAAGTAAATTGAAGTAAGTCCGTAGTACGTTCGCAATCTCGACCTACACTATAACTATGAAGTGACCTCTATCAGAGGTCAAAGACACTTCAGCTGAATATTTCCGTCGGGTGCCTCGTCACCCTCTCGTTACAAACGCAGTGGACTATGATCCAAAGTATGTGACAACCACCGGTCGTCGTCCCAGACACGTTCTGTCGGACGAACACGACCACATCACTACTGTCAAACACTACCAGCAAACACGCTCTCGGACACGACACGGCGCACCCGGTGTCGGGACACGCAGACGTCCACGCGGACAGATGCTACAGCCCAGGCACTCGTCAAGTTAGACAACAGCACACACGTTCGACTATGAAATAGCCCAAATGATACCTATCTAATTCCAATACGATCCGCGATTTGCCCAGCTCTCTGGACGAAGGTGTGCGAGTTCTTTCTTCCGTCTGAGGGTGAGGGGTGGTGGGGGGGGGTACGGGTAGGGACTATATTGGTCTGTCTGGCCTGATTAGAAAATGCATAGTGCACGGCATTGCAACGGAATTGGGCCGACACGACCGGGGAGGTACCTTCCGCTCACATACTACTGCTGTAAAGTGACATCTTCAGTGTCGCTTTTGGTACGGTTTCTGAGTAGCAGGTGGCCAGGTGGCCCCCAAAATAACTGCTTAGCAGCGTTAATTACTGTTACAGCTAATAAGGTATAGTTTGACATAAATATACGCTATACTTCTCCTGCCCTCTCTTTCCTTTTAGGCAAAGAATCTGCAACAGAGAATTAAACATACTGGAAGTGCCCCTAGAACTGTAGATACAGGTACAGAAGGGTAACAAAGGAAACGTCGTAAGTGTTACGGGAATACTTCTTTAACAGATTTAATGTGTTATATCTACTTAGTCGCATTTCGTGCGGTATTTGAGTAGCCGGTGGCCCATGTGAGAGGTGAAAAGGATGGCAACGCATCGGTATAGTAATTACGCTGATGTTAATGGGTGTCGGTAGCCGGTAATCGTAGAAAGGCTCCGATTTCTCGTTTGCCCCCCTATACTATAAAAAAATTGGTATTATTAAGTTTGTGACACTTTAAGATTGCTCTCTTAAGACTTATTCGACGAATATATTATAATGGCTACTAATACTACATGCAAATAGTTAACATCCGGTTAGTTGTGTAGCCGATGGCCCATTGGCGGGGGGGGGAGGAGGGCAACGCATCGGCATAGTAATTATGTGGCTGTTCATGGGCGTCGGTAGCAATAAAAAGACTCCGATTGCTCGTTTGCCCTTTATTCTAAAAAAATACTTTTGTGATTAGTACAATTATCAAGGTGTTTTGAGTGCCTGGTGGTAGCAAGCAAGTTTGTTTTTTGATTTTTTGAAATTTGACCTTTGTTATAACTAATTAGCGCCGCTGGTAAGTGGTAGTGCGTTGCGTCACAAGTGTCAAAGAGTTAAATGTGAGAGAAATTATATCAGTGCAGTGGCAATGCCCTTTCATATGTAGAGCAGTGTCGTGCGATCATTAACCCGCAGCCCACCACAGCAGTGTGGTCGTGCTCGCGTCAGTATGAGTTGCCATTCCTGCATTGCAGTTGACTCAGGCGGACGCGGACGGTTTATCGAGGCGTTCCGACCATCTACATAATCTATATGCGAATGTTTATGGGCGTCGGTAATCACAAAAAGGTCCGTAATCAACCACTTTCGATCCATTTGTTCCCTTGTACTACAAATTAAACCCACCAGCGCAACAGGGTAGTCTTGTTCCAATAGGTTTAGTAAGAGTGGCAGTAAGAGTAAGAGTGCATTACAGCTAAACTGGGCCAGCACGATCTCGCGGTCGGGCGACTTCAGCGTGAATTGAAGGTTAAGCTGTTACATTATGTTGCGAGTGTCCGGTGGCCCATTGGGTGGGATCGAAGGAGGGCAAGATATAGTGTAGGTAGAGTCCGGAGAATGTATCCGAGGAAGCGGTGGGCCGCGGTAGTCACCATAAGACTGCGACTTGCATGCCAGGACCTGTGTAATATAGGAATAATAATATCTTTGGACTTGTGTTACGGATACTAGACAACGGAAGTGTATACAAGTTCATAAATTTAGGTAATGTTCTATGTATATTTAAGATTTTTCTTATAGAAATACAAATACAAAAATTTCTTTGAGCGGGGTTCGAGCTCATGACTACCTGTGCAACAAGCGCGGCTACTCCAAGCACATCACCACGGCGCCAATCGGTCATCAAACAAACAGCATAAAACTCGGCTCCATGTGTTAAACAATTTAATGTGCCACCCGCGTTTTCGATCTATACTAACTGCCCCGATTTGAATCTTTTTTTTTTTTTTTGTTGACGCGGGGAAACACATTTACGCGCCTTCACTGGCCCCGGGTGGGGTCCAGTGGTGTGTGGGACTTGCGGCACATGATAGTGCCGAATACCCACAAAAACCACCGCGAGTGCCATTGCAATCATCAGGGAACCTCGACGGCTAGTCAGCCCCCTAAGGGACCAACACCCCCTAAGGGTGAGGTTCCCATCTTCGCCCCTTGCCCCGTGCGCAAAAGCGCCACCTCCTATTGCTTTTAGGTCCCCTCTTTTGACAAGAGGGGTACCGAGAGCGATTCCTCCTCCTGATCTTTAGGCCCCCTCTTCTTATAAGAGGGGTGCAAAGATCCCCCTCGGTTCAATTGTCTTCGCCTGAGTTCACCCCAGGCTACTAGGCCCCACCGCCACGACGAGGCTTGAACCATGGTGGGGACCGATTTGAATCCTACGCTATCTCTAGTGAACATAGGCTATGATTTATTTTCACATAACCAAAAATTCGATAATTTAATCAAAGGAGAGAGAAATAAACCAAAATAAATCCTTATATAGCTGTAGAATTAGCTAGCAAATAGCTGTCGCGACAGACATTGTCTGTGCTAAATCCTTTGTCATCATGTTTTTGTAGTTTTGTATATCGACTATTTTTATGGTTGCTTGAATGTATTGATACTTCTTGATGGAAAGTCATGTTAACACTTCAATAAATAAATGAACTTTATATACTATTTCCACAAATATTTAATTTCAATTTAATTTCACAAAATGTAAATCGAAATTTGATAAAACAAAGCCGGGACGGACTGCTAGTATGTTAAAATCCGTCAAGCCGTCAAAATATAGCAGGGTACATAGAAATGTACATACATATATACATACATACATACTCTCGAGAAACATCACCCTCGTGAACAGTAGGCAGTCGGATGTAAATAGGTACCCAATAAACCGGCGACAGATGCTACAGGTATATGTTTAGCGTTGAATTTCACACATTTATCTAGTACTGCGGTGTTGCACACAGCATCCGGAGCCGAGAGGAAATCACTGGCGGCGTTTTGTAACAGCGGCCAAAACCTCTGTGCTGCTAGTAATACTAACAACGTTCGAGCACCAATCACAACGCGACAGCCCAGACCTGTACCAAGTGCCGTAGGGACTTGTGTTACACTTGAGCGGACTGTGTGATATTTAACATTTGTACGATATTAAGAAGTTGTACGCAATTAACATGTGTATAAAAATACATATTATAATATTTACTGCTTCTTAATATATTGACGCATACTCATATTATTAATATTGAACTTGGTCTATTTTCATATTCATGTTTTACATGTATGCATCTCTTTCACGCGAAAGCCAATGAAAGAGTTTCGATGAAATTTAGCGAATACATAAATTGATCATGATTTTGGATATCACTTAGATTACTTTTTATCATGAAAAAACACAAAACTCTTCAAGAGGAGGTGAAAAAGTCTGGGAGTTGCTCGGCAGTCCCCAGAACGAATATGATTAGGTCGGAAGGAAAGTGACATGCTTACAAGCACCGAAAGTGTGTTGAAACGATGGAGAGAATATTTTGGAGACATGTATGAGTCTGTCCGGGATGATGCGTCCGGCGCTGCCTCAGTAAGTGGTGCAGTAGCCGGGACGGCATCCCAAGACATAACTTTGTACCCTCATAAGAGGTCATAGCATAAAGAGGTCGTTTCGGCGATAAGAAATATGTAAAATGGAAAGGCTGCGGGATTAGATATGGTAGTGCTGAGATGATCAAACTCGGTGGCTCTGCGGTATGGGCGCTTATGGTGTATGTGTGTTTTCGCAGTTATAATTGCGCAATCGTGTAATATAACTCCTGACATGGAACCCACACTGATTAATTACAAGATCAGGCTTGTGGTTTGTTCTCTCGCCACAATAGGGTACATTTGTTGATGTTTCGCACCTTTTCTATCGGTTCATGGGTATTTTGTGTGCGCTTTTGTGAAAGGGGACGGAAGTGTGTTACAGGAAACCGGAGAAGCGCGTTATTTGATATGAAAATTAGGCCATTATGATAAATATATGAACGGATCTGCTTCCTAGTCCCAGTTTACTTGTGGTAAAAAACTAGGGGGTTAAAAAACAATTGTATTCATGTTTATTTCATCAATGTTTTATAGAATGATTGCGGATCGCTAATCCGCTTCGGCTTAGTCCGTGAACAAGTGGATGCCCTACCAAATTGCACCTTCCTTGGGAATGGCTCCATCCGTGTGTGAGCACCGCACTAAAATCCGTTCTGTACATTTTGTGAAAATCGAGCAGACGCAGAGGAACGAGCAGACGCAGGGGGACGTCCCCCCGGGCCGCTCTCTCGTAAAGTGCCCGAGTTATAGCGATTCAGTCGCGGTGTCAGCGTACATAACGCTTTGCGAGACCAAGGAGCTCTCGGCGTGCGCATATTGCAGTTCTGCATGTGTGCAGCTTGTTAACTCAACAAACGCCTCGTTGGTCTAGTACCCAGTAGAATATCTCGTTTGGCTGGTTTAAGCCGGTGATTCCCAATTTGTTCTACAATATTCTACCTCCGAGGTCCGTAGGCCGTAGGCCCCGTCTCCTGATCCCTGCGTCCGGCTGCCATCCATCCTCGTTGATTGCCATCCAATGCAAATTGGAAATGAGCAATGAGAGCAACAAATACTTTGTCACACAAATCTTCTAGCAAGGCACCTTCACGCCGCACAACTAACCGGATGTTAACTATTTGCATGTACTATTAGTAGCCATTATAATATATTCGTCGAATAAGTGTTAGAGAGCAACCTTAAAGTGTCACAAACTTAATTATACGAATTGTTTATAGTATAGGGGGGCAAACTTGAAATCGGAGCCTTTCCACGATTACCGACTACCGACGCCCGTTAACATCAGCGTAATTACTACATGGCGGTATCAAGTGTGTGAGAGTTACCTCCCCTGTCGAGTCGAGCTAATTCGGCTGCAATGCAGCATGGCACTACCTTTTCTAAAAATTGCTACTTAATTAACACTTATATTACAGGGTTACAATAAACTTGTATGCAACTTCCATTAAGGAATTAATTAATATGCAGTTGAATTAATTTTAACATGAAAACACAAACATATTCTTAACAAGTAAATTAATTGTTCAATGGCTTTTAGTGCGTAAAATGGTTTTATCGCCTCAAATACGCTAAAGTATTAACGTGGCATTTGTGTTGTTATAAATATAATTAATTCATACAATTATTAGCTTCATCTTGAAATTATATGATTACACCAAATAATATTAGATTACACCAAATAATATTAGATTACACCAAATCATCCTCACCCTCGAAAATGTTAGTTGTGAGGTAAAGCCTGACCTTAAAGTTTCTAGCACACAAACTACTACTGGAGACATTCGGGCGGTTTCAAGACCATGAATATATGGCTGCATGCTTTCTTCGTATCAGGCACATGCTTTCTTCAAATAAAAAATAAAAGAATTTTAGCGGTGCTTTTCCTTATTCGGCGCTTAAATAGAAAATTGAAAAGAATAAAAGAATTTTAGCGGTGCTTTTCCTTATTCGAAGAAAAACGAGTACGGATGCAACACATTTTTTTAAGCGGCAACCATCGAGCAGTCTGAAGACAAAATAAAAAAAATACGGAATTCAGAAGGGAGGGGATGGTACACAAGAAGTTCTCTGGTTTTCCCAGGGAGGCCGATTGATGTTACCGTTAGGCTGTTAACAAAATAATTAATATTTATTGATCCCGTTTTAGCTCTACGTGGTACAAACGGCATAAATGCTGATACAACTAGCTTTAAGCAATTATAAAGTCTGCGTGCTTCAGCTAGTCCAGTGGGACTAACGAGACATCAGAGCCTGATGAATCCCGACGCTCATTAGTATCCGTAGATACATCAAAATCCACCCTTCCCTCCCGCACGAAAAGAAAAAAATAATAGTTAATAGTATGAGTCAAAATCCTAGCTATCGTTAGTGGCCAGACTACGTGACCGAGAGGTTCCCTCCTCCTGCGAATACGTGTGTGCTACAGTGGATAAATCGTTTTAGCTGCAAAAAAAATATTATTGCATAAGGGGGTAAAGGAGCAATCGGAGCCCTTTGTTTACTACCGACGCCCATTGTATTCCGCACATGCAGATGTGTTGACCTCCTTTTCTTCGGGCCACCGGCTACTCCACGACGAAACGCGACATCATCATCGTCACTGTGCGGCGGTATAAAATATCCGAGAGCTAGTCCCCGGCCGAGCCAGCCCAATTCTACTGCAATGCAGGGGATTTCTCTTACCTTGACTCTCATATTAACAAATATGATACATAAATTTATGTATCTCATGCCGCGTTTGGTTCTGATATAAGATTTATCTAATCTGTTTCCACACTAAACATTTTCCCATAAAAGGTTAGGTAGGACATTAGTTATTAAATTGTTCGTGTATTCTGATCGAGGTTGTATTTTGAAGACAGAAGCGGAGCAAGGACGCGTGTCGACGGCGTGGGCATAAATAACGGAGACTATTTTATTGGATAAAGCTGTATGAGGTACCACACAACCGATGTTGGTAAGCTGTATGAGGTACCACACAACCGATGTTGGTAAGCTGTATGAGGTACCACACAACCGATGTTGGTAAGCGCATAAATTTAATACGACTGCACCGAATTTATCAATAATTTCATTTTTGCATTCGGTATGACATGGCCGAGGTTTGGACTTAGGAATATGTTTAGAATATTGTACGTAAATCATTAAAGATGAGCTCTAATCGCCGGAGTGGCCCCTTTTGTGGTGAAGAGCGGTCTCGCACGGCGTCGTCCAGTCCCTGGCGTGTCCTGTCGCTGATACGTCCGGGCCACCCCGTCACAGCGGCCGAAGGCTGTCGAGGTGGTTCTTAGTCGGTAGTGGCACACCCTTCCGGCTCATCCAGGGTCGGTTGGCTAGCGTATAAAAGCATTTTCCCTGCGTAAACGTTACCATGTCAGCATAGTGTTGTGTGACACGACGACGTGTGTGGAGACAGCCAGCACCAAATAATTGGAAATAACTAGCAGTCCGCCCCGGCGTCGCACGGGTGTTATATAAATATGGCAAAATTATTGACCTACAAGAACACAAAAAACACGGCCTCGTAAATATTACACGTTACCTGCCATGACGGCATATTCAATTTATGACAGAACAACGTCTGTCTCGAAAGCAAGTTTACAATAATTTCTTCAGAGCCAGATAAGGTTTTACTGTGACATTTGTAAACATCTCCGTTTTCTTTTCATAATCATTTTTATCGTCTTAAAAATGTTATATAGCTTATGTTCACCACAGATAATGTAGGATTCTAATAGTAAAATAATTTTGTGTTAGGTCCAGTAGTTGCATGCAAGTGAACAAACGTCTCTATAATGTTAGTATATATTATAATGTTAGTATATATTATAATGTTAGTATATATTATAATATTAGTATATATTATAATGTTAGTATATATTATAATATTAGTATATATTATAATGTTAGTATATATTATAATGTTAGTATATATTATAATGTTCGTATATATTATAATGTTAGTATATATTATAATACTAGTATATATTATAATGTTAGTATATATTATAATGTTAGTATATATTATAATGTTAGTATATATTATAATGTTAGTATATATTATAATGTTAGTATATATTATAATATTAGTATATATTATAATATTAGTATATATTCGCAATATTTCTAAAATGGGGTTGCACGTCCACATCATGATAGTTAATAACTAGCGGTGCCCCGCAGTTGAATCCTATCACAAATCAAATAATTATCTCCTAATTGAAATCTATCACAAATTAATTTTATAATAGCCTGGTCTGGCCGGGAATTTTCTCGACAGAGTTTACACCAAACTCTCTTTAGACATTTTCACGTGATGCGCGGTTGAATAAACAGATTCAAATATTCTTAATAGGAGAGGAGGTGCTCAGTTATCGATCCTAACACCCGTAGGTATAAACGACTTTGACGGGCGCATAGCGCCGAGCGCCGACCGCCGAGCGCCGAGCGCCGATCGCCGCCTAAGTATTGTCATGTCAGTAGGCCGCTTAGGGGTGTAGACGCGTACGCTACCTGCGAGTACGTGGGTACTCACAGTATTTTCTTGTGAAACGTTTGCAGGTATCATCGCCAACTTTTTTCAACCCACTTTAGCTCCATAAATTGAAGCAGCAATGGATGGGGATGAGTATCGCACATAACGAGTAGGTAAGTAAACCTCTTATGTAGTGCCATGCTACATTACAGCGGAATTAGGCCGGCACGACTGGGGAGGTACCGCTTGCTCACTTCATACTGCCGAAGAGTGACATCTATGGTGTCACGTGTCGCGCGGTTTGTGAGAAGCCGGTGGCCCATTAGGGTAGAAACGCTACGATTTGTCCGTTTTTCCCCTATACTATAAAACAAAAAAAAACTAAACAAAAAGAAAATACTAAAAAAACTATTATGTAGAGAAACAGAGTTTTTGTATACTTAGTTTATGGCCCAATCATTGGGACATGAATAATTCGTCCATTCTTAGACAGTACTTAGAATGCCATAACGAAAACTTTCTTCAGGTTGCCAGAAAGTTCAAGACCGCGACGATGCACCCAATATCTAAGCACTGGCACCTGTTAGACTACGTTAAATTGGGAGAGAGGGATCTTGGTGAAGTCCTTGTTACTAGAAAGGAGAGAGACCTACCGCAGGACCGAGCATCGATTTTCAGTCAAAATTGCGGCTGCAGACCTAACTTCCATACACATGAAACTGGCCAAGATTAATTTTGTAGACACGCAATAAACAAATATCAGATGTGCTACGAGTAAATACAACTCTTCGGTAATGTTACCAGGGGCCCTAGAAAATACATCTGTTGACAAGCTGTGGCGTTAATATGCTAACAATCTCCACAGCTGTATTCTACAAATCTTAGGATAACCAGAACGTAGGAACCAAGATAGATTTGATGGCTCAGATATAAATTTGAAATCTTGTTGAGGACTAGGGGTGGTCTCTTCTTTCGGAAGATACCTCTGAACAACACAATATAGTTCAAAAGTCACGGTTTGTGCTCTGAAGGACGATTAGTGTGTGAATAAATCTCGAGAGATTCCGTCCTATGCTGATACTAATCAGGTAGTGTCTCTGAGGGCATAAAAACTATTTTTGGTCCAAGATCTAATAAGGCAGCGCCGTTATATAATAAAGACAA
The DNA here is from genome assembly GCA_017140195.1 of Eumaeus atala. Lineage (NCBI taxonomy): Eukaryota > Metazoa > Arthropoda > Insecta > Lepidoptera > Lycaenidae > Eumaeus > Eumaeus atala. The sequence goes on from JAFELO010000156.1 coordinate 13,667, forward strand.
GACCCAAAGACTAACTAACCAGACCAGAAAGGTGAAACACTTTGAATTCCAGTACCCATCGGGGTTTGCCGGATGGCAGATTCCCTCGAGTTTCTTCAATCTTATGTAGACTCTTTACAATTATCATGCCACAAATGTGCGTTTAAGTAAAACTTCAGTTTTAAAACAGCCTCCCAGAGGATCCAGGGAAGATCCTACCAATATCACCTTGAATGGTACGGCATTAGAAGAAGACTTTAAATACCGGGGTAGTCGGTTGACGAAAGATAATACTTTCCCTTCAGAGATACCAGCTCGATCAGTCTTTGGCAAATACAAAGTTTGTGTTTGGAACTCATATGATCCTAAACTCCGAACAATTAAAGCCACCGGAAACTCACACAACGCACGAAATGCGACAGCATAGTTATCACTTTGTGTCGCTATCGTATACATATAAGCATTCGAAACCTTTTGATGACACCGATGCGTTGTCCTATCATCCCCCAATGAGCCACCGGACTTGCACGGACAGCAGTTTCGCCGGTGACGACAGCGAGAGTCACACCGTGAAGGCTCGATTACATTGCAATGCAACATATTTTTTATATGCAACACTCTTAGCACTTGTTTTTGCACCGACTTGTACGCGTTCGCGGCGGCGGCGGCGGCACGCTTCACCCAAGCTTCACAAGGGCTGCAGAGGCACCATATTAGAGGAAAGCGGAAATATCTCATTCACATACTGCGGGCTTGCGTTTGGCAACGTTTGCCAAACTCACAGGCCCCATAGCCCATACAAATAAACTTCTTCTGGATGTACTTGTAACAGGTGTGTGACAGAAGAATGGGACAGGCACGACCGAGGAGGAGAACCTCTCGCGTGATACCTTCGTGAAGTGACAGCTATGTACGGTATACCGTATTGTGTACAGTCTATGAGCAGCAGGTGACCCATTGGAGGGGAGGAGGAAAGGGTGGCAATGCATATATACTAGGGAGCATTGTAAGTATGTGTTGCAGGATGTTTATAGTGCGCAAGGATGTGCAGAGATGGGGACACTCTGTACCTCCCCGCTCCTCCACACTACCGGAGTTCGTCCGGAAGGAAATCAGGTTATGGATTGAAACCTTGACGCATTATCCGAGGCATGGGGGCGTAACACTCTTAGCCCTTACCAACGTCCCACTATTATTAGATTTGAAAAATCCCTATTGAACATTTGGCTCAACCTCGTCATTGATCATACTTGCCACTGGTTCAACATGACAGTCAAATATAACATTTAGCCTATAATCGACAGTGCATAGACCGACGCACTGAGTGACGTAAAGGAAAGGTACTAGGATATGCTGTTTACTGTCGCAATTCGTTCTAGATCGAGTGCCCAGCCCCGCTGACCCCGCCACACCACGCGCCCCCCGCCACACCCTGTGGACCACACGTGTAGCTAGGGCTGCCAGATGGAGGGGATCCGTATGGACTGTCCCTAAAATTCGTAGCATGTACTCCGTAAAGAAATGAGACCCGACAAAAGAGAAATTAATCTATACATCTCTACGTGTATTATCAAGCGGAAACATTTGATTGTTTGTTTGTATTGAATAGGCTTGGTAATTACTGGACCGAATTGGAAAAATATTTTTTTTTCAATTTTAGTTTCTTAGTCCTTTAGGCAGAAGTAGTACCATCTTTCGTAGGAGGAGGTACTGCCAAGCATGGTGCTCACATAATACCGCCTCGCGATCACATATTACCGCCGTAAACGGACATCTTCTATGTCGCGTTTCGTGCGGTCCGTGAATAGCCGGTGGCATAGTAATTATGTAGATGTTAATGTCATTGAAATATAATAAGTGAAATAAAATAAAAAAGATAGTTTTGATTTTATATGATGTTTGATTGTAATTAACCCAAAAGTTCCTGCGATTCAGGTGTGTTCTAGAGCAGTAATATTTTTGCCAGTAAGTAACTGTTTTTGTAATTTCATTCATTTGGTCATTGGTAGAATAAGTTTTGATAACAATTGACGAAAATCCATAATTTCACCTCAATTTCGGCGTCAAAATAAAAGCATAAAGTCATTAAAGTTTCGGAGAAATCTAAACCTAGAGGAGGCATATCTTGTACCTTGTTTATTTCACTTGTTTATAATTTTTTTAATTTTTATGTGCTTATAAAATCTTTAGATATATTTGACGACCTGCTGGCTGAGTTGGTAACGTGGCGGTTAGTCCGCGTGTTACGACAGAGGTCGCGAATCCCGCCTAGATCATGAATATTCATATATGTATTTTTATAACAAAAATCTTAAATAAATAAGATTTCTTAAATATATGAAAATATTAAATATTTGGATGTTAAGACATCGTTTACGCAAATGTTACTTATTATAATAGAACTGCTTTTACGGATTCTGTCCTAGTCTAGTACCCGTGACCATGGTTGCTGTAAAGCTTCTGAAACGTTGTGGTGGTAAAATAAATGAATAAACCGCGATAGAATCCGTAAAAGTAGTTTTATTGTAATGAATATGAAATACATTGTCCGTTGTCTAGCACCCGCACGACAAGTCCTTGCGGTACTTAGCACAGGGCTCGGCTGACGTGGTGTGATAAGTGCACGGATATTATTATTATACTTTTTAAGTGTATAATATTACTCCAAATCGAATGAGCCATTGCAAGTATTTATGGGTCAGTGTACCTATTCTTAACCTGTTTCAACATATTTGCCTAGTTTTAGCAGAGACAACTAGTATTTAATCTGGCAACCCTACGTCACACTTGTGGTTCGCATGTGACACACCCTGCACAGCTGACAGTACCACACGTAACTGATAACGCGTATTAAATGAAAGTATAACCTCTATGGGTCAACGGAATAACACTACGCCAGGGGTGGCTAGTGGTTACCTCACCCTGACATTATATCTATCGGCGTAAAGCGATGGCTAAAATGTCGCCTTTCATACGGTTTGAGGGAGTCGATTGAGTGGACAGTAGCAAAGGAAGGCCACGAATCTTATGCAGATTTTGTTCCATTACTCTGGTGTCGCGGATGTTCCGGGCACCCGTAGTTACCAGACTCCGACTGTAGGTACCTCGGAGACACCTCGAGGGGCCTCGCATATGAGTCCTACAACTTGATTTCGTATTATAAATACGTTATTGTCTTTTTATGTGGCGGTTTTGTGGGTAAATGTTTTTATTGTATAAAACCTATTCCGGGTCCTAAATTTGAGTAGAATAGAATAGAAATATCTTTATTCAGTAATCCTACACCATTCCAATACAGACAAAGGCAACAAAATAATAATGCTAAAGAACGTACAAATAAAATAATATTAAAATGTAGTAAAAAAGTCATTCCGTATACAACAAGTTAACAGCTACGCGGCGCTATCTGCACAGCACTTCAGTGTGGGGAGCACTGACATGGACATCAATCGGCATGCGACGGAGAACTGAGCTTCACCGACACCGATCTTCATTGACATCCCGAAGGTAAGACGGAAGGCAGGACTATAAGGAATACTCACTATAGAATAATAAAAGAATATTACAAATAAATAATCCCATTCCAATTGTAAAGCATAATATAAAATAAATAATTAAATAAAATATAAATTCATAATAATGATATTCTTTTTTTATTCAACGTGAGAAATATAAAAAATGGCCATAATTATCATACCCACATTACATCAAGGATTGTGTCATTAAAAAATACAAAAAGAATAAGAAGAAATCTCAGGATACTGGTACTGCACTGGAATAGCCTGCCACTATTGTTATCGTCGTTAAGGTAAGATACGTGACACAGGCGTGAATTAATTTATAAAATACATAAAATTCTTGTGTTCAAACAAATTTTCGTGTATTACTTTGTAATTCCACGACTAAAATTTACAGAACAAAACTTGTAGGGAATTTAATTTATAACAAAAACAGGTTTCATCTCCCAAGCCATCTGCATCCTTTTTTCAGGATATCGACTGCGAGACAAGCGACGTAAACTCACAAGTGGCAAAGCAAAGGGGGTGGTCATCGTTATCTATACGCAGTCAAATGATGGATCGATTCTTATCTTCAACATCGAAGCGGCGAATCTGACCCCCCCCC
>JAFELO010000156.1:33059-49476 GCA_017140195.1 Eumaeus atala
GCTGCCCTTGGCTTTGGACACGGAGGTGGCGCTGGCTTCGGCGGTGGTGGCGGTGGTGGAGGTGGCGGCGGCGGTGGTGGTGGCGGTGCTTGCGCTCTACACGGTAGCGGAGCAACCGCACGCGGGGCTCCACAAGGAGGAGGGGGCGGAGCAGGCGCCGGGCCCGCTTGCAATGGAGCGTCTATACCCGGCACAGGAGCCAGCGGAGGTGGAAACGCCGTTTCCGGGGGTTTCCTCGCTATGTTGTATCCCAAGACATCAGCTAAACCTCTAAACACGATATCACCGAACGTCCTTTTCTTCCGCACAACCGGATCTTGGTCGACATCGGCATCGTCGATGGTAGTATTTTGCAATAAGAACTCGTTCGCTTCGGCGATGGACTCTTTGGCAGCGTCTGCGATGAGTGCGGTTTGGTTGTTGGTATCTGCGATGACGAAGACCTCTGCAGCCTGATTGGGGAGCAGCTGCAGACAGAGCAGCAGCCACAGCGCTCGCAGCATGGCGCACGGCTAGTGGCGCGCCGCTCGCAGCGCTCACAGTTTTGTCGTGGTCACAGTTGCCTAAGATGTCACGCGTCACTGATCGCGGTTAACCCTTCTATTTCCAGAATATTTTGCACGTTGAGGTGTATGCAGTTGAGACACATCTAGAAAGAAATGGTTTCGCCGCCATCTATTGTGTAAAATTATGTCACACTTGAGGATTCATAAAGGGAAGATAATTTTATCACACTTTTCAGTTATACATTTTTTCTTCAGGTAATAACCCCTAATATGGACAGCCTGCTAACAACATAATGATAATCATTGGAATGTCATTATCATCATCAGCAAAAGCAAGTGTTGTGTGAGCCTTTCATTAAGTTGGACTCATCTCTCGCGCTTATGTATAGCTGAAACTGAAACCGAGGAGGATATTTTTAACTTAAAGAGAGTAGGTACCTGTCGCTCACATGTGACAGCAAAGCTGTCATGTTTTGTGCGGCTTGTGAGCAGCAAGAGGGGGTGAGGTAGGGCGAGCAACGCATCTGCACGATAATTGTGTGGATGTCTATGGATCTCGGTAGTTATCAAAAGGCTCCGATTGTTCGGTTTCCCCCCTTATACCAAGCCACGTGGCACTGTCCTGCCGTTCGTCAGGTTGTTCCGTGATGCGGAACATCCCTCATGCAGAGATGAGTCCGCCTCTTGACGTACGCGCCGTCGTGGTGTCTGTTGGTAGCCCGGGCACCGCTCTCGAAATGGCACTTGTAGCTTCCTGTTCCAGCTCCCAGCTTCACAAAATATGTCAAGTAACCTATGGGTTGCAAGACGTGATTTATAAATGGTAGTATAGACTTTGTAAATAATTTAATTTTCATTTATGTACACCGTTGTTGCATTATCGCGCACGGCTTACGGCGTAAAAAACAATATTTCATTACTGATCACAAGCCGAGTATCAGGTGTGTTCACGCAAGAAAATACTATCATTTCTTCAGTTTTGTTTATAAACCCGCAGTCGCACACTTTGTATTATTTTGTAAATAGTGTGATTGCAGTATTCTATACAAAACGAGTGGTAATAATCGGGAAAGTACCTATGATTGTTGTAACACTGGCGAGAAGTGGTCACACCACTGTGGTGTGTATGGCAAATCAATACATATCATAAGGTGCTCACGGTATTTTCATTCCGTACCTGCAGGCGCTTTTGTCGCAACTATTACTGGAAACCATATAAACCAATGCTGGAAATAAACAGTTTTCAGTCAGTCAAACAACATCATAAGTGATAACCAATAAAATTATAATTAGTCAGTTGCTTATATTAGGCTTTAACATCTCCGTGGTGCTGCCACATCCACAGCAGGTGGCTGCCTCATTTTTGGCTGGCACAACTCATTGCAATCTGATGCTGTCTCCTGCTAGACTGGAAGAGAAACGGAATTACTAGCTACTCGTCTTTTCAAATTTTCGTCTAATTAAGTATATTCATTGTGGGGTCAAGTATATATATCGATGGGTCATAGTGGTTGGCACTAACGAATCCAGTGACGTAGCTATGGGAACGAGAGCTGGGTGAAAGACAAGAATATAAACGGGAAAGACAAGAATATAACCGATTATTCTTGTTGCCTACCACCAAGTAACAGAAAAGTAAAGTTCCTCTACTTACTGTTTTGCAAACGCCAGTTGAATGAAAGGAAAAATGAAAGTCACATTAATTCTAACACAATGAGCAGCTGTGGAGCCCCGCAGCAGCCGCTGTGCCAATATTTTAATTGAGCAAATGTAATTATTATAATATCACCTGCGGGCACGCCATGGTGTTTCACCATCATTTATTAGGTGACATTATTCTATTGCAGCTGAAACGGACCTGCGTAGGTTTACAGGCTCAAAAAGTACGGACCCCTTATAGCATCACTTTCTTATCCGCCTGTCTACATATATGTCTGTTGTTTGTTACGCAAATTTTCGTAACTAAAGTATTATTTGCCAGGAGTCCGTGAATTGTATAATTTTAAAAGCGGTACGCGACTGCAATAAGTATAACCCTGGTCTAAGAATGCTATACTCCTAGGGTACTCCCCGTTGACCTAAAATCATGAAATTTGGCAAGAAGTAAGAATTTACATGGCAACTGGCAATGTCACTTGACACATCTGGCCGTTTGTATATTTTTTTATTTTAATTAAATTAGACAATGACAAAACTCTATTATAGTTCTGAAATCATCTAAATAAAGTAAAAAAAAAAAAAACAATAACGAATGATGTCCTTGTTTCTTGATGTTACACCAGATGGATCGTGGAATAAAAGTAACCACATCAAGAGATATATACTTATTTCTTTATCATAAATCTGTAGGTCAAGGTAATGCACGCAAATTGAAATCAAAACCGCATCTAATATCGCTCAACGAACAGTGAAACAAATGAACTTGGGGTCGACGCAAATCTCTAGGTTGTACCGAACAATCTGTGCAGTATAGTTGTCAGTATCTATCCCGTGGGTTCCCTTTAATTTTTGGGATAAACAGTTATTTGATATATATTCTAGATTGACATTTGGATGAAATTTGACATATATAGATACATATATCTATATATGTCAAATTTCATCCAAATGTAGTATTCCAGTATTTTTGGGTTAAAAGAGGAACAAACATACATCAACTTAAGAACAGGTATTGCCTTGCTGCATTGCGGCAGATTTAGGCCGGCAATTGAGTTGACCCGCGACACCGCCGTAAAACTTAGCTGTTACGATTCGTGCCGTTTGTGACCGGTGGCCCATTGGGAGAGAGGAGGAAAGAATGGCATTCTATGAGCGTTCGTAGTCGTAAAAAGGCTCTAATTTTTCGCTTGCCACTATAAAAAGAAGCTTAAACCAAATTAGAGTAAGAAATGATACGTAATTAGGGAAGCACTAGTGTAGTTGGTGTTGGGTTCGACACGATTTCGCCGCTCGCGCCACATACAAAGCACTGGCCAGTAATCTCGTATGCCGTTTAAGTAAATCATGTTAACTTAATTAACTAATCAAACAATGGCTCATTGCCCGTGAAAAATGTGCCGTGGCCGAAAAATATTTGCTTACCCTGTAAGCAAATATTTTTCGGCCACGGCAATGTGACGGGAAGAAGTCAGTGAAAAAATCACATAGAATGTGAATATCAATAGATCGGACGTCTCAGCGTCCACGAAGTATGTCAATATCCATAATGGAGGAAGGGCAGCTGATTATAATCAGTATATAATAAATGTACTGTTTTTGTCCCTTACTCTTATTTACGACTCACAGCGACGCGAGCGATAATCACTAAGACTATTTCAACAGGCGCTTCCTTATATTTTAGCCTCCCAGAGAAGATCTCGGCCTCTGGCACAAAAAAATGGCACTGCTCTCTAGTTTTATGCTTCTGCGTCATGACGCATGAGGATAGTAATACTTTTCGAGCATTTGTAAGTATGTATGAATAGTTCATGTTCCTGGCCGGCGGCAGCCTTTTTGACGAAAGGGCCTGTATTTACGCATGATACCTGGGAACCCGGGTAGACCCCCAAACCTAAGTTGAACTCGGCAATTGGGTAACAATACTGACTCAACCTATAAGGGCCTTACAGCCGCTATTAACGGAGGGTGCCAGATCTGCAGGCAACAGGACCCCTCGAGCGACAGGCCGGCCTCGGCGAAAAGGCCAGACTTCACCTCCTCGGGGACTGTCCGACTACGCTATGACCAGTCCCCACGACGACGTGTCTTGATGTTATGGACCGGGTTCCCATCCCGGCGTGTTGCCGGCCAGAGTCATAGCTGCAGCCCACGGAACCGAACGGTGCACCCGATCCAACCTCACTGTGACAACCAGACTGGAGCACCGCACGTCGCCATACTCCGATACTCCGATACTCCGATACTCCGATACTCCGATACTCCGATACTCCGATACTCCGATACTCCGATACTCCGATACTCCGACAGACACCGGAGCGTATTTATTTCTTGATTCCACTAGTTGGTTGCAATGACGGTCGCACATAATGAAAGTTATTACAAAACGTCCTTAAAAGCGATCTGACCAGCAACAAGGTTCCAAGAAGGGCGACGAAAGGTAAAGCGTTACGCGCGGTCCATCGATCTCTGTTTCACATTATGTTCTCCTCATATCTCATTTCTACCTTATTCTACACTTTTATACTTTGTTATGCAGTAAACGCTCAAAAAAACGTTGCAACTAATTCATTTAAAACGTGCGATGATTGTAAGAATATTTCAACAACAAGGACTTACCGATAACCAGTGGTAACAGATACAATCTGTAAGTAGTATTGTGTACGCAAATTAAACAACTACAATGGAACATAAAATTAATAACGACGTCTTTGAGGCCAGACATGTTCTTAACGTTGTTATTAGATTGTCCAAGCACAGGTGCCATTATTGTAAAACTTGCCAGTTATAACGCTGATATCTCCCTCGACCGTCTGGCGTCTGTTTATTTCCGCAGCTGACGCTAGCGTTATATTTTCAAACTTTTAACCCTCAGGTGACGGAGCGGAAATCCTGTCTCACCTGTCGACGCCGGCGCATTGGGTTTCATCATAATACGTTTTATCATATTTTTTTTGGTATGGTATTATTACGGCCCATTGGGTGCCATTACACCCGATGGGATGCAGGAGAACAACACATATTAATATGCGCATGTTAATGAGCGTCGGTAGCTACGACAACTGGACGATCCTCCTGTGAATTCCGTTTTAAAATGTACTCTTTTTGAGTCTAAACAGAGGGTAACGCATCGACCCAGTAATTATGCTGATGTTCATGGGCGTCGGTAGTCATGTGTGCGAGAGCTACCTTCCCGATCGTGCTGATCCATTTCTACTGCTATGAAACAATGGCACTACATGTTAGTGCAATTAAATATGTTCAAACCATTCCAAAATGGCTAAAATAAATATATAAGTAAATCTGATTGCTACATAACTTTCACAGGGGTACGTAGCATTTAACGTGGCATACCATCATTTAACGGCTGTACGATAATTTTATGATCAAATATCTTTATTGCATTATTAATAATAAACATTTTATTGCTCTTTGTCATATACAATTTACGGCCCTGAGGACGGCATCAACAACACATCTTTACGCCAGCTCCCTGGGGGCAGGCAGAGCGAACGGCGTGATACATATCACGATGGTTACTTCTCAGCCTGGCCAGCTCTACACACATTCCTGACGTCGGCGCCTGAGTAGATCGTTAGGTGGGCCTACTCCACGATCCACTCAGACTAGCTATCACTCAGGCTAGCTATCTACCCTAGGTAATATCAGTGGTTACATAATGTGTTTCGAATGAAAATACAAATGCTAAAGATATCAAAATCATAGAAAAACTAGCCATAGGTGAACTAAAGAAGATTCCAACAATGATTTCGCTAACGTTTCATTTTTATAGTATATGGATGCAATCAGTCGGAGCCCTTTGAGGACTACCAACGCCTATAAATATCCGTACAACCGGAAATGGCGTTGTTCTCCTTAAATTCTCAAACGACATGAACCACCATAGCATTGCCATTATTCCGCGCCGGTGTTAGCTAAACTACAGGTTCTTTTTCCGACATTGGACCATAAGCACCCGAATTAGTTCAGTCTAGTAGGGACAGCAAACAGCCACCCCACACTAGACCGGTGCACTGTATCCAGCACCAGAGGAGACCCAGGAACGACATCATCGAGCCTCATCGATCCGATATCAGCACCTGCGATACCCCATCCCCCCCGGCCCATAGGCACCGGCCACCTGTAAACCGCATGAAACGCGACAATTGTAAATGTTAAAGCGGGCTCAAGAGGTAACCTCCCGGTCGAGCTGGCTCTCAGCCGCAATGAAGCATAGCCTCCTACTAAAATGAGATAGATTTGATCTTCTTTCCCACGATCACCTTTAGTTATTTGTTCTTAATGAACTCATTGAGAATATGATCTCCTAGTGATGAATGTCGTGAGAATTGTTGAACTGTTAGCGGGTTCGGTATTTTGTTAACTGAGATGTCGCAAACGGAAATGTATATTAATCTCCTCCTCAAATTATCAAATGTCGGGAGGTTAAATTTCAAGGGCCGATGTTGATTTTGAATAAAACACAAACTATTTAGGAAATTATTGTAATTTTATTTTCTTATGATATATTGGTATTACTCAATTATGTATGGAACAAAATATCGGCCAAAAAATCGGGAGATTGGTGCGTATACTTGTATTACTTTGAGGCTGTACCTCTTAGTGAGTTTAAGTACGCGTACGAGATACGCCAACCTACTCGATCCACTAGAGATTTCGACGTAATTGCCTAAGTTGGGGCTTATTCACGAGGAATGCCACGCCACCTAGTGATGGAGTGTCGCCTTCCCATAAATGGAATAGCTGACCCGGTGACAGAGTTATGGTGTCTTCGTCTTGTCTTTGGACTTTACAAATTCCCAGAACGTGCCATTGGATTTCTTTTAGTTCCATCTGGAGGTGGAGGTGGTTGAGCGGTTGACCTGGAGCAGGTCAAGTCAGTGGTAGCGATTCGTGACCTGGAGTTTCTTAGCATCCCTTGTTCCACCGGTATCGTGGCCAAGACCAGTGGAAATACCGGGAACTTGGGGCCCAGCTCTACTGCTGTCGTCCATTGGAGGTAAATACTTATAATTGCCACGCTGAGCAGGCGGATTGGCAATCGTAGATTAGGTTTCGGACCGGCGCCACTGCTACCTGTCACCAATCCGATTGATGGTACCGCCATCACTCGGCCTGAGCGCCGTCCGGTGTTCCCGTCTATTTTACTGTCACTATGAAACAGAGGGGACAACAAACAACCAGCTCGCTGAAGCCTCTTCGTTGTTAAGAGACTAGTGCCCTTTGACTTTTACGTCACCCTGGGCTTGGATTCAGGGTGAGGGTATTCTTAGGCCGCCTCCAAACAAATGTAATTCAGTGTAACAAATGTAATTTTTAATAGAAATATTTAAATAAAAGTAGACCCACTAGGTTTGTTTCGCCGGACACTTGCTTATACATTCTTACTGCATGAAACGTACTCAAAATTAGTTGTAATTGTTCTGTCTGTGGTCTGTAACTATAAATTTTATATTGTCACTTTTTTCATATTTCACTCCCCATAAAATTGTGTGAGTGTCCTAGGTTGACTTTACAGAAGAACCAACTAAGTGATCGCACAAAGGTTCCTATTTTACTCTCGAGTCTCCTTCTTCTTCTCTTTTGTTAGAAATGGCAATCGGCCGTCATAGGTTAACAGCCATTGCTGCCAATGTCCAAGTTGACAAGAGCACTGATTTTCAAGATTGATCGGTTTCAAATATATGCCAAAGTGATGAGATTATAATATTTTGTTTGAATGTAGATAATCTAAAAAGGACAAACTAAAACGTTACAGGACATACACAAACATACACAAAAAATAATAAAAAAGAGACAATTTACAATTTAATGTTGTTTGCGCGGATATAATGACATAGAAGGGATTAAAGCTTATAGTTATTAGAAGACATATATAGCAAGGTTTTAGTGTTAATAGGCTTAGGAATGTTCCTAGGAAGGATGGTGTACAGAGAAACTCTTCGGTTTGGGCAATTGAAAAGGATATGGTCTTTTGAACCCTCCCCAAGTCCACAGTCACAAAGGAGATTGTATAATTCCTAATCTGTTTAAATGTAGGGGAGTACACAAGTGGCCTATACGCGACTTGCACATAACCGACGTTGTTTGTTTATCTGTGAGTCGGAAACGAGAAAATTAAGGTTTAGAAGAAATATGAGGTTAGATATCATAAAAATAGCGGCCTGCTACTGTTAGACCAATTTGCTTGCCGCTGCTTAACAAGATCTAGTTTTGGATAGCTCAAGAGATCGTGAAAATAACTTATATTATGATTTAGGCGGCCATTTGATACGGCATCTTTTGCAAATTAATCCCCAATTTCATTGCCGAGAATACCATTATGACTAGGTAACCAAGCTAGTAAAACCTCAATGTTACTAGAAAAACATTTGTACAGAATTTCTTTTAATTCTAAAATAAGAGGAAATTTAGAATTAGAAACAAACTGGTTTGACCCGATGGCTTGGAGAGTACTCAATCAGTCAGTGAAAATTATAGTTTTGTTTAGGTGACATTCTACAAATTTAACTGCCTCTAGAATAGCTATGGACTCACCAGTGAAAACAGATGATGACTTAGGACATTTAAAACTGAGGAGAGTATTATATTTGGGGATCCAAACTGCCGAACCCACATGGCCTTCTAGTGAAATTTGGAGGCATCTGTGTATATAGGAAGCCAATCACTCCAATCCTTCTCTATAATACCATTAAAAATTGAATTGGAACCTGAATCATTTTTGGACACACCAAAATTTAATAGAATTCGAGGACGATACAACAAAACGTCATATATCGTATGAAAAATTGGAAAACGAGAACATGAGAAATAGGGGTTCGGAAGATTAGTTAATTTTTGAATACTCTTAATTAAACAAGGGGTATTTAATTTATGCCAATATTTGTTATTGACCATCAGATCAATCATATTTTGATGTTTTGGTAGAAGAGGATGATCAGAACGAGCTGAAATTCTAAATATATGGAGAGTCGAGGGCTTCTACCTGGAGAGCATTCGTATGGGAAGATTTCATGGCTCCTAGTATTATGCATAAGCATTGATATTGAGTTTTATCTACTTTTCCTAGAGAACCCTTGCTATATGGTTCCAAGAGGACAATGGCATTGTAAAGTAATTTTTGAGATAATGGATGAGCCCCCCACCAAACACCCGAAAGGCATCTAAGAATGTTAATATTGGATTGGCACTTTTGGACAATGTGATTGATGTGTGGAGTGCCAGACAATTTAGAGTCGAAAATAATTCCTAAGAATTTTACCATATTTCTGATTGGAATTGGATGGTCCTGGAACACTATGTCAATATGAGGGATAATTCTTCTTCTCGTAAATATTACTACCGAGCTTCTAGGAGGAGAAAGCGATATACCATGAGATGTTCTAGGTAAAATAGAGCTTGATTCATGTTATTTTGAAGAATGCCAATGTTTGAAGATGATGAATACATGACGACGTCATCGGCATACTGTAGAATGTTGCAATCGGGAATAACTGACTGCTCAATATCCGAAGTGTAAATGTTATATAATAAGGGGCTGAGGACTGAGCCTTGAGGAAGACCTTTCCATACACGTCTCAAAGACGAAAGACCTCCATAACGGATCTTTATTGTTCTGTCCATGAGTGAGCTGCAGATGAAATTAAACAGTTTCTCTGGGATGTTCAGCTTAAACAATTTGTTTCTGAGCAAAGGATCACGTTATCATATGCAGCTTCTATATCTAAGAACACACCAATGAGGAATTCTTTCTCAGAAAATGCTATGCGGAATGTCAGTGGAAGGGATGGCTAAGCTATCACTAGTACTCAAACCTTTTCTGAACCCAAATTGGGATTTAGCCAGCAAGTCATTACTTTCGAACGACGAACCATTCAAGGCGGGCTTTAATAATGTGTTCCATAATTTTAAATAGGCAAGAGGAAAGGGCAATGGGACGGTATGAAGAATCTAAATTTGGATCTTTACCAGACTTAAGTATAGGAAGTACTAAGTGGTTTTTCCATGAAGGAGGAACATGACCCAATTGAAAAAAAATATTAAGGAGATTTAGAAAGGATGATTTTGAATCAGAGCCAGATTTTGTGATAAAGACATAAGGAATGCCATCTAGACCAGGAGAAGTATTTCTAAGGATATCCAAAGAGAAAAGAAGTTCTGACATTGAAAATGGATCCTCAAATCTGTTACATGCAGTACGTCGGGACAGTGGATGGATTGATAGAGAATCCTGATGGGGGACACTTGGTGGAGCTAATTTATCTACGAAGCCTTCATACCAAATATTTGGGGCATTGCTTGGTAAATCTCTTACTAAGAAGGCACGGCGAAATCGTTTAATTTGTCTCCATAATAAAACTGCAGGGGTACGTGGGCTAATAGAAGTACAGAAGGATAACCAACCTAATCTCTTCTTTTTTTAAAAAGAATCTTTTAAAAAAAGAATCTTTTAAAGATAAGGAAACTTATCCATTGTCATAAATAAACAATATTTTTTTTCCTTTGGTGAACCATGGCACTACATTCCGCATCCCACCAAGGTGGAGAAGGTTTAAATGGGGAATGTTTTTTGAGTGGGATGTTTTTATCTGCTGAAGACGACAGACATGAAATGAAATTATCATAACAGACCTCTATATTTCCGATATTAATGACAGGCAAAGAACTCACACTAGAATCACAATCAGTTGCAAAGAGATCCCATTTTGCTTTTGACAGTTGATATTTTAAAAGAGGAGTTTTATTGAAAGTATTGAAAGAAATGGAAGGACTGGTAATAAGGATAGGAAGGTGATCACTACCACAGGAATAATGTAAAACTGTCCAATCTGGAAGAGAGCTAAGGTTTGGGGAGCAGAAGGATAAGTCCACTGCACTAGGGCTCTGATCAGGGCGGGTCCTACGTGTAGGACTACCATCATTTAATAAACATATATTTAGATTGTCGATAATATCCACCAAATCACAACCAAAGGAGTGATAATGTACACTACCCCACATAAGGTGGTGGCAGTTAAAATCCCCTAAAATTAGGAACTTACCAGATAGGGAAGAAAAAAGAGGAACTAAATCACTAGAGTTAGACTACAGAGGGATTAGGAATATATATCAGGAGTATAGAGACATCCTGAATAAGGCAGCAATAGCTTTAATACCAGAAGGGATTTCTGGAAGAGACAAACGTGAAAAAGGGAAGCCTGATCTTATGATCAGAGCCACACCTGCATAACCATCAGCTCTGTCATCTCGGAGACATGAAAAGCCCCTTATCCGGAACTGGGAGTTGGGAAGCAGCCATGTCTCCGAAACAGCAAATACAAGTGCTTTACGCAGATTATATAAATTAAAAATTTCATGAACTTTAGGACGAATACTTTGTGCATTCCATTGAATTAGTGGGAACTTGGATTACTGACATGAGGTGGCTAACTTTATTGGCAACGTGGTCGGGTAAAGGGAAATCGTTCATTTTTGAAAGCATATTAATAAGTAAATCAATAAGGTTCAGCATAAGGTTGTCCCCAGACTCCTTTGTCCTATGAAGGGCAGTCCCATTGGCAGAAGATGGGGGATCTCGTTGAGCTATGATGGCCTCATGAGCTGTACGGTCGTATCCGTGTGAGGAAGCTGGTTTTAGAGGTTTAGGAGAAGAAATTATTGTACGGCGGTAGGGTTGGGAAGGTTGGGAAGGCTCTAAGTGATCTTAGGTCAAGGGTACTTGGGATCTGGGAGGGGGAGAGAAAATAGTACGAGCAACATCAGAATATGCTCGTTTTATTGCAGGGAAACGTGATGCAGCCTCTATATATGAAATATTTTCTTGGGCCATGGTGGATTTGATAGATCTGTTATGTTCAGGACAACACTTATCTATGGAGAAGTGTGACCCTTCACAGTTTGAACACTTGGCTTCAAGTGAAGTGACATTACATGATCTACCTGAGTGTTCTTTGGCACATTTGAAGCACTTTGGCTTTGATCGGCATTTGTCAACTACATGACCAAAACGACAGCAGCTAAGACACTGGATTGTAGGGAATTGGTACAGTTCTACTGGTAAGGCAGTGTATAGACAAAGAAGATGATCTGGATGGAGGAACCTGACCATTAAATGTCAACACAACTGAGCCAGTTGGAATCCAAACAGTATTACCATCAATTGAGGATTTTCGGTTAAGATGTCTGGCCTTTAGAATGTATCCGCAACCATCAGGGACATTAGTACAACTAACAAATTCGTCCATGGACATCTCTGTGGGAACATTTCGAACGACACCCAGTGGGAACAGTGGCAGTGAACTTGTTTGATAGTAAAACAGGATTAGAGAGAAACTCATTGGCAGCTTTTGGTGACGAAAATTCTACACTAATCCTATTTCTACCAACCTTAGCTATTCCGTCCTTTTTAATACACTGAACTCGAGAGTTTGTCATAACTTGACCGAATTTAATGGGATTTATGAAAGCACCGGGAGAAGGATGGTCTTCTGAGTGGGAAACATGCACAATAAACGGTCCTATATCTGTTTCTGTATACTTCTTGGACTATAATAAACTTGGATGATTATACACCTGTTGTACAGATGCATATGGGGGAACAATCCTTTGAGGCAGAGGAGCCTGAACCCCATCAAAGGCATGTCATCGTTTGTTAATTTGGGATGTATGTTCCATAACCTCCCCCGGCAACAGCCCAAGCGACCAGTCCCCGGAGGAGGCCACAGAGGCAGGATCAGGTGGCTTGAGAGGAGTCGATATGTTCGTCCTCAGCAATCTTTAACAGGATAATATTAAAGAGACTTACCTTTCACACACAAATACACAAAAAGCAACACAAAAGGCTACACAAAATACTCAAACAAAACAAATGTAAACACAAAGAATTGGCAAATTTCGCAGATCAATCACAAACACGTGCTATCATCAACCTCTTCTCGATATCCTCATGTTTGTACTTTATGTAAATTATCTACCCTTGAGTCAGGGACCTCTAAAATGTTCAATATGACATTATGTAAATGTTGTTACATAATGTCATATTGACAACGTGGGCGTAATGAATCACAAGTGTTGTTTGACCAGCATCAGCTGCGACAACAGTGTCGAGCGGAGTCTGAACACTGTGAATCATACTCGTTGCTGTTTTGTTTCCGTTGATGCGGGAAAATTTACGCGCCTTCATCGGCCTCGGGCGAGACTAGGTGGAGTGAGGCTCGCGACACAGGGTTGTGTCGAATACCCAGTAGAACTAATGCAAGTGTTGATGGCACTTGTGGTGGTGTTAGCGGAGCACTCAAGGATGCGCCACGGAAATATTTACCATCAGGGCACGTTGTCGGCTAGGCAGAACCCTAGAGTACCCCCCCCCCACCTCCACAGAGAGCTGCCTCCGCCACGTCATGTGGTGATTTTGGAAATCTTGATAAGGTTTCACAGAATTGTTTAGGGAGAAGTTCTTACGTGTCACGATGTTGGGAATAATTTCCGAAACTACTCAATCGATTTTAATGAATTTTGGCACAGAGACCCTCTTAACTATGTGGAACTTAAAATGTTGTCTACATTTTATTTATGTCCAAAAAAATATAATAACGTGTGGCCGGGTCAGCTGGTACATAACAAAACATTGTCATCAAGCAAACAGGTTTGTTGTGTTGACATAGCCGTGGCCCGTGACACTGACACCGGCAACTGGATCCTAGGCGCTCACGAGCCGATAGAGGCCTCGTTACCATAAGCCTTCAGCTAGTGA
Organism: Eumaeus atala; assembly: GCA_017140195.1. NCBI lineage: Eukaryota > Metazoa > Arthropoda > Insecta > Lepidoptera > Lycaenidae > Eumaeus > Eumaeus atala. Next base: position 46,995 of record JAFELO010000156.1, read on the forward strand.
GGGAGGAGAGAAGCCCTCCTTACCATCAAATAAGACACATCTAGAAAAAAAATCCTACTAATTCAAGGGAAAAAGTGAAATCGAAGCATTTATACAACTACGGACGCCCATGGATATCCACACAATTACCTTGCGTTGCCTCATTTCCCCCTGCCATGCAATGGGCAGCCAGGTCATGCAGATGTCTCTGGTTCCCGACTACTCGTTTGTCTTCCTCTATTGTAGGTGAAAAGTACCTGCTGTAAAGTAAAAGTACCTGCTGTAAAGTAAAAGTACCTGCTGTAAAGTAAAAGTACCTGCTGTAAAGTAAAAGTACCTGCTGTAAAGTAAAAGTACCTACTGTAAAGTAAAATTACCTGCTGTAATGTAAAAGTACCTGCTATAAATTAAAAGTCTACGGGAGCCAGGGAAGGATAACAATAGACCGACCTCCATAAATAAGGAAGGCGCTTTTGCAGCAATGAAGTAAGCTATTGTAAGCTGTTTTTGCATTGCAGCTGCACCAGAGCTGCACAACAGGGGAGGTTCCTACCTCCAGTTCATTTAACAAAGCGTATACGCTTGACTAGGCCAGAGGCAATTGCATATAAAACTATAGCTCTCTATGCTATTACTGCATTGCATCCGACTGGGCCGGTATCTCTTGCTTACATAGATCGGCATGGTGCACAGGACACAACTATGCTGTCGTTTTTTTTCGTTTAAATCTGAATACACCATCTGGGGGTTGGAAGACAACAGTAACTACACGACCCCTGGCTGTGCGGATGTTTATGGGCATCACCCGTCACGTCCGCGCCCACTTTCCCCGTCACCGCATCGAGTTAATCCGTGGCACAATCGATTCGCCCCGTCGCGCGACGCTCTGCGGTTTCTCCGCAACTATTTGCTTTCCGTAACGGCCAGCGTTTAACGCGCTACCGTTTTTTCATGCAAGTGTTATGCACGTTGGAAAGGTTTGTCACCTGGTGATAAGAATAGATGTGATGCTGTCACGTTTCGGGCAGTTCTTGAGCAGCCGGTGGGCTGAGCAGCTGGGACTGCATGACCTCTGGATTCGCGGGTGTTTATCGACAACCATCAAGACTCTCGTTTGTCCCCACATAAACATTACGTAGATATTGTTACCGTTCTCCAGATTCGGCCGAAAGTTCGAGACTTCCTCCCAGTGAAAGAAAAGGGAATTTCTGAATGGAAGTTTTGATAAAGAACGTGTGTGTTGCTCGTCGCCGGGAAGTATCTTCTAGACTGTTTTGATAGACACACAGACAGACACACACAGATGAATAGACATATGAACGACGAAATGATCCTATCGCGGTTTCGTATTTACTTCTGGCGCTCTGTATAATGATAAAAAGAGACCGGACTGATGAACTGAATGATTGACTGATCTATTGACCAACCACCAAACTAATGGATCAAACGAACGGAAACTTGATATGTATGATAGCACAAAGTGTATATTCTTAAAAATCGATCGACTAAGAAAACATTTTATAAATTTCATCCTCAAGGACGCTCACGACCTTAAAGTAGAGGGACTGAAAATTTGTATAAAAAATAAATAAACGTGGGCGGTCCTTTCGAGTGCATTCAATATAATATTAAATTCGTAATCCGCCCTCGCCCGGGCGGCCGTCTCGGTAGAGACCAGCCAGCTGCGCAGGACATGTTGTAGTGCACAGCGGGCGCAGGCTCGAGACCACTCTACGGAGACGGCTCAAATGGGAGCACAGTCTCTCATTCTCCTATTCGGGTGAGACGCCAATACAAAGGAGAGAGCTCAGACGGTACGACGGCTGAACGTGTCATCAGAGGCACGGCCGTGTTATTGAAATTGAAAAATCCCAATAACACTTTGGTCCCACCCAGTACTCGACAGCAAGCAGGACCTCGCGACCGTGTTTGAACATGGTTCATTGGACATGCAATGTACCCACCTACTTCCATCAGAGCTCAGTAGTAGGAACTTCATTCAGTATGTGTTATACTGTGTCTGGTGCCACACAAAGTGTAACGTTGAGTTATTGCTTAATTTGCAAAATGACCTAATCCCGCTTAGGTCCTTCCTGAGGAGGTAGCTATTGGAAATGCAGGTACCTGAGTTACCTGCATATGGTCGGCACGATGGCGTCTTGATGATTATGGTCAGTTGGCCCAATTGTGCGACAATCGTAGTGGAACCCAGTAGTAATAATTGCCAAAAAAGGATTCGCACAGAACGCGGACACAGCTGTTGCGTAAAAAGCACTGTCTTACGTACCATGTGCGAAGTGTCTCCGTCCCATTCACACGTACGACGTGGAGAGGGATGCATAGTACCAACTGGACGCACGTAATCTGTTACCTTTATAAATTATGCGACGAATGTAGCTTTCTCAATGTAAAAGGATAAATATTTGCAAAAATCATGCCACCATAATAGCAATTAGCATAACATTTAACACTAGGACCTCATAACGAGCAGAACTGGGGGGGG
>JAFELO010000156.1:49482-72225 GCA_017140195.1 Eumaeus atala
GGGGGGGGGTAGGTACTGCCCGTGAATCTCCATGGAAGACGGGAAAAAAATCCAGTGAGTTTTTTAAATACAAAAAATAATTACTAGAGTGTCATAATCGTGTCACGTCACACATGACTCCTCGTCATGTGACAGCTGTGCTGTCGCGTTACGTGCGGTTGCCGGTAGCCTAATGTCGGAGGAAGCGAGTCGTCAAATGTCTCCGGCTGCTCGTTTGGCCTCTTATACTATAAAAAAGATTGTAGCAGGTTGACGATACTCACACGTCGCTACAACTAAATTCTGAAATCATTATATAAAGTCATTAGCATAATATTCCATTCCGTTTCGACAGTTTTCGTCTTTCCAGAGTTACATAATATTTTTGCAGTATTTTTTGGACTTTTCTCCTCGAGATACGATTTAAGACGCGCAGTATGAAACGATGCGAGGTGTAAAATGGTGCGAAACAGCGATCGAGCCATCGAGCGTAACGCGCTGTGACCTGTCGACCACATTTTCATCGCCTACTTTTGTTAAAATTAGTACCAACTAAGGTGGGAATAGAAGGGGAATTGTGCGGATGTGCATGGGTATCAGTAGCACTTTAGGCTGCTCGTTTCCCTCTGTTACTGTGATGATCATGATCGTATAGAACAAAACAGAAAGTATCCAGACATTAAACAGAAAGTATCCAGACATTAAACAGAAAGTATCCAGACATTAAACAGAAAGTATCCAGACATTAAACAGAAAGTATCCGGACATTAAACAGAAAGTATCCAGACATTAAACAGAAAGTATCCAGACATTAAACAGAAAGTATCCAGACATTAAACAGAAAGTATCCAGACATTAAACAGAAAGTATCCAGACATTAAACAGGTTCCAGGATCGAGACTGCAGTCACACACCCGAGATGTCCGACTGTACACTGAAATTATAACTGTGTAAATGCACGATGCGTAAATGTTAAAAATATATGGTTTATAACCATCACGAATATTAAAATTGGACGCTGAGAACTCGAGGCTTACAGAAGTGACACTAACAATTAATGAGGCCCGCTGCAGGTCCACAGACAGGTCCGGGGCAGGCGGATGGCGGCGCCCGCGGGGTTTTAATGGCTGTTCGGTATCCGGACGAGGATCACACATGCGCACGCATGACACACCCAGTCACTACTCACCACAGTCACAACATACCACATAACACACAGGCCCTAAACAGGCCTACATTCCCCCCCCCCCTGAGCCTATAAGCCACGAAGGCAAACCCGCAATGACTATTGCGGCCCCGTTACCGAAGGGATAGCCGTCCACTCGCGATCCTACCCGGGTTATGTGGTTCGCCTCGGTGCCCGTAGCCCTCGCAGATCATCTGCGGAGATGACCAGGAGTATGTAAAGCATTTTCTTGCGAAACCAAAAAAAGGTACCGTCCAGAAGCCAGTTGGACTCGCCCGCAGGGTCCCGTAGCAGCAAAAATATTATGAGGCCTGTCGGTTTTGGTTGTTTGGCTACGAAACGCTAAAAAACCCATGACTGCGTTATAGGTGATTGATTAGAAAAACCGGAGAGGTCTTTCTCTTCTCACTGACGTGAAGGGACAGCTGTCGCGCTTTATGCCGTTTGTAAAAGCGAGACGAACATATCCTGCCACAGTAAGTGTAGGGCAGGCTCTGGAGCCCAAGTTTAACTCAGTCACCTGTGGCGAAGACATTTAAACTGAGGGTACAAGGAGAAAGGGCAAAAGAGCAGGAGGAGATGGTGCATTCGTGCACAGGGTGAGGGGAACTGAGTAACGTCTCCACGACAGTACAGCGCGCACTGTATTTGGGTCGGACGAACCTCACGAAACCCAGCAGTTGCCACATTACAGCTCGGCATCATGAGAAGTACCTCCCCGGTCGTACCGCCCCAAATTGGCTACAATTCAGCATGGCACTACCTGTCACTTGTTTCTCCTACGCAATAAGAAGATTGACAACAGATGATTACAGATAATAAATAAACAGCTGTCGCTCTGCAGTCTGCAGTGACGCCAGCCGTTTTTCAGCGGTTTTCTTTTATAATGTAACAGTAATTATTATATGAATTAATTATGGTGCAATAAATACACGCACGAATGAAATATAATTTACATACAGCGCGCTCAATAAAACACGTAAAATTACAACACAACATAACAATTTCATAAATATCTACATAATATTATGAATACGGCGGTGTCATAAGACCGGAGAGGTACCTCTCGCTTATATGACACCGCCGTAAAGTGACATCTTCAGTGTCGCGTTTCGTGCGGTTTGTGAGTAGTCCATTGAAGGGGAGGAGAAAATGAGGGCGAAGCATGGAAGCTGATTTCTCGTTTGCTACCTGTTTTTTTTTTATATTACCTGAATTATTATATATTTATATTTTATTATTTTATTGAGTTATACCTACATAATTGGTATTTTACTAAATGAATTGTGTGTATCAGATACAACACGTGACTGGAGTTTACTCCTGAAGAAAGATCGTGATTCCGAAGTGACAGGCGCACAAGAGACGTAAACGAGGTAAAGAGTAAACCGTTAGCATTTTAACAAAAAAAAAAGAAACGATAATAATGATAACGATTGTACGTTAGACCACACGACTAAAGTAAAACTTAACAATAACTTAACTATATTTCATGCACTGGCAAAAGAGGAAGAGAGTAGTAAAATGTATGGTACCACTTCTATGTGGCGTCTAAAGGAGTAAACGAAACGTAACTCTTTCAATTTCTATCTTCTAAAACTTTTTCTTTTATAGCATAAGGCGCAATCGGTGCCCTTTGATGACGATCGACGCCCATGGACATTCACATAATTGTTACGCAGATGATTTGCCCTCCTATCATCCCCCCCCAATGGGCCACTAGCTACTCACAAACCCCACCAAACGCGAGAGCGACGCTGTCACTTTACGCCGGTATCGAGTGAGCGAGAGGTACCTCCCCGGCCATGCCAGCCCAATTCCGTTGCATAGGAGGATGTAGTTCATGCACCGTGCATACATGGTGCATGACTCCGCCCATGCAGCATGGCACTACTTTTGCCGAAAAACTTACATCACACCTATAAATTATATCCCCCCTCGTTTCTGCTGTCGTTTCCGTAACACTCCCGTCGCGCATTTGCCAGCGTAGGATTTCCGAGATAACGTCGCAACCTTAGCCATGTTTCAATATCCGGCAATATCATCAGCGTTTACCGGTGCTGCGCTGGACAGGTCACTTTCAATAAAAGTAAAAACGACGATCTCCTGTTGACAGTTTGATGCCAAAAGTAAAGGGTTATTTTTTTAATAGAATAGGGCCACAAACGAGAAATCGGATTCTTTTTACGACTACCGACGCCCATGAACATCCACATAATTACAATGCCGATGCCTTGCCCTCCGTTCTCCCGGCCCCCCAGTGGGCCACCGGCTATTCAAAAACCGCACGAAACGTGACCCCCCAGGTGTCACTTACGGCGGAGCTGGAGGAGTTATGCCCGCAGAAGCGCGCGGCGTCCTCGCCCGCTGAAGGCCCTTCGAAGGTGGTTGCAGTATCGGAGTCATCGCACACGACCGCCAACTCACCTCCGCCACCAAGACGTAGATCGCCACTCACGTTACTGCCTACGTCACCTCGAGCAACACGCGAGACGGAAATGGCTGGCCCAGCGCCCGAGGAGGACTCGTCGACGCCGCCTGGCACCGTCTCCGCTGCGACTGCTGAGTCCGCCTTCTCCAGCGGATCGGTCGACGCGATCGTCGTTGGAGGAGTTCCGGGCGGTCCAGGCACTCCTGAGATCCCTGACGAAGGAGAACCCGGCGGTGTAATGACACTGTTACTCCCCACCCTCAGACCTCCCCACCAAGGTGAGTATTAGAGGTCTGCCGGTGGGGATGGACATCGAGTGCATCGCCAAAGAGCTCAGGGGCCTGAGCTTCCCGGTGCGGCACATACCGGCGAGAGGCAGGAGACCCGGCTGTCTGTATCACGCACAGCTGGAACGCCAGAATAGCGAGGAGCTCGGACGCCTCTACGAGGTGAAAGAACTTCTCCGCATGCCCGGAGTAGTCGTGGAGGGGTGGAAGGGCAGACAGGGACCAGCTCAGTGTCACCGATGTCAGCTCTTTGGACACTCTTCTGTGCACTGCCACCGGGAGATTAGATGCGTCCGCTGCGGTGGCGTCCATGCAGTCGGTGACTGCCCGCTGCCGGAAGGAGCCGCCCCGACCTGCGCTAATTGCAAGAGCCCGCACACCGCCAACGACCGAAGACCAGTTTCGACTGGTCCCTCACACACACACACACACCACGCCGCACCTGCGCCCGCGACAGGGAGAGACTGCCGAGGGACAGGTCAAGTACGGCCCAGGCCCATCGCTTACCGCCCCGACCAACGACCCCAAACCCAGGCAGGTGACGACGGCCAAGCCCAAGAGGAGGCGCACTCGCAAGAGGAGGCCCCAAGCTGTGGCCGTCCAAAGCTGCCACCCTCCGCAACTCCAACACCACGGACATCAGTCACACTACCTGCGCGGGAACCGGGGCGCTTCGAAGGGGAGCGGCGCTAGCGCGACGAGCTCAGGGTCCACGCTGACGATCACAGGAAGCTAATCCGAGAGATCGTCAGGGAAGAGCTGAGGGCGGTCGTGAAGGACGAGCTATCCGGAGTGCACAGGGAACCGCGCATCTGGGCGCAAATCATGCACGCACGGGGCCAACCAACGGGGAGCCAGTAATGGATCGTGACGAGCTCAGGGTCGCTTACTGGAACCCCGGAGATATAAGAGGCAAGGGCAACAGTCTTCGGCTGCTCGCTCAGCAATATAACTTACATGTCATCCTGCTGGACGAGACTTGGCTGAGGCCGACGCAGAGCCTCTGGCTACCGAATTACGTCACGTATCGGAGGGACGAGGTATCGCCGAGCGGCAGGCTGTACAGAGAAGATACGGCTGTGCTCGTTCGGCGGGATGTCGTCCACTACGAGCTGAGACAAGGCCCCTTCACCGACATGGGCTCGACTGGCATAGTCGTTCATATTCTGATGGACTGAGCGGTCAACCAGGCGAGAACAGCCCGCGCATTGCTGTGGCCGGTACTAGCGTCCGGAGTCCCTACACGGACGAAACTGGGGATTTACAAGACGTATATCAGGACACGCCTCACTTACGCCGCCCCCGCATGGTACGCGCTAAACTCCCAGGCTCAGTGGAAACGCCTGCAAGCCCAGCAGAACATAACCCTTCGGGTCATCACGGGCGCCGGTCGCTACGTCTGTAACGACGTGATCGCGCGTGACTTGCGGATCGAGTCGCTGGAGGAGTTTGTGGTTCGATTGTCGAGCGCTATGTTCAATAGGGCAGACAATGGACCGCATGCTCATCTACGTGACCTGGCCCCGCTGCATGCGCGACCACCTGACGGGAGACCGTATCCGCGTGAACCATCAAGCGGACTAGGGACTGCGTGTCCTGCGATTGACACCCAATCACCACTCACCAACAGTCACAACACACCAAACAACACACAGGCCCTAAACTGGCCTACATTCCCAAACTGAGCCCATAAGCCACGGTAGCAAACCCGCAATAGAGATTGCGGCCTCGTTACCTAAGGGATAGTTGTCCGCTCGCGATCCCACCCGCGTTATGAGATTCGCCTCGGTGCCCGAGGGTCGAGGGCTACCCCTCGCAGATAGTAGTGTCGGCCCAATTCCATTGCATAGGAGGATGTAGTGTCAAGCACTATGCAAGGTACTACCTCCTCCTAGGCAGCATGGCACTACTTCTCCCTTTTATTTTATATCTCGACAACAATCGGAGCTATTTAGTGATTACCTAAGCCCATTAACATTCACACGTTCAATGCTTAGGCGTCCGCAAGCATTAAACGACGCCCTCCTTCGTCACAATTAGCGATACCTCTCGCTAATTGTGACGAAGGCTGCCAGACAATTGCTGCCCAGTGCGCCCTTTCACCTGCAATATCGCAATTACACTACTTCTGAATAATTTTTCAAATTACGCTGGAGAAACCGGGAGGTATTAGTAGTAGTATGCACTCAAAGACAGTGCCGTCGTTCTCGGAAAAATCCGGCACCTTATTACCGAAATTACACTTTCTCCTCCGAAGCGGATTTCAATGTAATTCACGGCGAGGGGTCGATGACCGGAGCGCGGTGAACTCGCGGTCTTACTGATGATGATGATTAAATTCTACATTTTCGTTAGAAGGCGAATTGGAGCCGTACGACCGTGGAAGTGCATCTCGCCCACATGATACCACTGTAAAGTGGCAGCTACGCTGTCGTGTTCCATGTCTGTGAGTTTTCGACGGCCCATCTGGAGGAGGGAAGGAGGGTTTCGCGTCTATATATTTACTCAGAATAATCATATGCTGAATGTTCTTGGACTTGTGACAGGGGTCCCAAAATAGTACGTCGTGCTCTCTGAGGTATCCGGAGCGCCGCGAGGCTTCCTCTATAGTCAAAACTAAGGAATAGCGAGGCCGGCGATCACAAAACTTACACAACAATTAATCAATTAAAAAGTTCATCCCAATTCTTTATATTTTGTGTGTATTTTCTGTATTTTCAGAAGCTGGCACCTAGCTTCTTATTCTCGCGTTCAAACACTGGAACAGTAAATATACTGAAGTGGCAATGGGCTGGTCACACACTCATAAGAACAGATGGCAGATGGACCAGTAAGGTTCTGGAGTGGAAGCCACGTTTAGGAAAACGAAGTTTCGGTCGACCGTTCACCAGGTGGGGAGACGATCTCCGTGAAGTAGCTGGTCCGGGATGGATGCGAGTAGCAGGAGATCGGTCGTCTTGGCGTTCATTGAGAAAAGTTTATGTCCAATAGTGGACCGGTAAGGGCTACGGTATTAGGATCACTACCGATTATGATTTATAGTTAGACACGGAGTACCTCCCTGTGTGGTGTGACAGAGGTGAGCGATGTTCGTCGGCTAAGTCAGGGCACGACCCCACTAATTACCGGTCACGAATATGTTTTGGGGCTTCGGTGTCTTACACACCTGAAACGTTTAAACGCTTTAACGACTTCAGAAGTGTGTTGCACAGTCGGTACAACTTCTTTACGAACACTTGACTTAGGAACAAAGTTGGTGATTGCGTGACGCGAGTGTTACGAAAATGAAACCAACGAATGCTTATAAGTAGTTATAAGATAGTGAAGTTTGGAAAGATACAGAGTTGAGTCTCTTTAGTAACTCTCAATTTCATTTTTAAAAGCTGTCTCTTAGCTCCGAAGACACGGCTGAAGTTAATTCTAAAGAACATAATTCATAATTGTAGTGATCAAGAGACGTAACCGACTTAAGCGCGGAAAAGCCTTCTCCGCTTGATGTTCGATTACACTTTCGCAATCTTCAGTTCTTCAATATTTTTCAGACGGAACGCTTTAAATCGATTTGTTAAGTAGCAAACTCCAAACATCCGAAGAACAATCTCTTCCACCGCTAAGCTGATGATGTTGAGCTGTCTCCATCTCAAGAAATGCTCTCGCAAACCAGCGGTCATAAAGTGGATAAAAAACGTTCACGACATTCTACGAGCGATGGTTGTGCAACTGGTGTAAGGGAAGTTCATACTGCCGGCGGCTGCTCGCTACTAAATATTCTAACACCGCAATTCATTTTTCGGTGGAAAGTAGCATTCATGTTATTCCACATTGTAATCAAAATCTGTGCCAAATACGTTCAGTACATTTAAAATGCAAAATTTCGCTATTTTAATATTAGTAACACTAAAAGGACACTGTTTATGTCTGTAACATCATCAAAACGTATGTAGAATTCGATACGCCGATGATACTTTAACATTTGCTAACCGTAACACTGTAAGGGATTGTGCGTCCGATATACGACGGTCACTGAATTTTGTAGTGAACGTGTTGCGTTCTTTGGACTTAGAATTATCACCGTAAAAAACAAAAATTTGAGCTGGGGCCGTACTCGTCAGTACTCGTCAGAATTTAAGCATAAGTGTCAATATTAAAATAACATTTGGAGCAGGAAATTGTATAAAATAATTGGGCCCGTGGCTAGACTCATCTTTTTGATGGTGTAAGCATATAAAAGAAATTTGTGATAAATCCTCACCGTTTATCCAATTGCTAAAAGTGCTCGCGGGCTCGGGTTAGTGAGTCAATCCACAGCATCTACGTAGACTTTATATTTCATTAACAAGGAGCCGGCTAGATCATGGTTCACTTTAGTACCACAATAGCGCTAAGTCACATACTAGTAAATTGTACCGTATCCAGAATCAAACTATGAGAGTAGTAGGTGGATATATCAAGTCGACGCCCCTTCACGTGATGGAGATCGATCTTTGTATCCCTCCAATCGCTAACAGACGTCAATACCTAGCTATGTTGATTTGTGTGTTAAATCCCAATCCATATCTGATAATATCACATTGCAATATATATCACGGCTATCATTTTGTTGTAATGACAGATATTGGAGTAACAAAAAGAAGCCACGGCGTGCTGTTACGTATTTAAAAACAAAGGAGGAAAATATAAAGCGATCCCAACGTTTAGATAGTTTTAATTTAAGTGCATGGATTTTTAAAATTAATATCAAAAATATTCTTTATAATTTTATTCCTTTATTCCGTCAGTTTACTTAAAGGGCAGTACGGGACAAACTATCTTAAAAATTACGGTTACTGTTTCCATAGGTTCGGCTCCAAGGATAACATAAACGCTAGTTCATCTGTTTATGACCCAAACCTTCACACGGGCCATGGGGTCAAAATCGAAAGAGAGAAAAAAAATTATGAAAGGTCGCTATTCAAAGATATGACTTACTCCAGTGTCGGAAGCAGGTGGGATAATGTTTAGTTATAAGTTTAGATGTGATTATTTTGGTGGTGATGTTATGTTAAGTTTAGTTAAGATGGGACCGTCGTAATCACCTCACGTGACAAAGGTCCCTAAATAAAAAATGAATAAAAGAAAAAACACTAGGAGGACGAGTGTGTCGTCCTGGCTTTTCCCGCTTGTACACCAAATCATAGTAATAAATACATAAGTAACTGACAGTGAAATATTTCTTGAATTTTTTTTTTTAATTATTATCAGTGATAATAATTTCTGTGTGCAAATATACAAAAACTTCTCCTTTATAACATTACTGTAGGCTAGCTTTTTTACACGATCTCGTAGGCATTAAATGTTAAACTAGCATTTTTGGCATAATAAGATCAATGTTTAGTTTCAGCAATTTTTTTATTTATTCAGTAGTTTTTTTTATGCACAAATATACATATGAAATGTTTTACGGTCGATTTCTTTCAATCGATGGTTTTGGCTATTACGGATAGGATTCTATATGATAACGGCCGTTATTATCACATAAAGGCATAACGCTTTATCATCATTATCATCATCATCAGCCAGAAACCGTCCGCTGTCGGACATTGGCCTCCTCTATAGAGCGCCAATTTGCTATAAAATTAGCGAATTTGAATTTGAACTATCGTTTAAAATACAGCCTCGGCCTAGCTTAGGCGCTAGTACAAATAGTATTAATACCCACCATTTTAGTAAGAATGTAAAATATGGTCATCCTTAGCGTTATAATGTATTTATATGGTCATTGGTTTTACTAAAGATTTTTTAGTTATTTTATTATTATGTTCATTACATAGACATAATTATAATTACTTTCTCAAAAAAATACTTTATCTACTTAAGCTGTACTCAAATCGCTGTGTCGTAACAAGTATTTAGACCTTTTCATCTTCTAGCCTCTTCCGCGTATCGTTCATATACGGAGAGCAAACCGCGCGATTTATGTGTCTGTGTGAAGGTACTCGGCCGTGGCACTCGTGTGCTCCACCAAATTATCACCCCCCCCCCTCCATCCGATCGCTAGGACAACGTGAAGTTTAAAGTTCACTCACACTATCGTGCACGTGACAGTGTTAAGCTGTACACATCCTTGATTTTTTTAGTGTTGCTTACTTAATCCAACACCTACATCAAAGGTGCCCTATAATATGGAAGGCCTGCTGCTCGTCTTATTCGACAATCGTATTTATTAGTAGCATGTGTGTAAATGGTGCATTGATATCAGAAACAGGCTACTCGACTAAACATCATACCATATACATTCCCAAACACCATGAAATGATGCAAGGAAATATTTGCAGACTAAAAAGGGGCTTCGCGATGACGACGCTTCGTTTTATTTTGAGTATTATTGGCTAATATGATTTTGACTATGCTGTCGCGTTGCATGCGGTTTGCGAATTTCCAGAGCAACATTGAGGGAGAGGAGGTAAGGTGTGTCCACCTTACACTTGAATGTCCAGGTCCAAATAAAAATTAAATATGCCTGTCGGCGTCGGCGGTCATCAAGCGCCTCCGACTGCTCATCGTTCGTTAAGGACATCATTTTTTATGCGGAAGAATTTTCAGAACATCATACGGGTGCACGAATGATATTCCGTAAAAGCTTTCTTTACTTTTGTCGGATATGCGGCAAAAAAGGTCGCCAAACGAACGTACGCTGCGACAATAGAGGGTGCGGCAGGAAGCCCTATGGGAGGGCGACTTTGTGTGTATACCTATATGCATGTCATTTGCGGAGGTTTTCACTGTGAGACATACGACGCCCACGCTACCCACACGCCACCGAGTTTGTTTAGCGCTCCGCTAATAAGCACAACCGTAACATGTCACTTCCGCAGGTGACGCGATAAACTCTTTGGTAGTTGAGATCAAATTTGTATAGGATTTTAAGGGCTAAGAGGTGTCGCTTTTTTTGCACAGCGGTTTGGAGTTAAGACCTTTTCTATAACTTGATGAGGGCAAAATAACAGAGCCTTTTTTACAACCGACGCCCATAGACATCCACATAACTGTTATGGTAATGTGTTAACCTGTATTTTATTACTTTACAAATAGGTATCGCCATGCTGTATTGCAGCCGAATTGGGTCGGCACGACTGGGGAGGTACCTCAGAGGTAGGTCACATGGTACTGCCGTAAAGCAAAACAAAATAATTTGTCACATTTCGGTGACGCGTTTCGTTAGTAAGCAGCCAGCCCCACTGGACGGGGGGATGGAAAGAGGGCAACGCATCGGCTTAGTAAGTACTCGAGAGGAGGAGCTACGAGGTAGTCACTACATGTGTCGTATCAAAATCACTTTACTTATATAGAGTAACAAGAGTGTCGTCCTAGCCGGACTTCCGCCGCGGCGGCCATCGCCATAGAGACGAGCCAACAAGTGCAATATCTGTTCCCTCCTTCTCCTATTTCTATGGAACGTCTGTCCGATACGACTGGTGAAAAATCAGACGCAGGACCGACCGCTTAACTGCTCTCCGAGGCACGCGGCTGTAACACCACCAACTTTCTGACTCTGGACTGTTGAAGAAATTGAAAAATCTCAATAACACTTCGGTCCGACCCGGGACTCGAACCCAGGACTTCACGACTTTGTGTCAACGTTCTTACCACTACACCACGAAGCACACTATAATAGTGTAGGGGGCAAACGAACAGTATCCTTCTGATGACGCCAACAGAATCCACACAATTGCTATGCAGACGTGTTGCCCCCTACCCTCTTCCCCTTCAAATGAAAACTAGTAAAAAACGCGAAAGCACTTGGCGACAGTTTTATTTTAATTCTTCTCTTTTTGAACGGTACTTGAGCTTGCATAACATCTTGTACTAGTCGAATTTTATTTCTGTTCACGCAATTCTAATAATAACACCAGGAAACAGCGAAATGAATTAAAGTTTTAATTACGATAATATACATTGAGATATTGTTTTAATTACGATAATATACATTGAGATATTGTTTTAAAGTTTTAATTACGATAATATACATTGAGATATTGTTTTAAAGTTTTAATTACGATAATATACATTGAGATGTTATTTTAAAGTTTTAATTACGATAATGTACATTGAGATATTGTTTTAAAGTTGCAAATGTGTGGGGACTCCTGTCATGTTTCTTCGTGCCTCTGAATCATGGCCTAGACTAGTGAATAGGGTAGCCAGTTTGTCAACAGTGTTGTCAGATAGAGCAGCCAGTATGCCCAGACACCTCGTTAGGAAGGATATCCTACATACAAAATAAAGTTTGAAAACGTGATCATTCATGCAAGTGTGAGAAGACTGGTGAAATTTGTCTTGCAAGCCAGACCCCATGTAATTTGACCGAGCACGCATTAAAAGAGCCCGCGTCCGGCTTTGTCCAGATGTCTTTAAACGTTACAAGTGGAACTATATGTAAGAGAGCAGGCCTACTTATGTACATTAGAAAGCCAGTTGCTGGTCAGTGCGGGGTGAACACCATCAATTACCCCATAACGCGCGTGATCCTGCACCGGCCCAGGCACGTGATTACACCGCCGCAACACCGTGGACACCGGACCCTGAGCTGTTCAACATCACCACCATCTGCTCCACCCGTCCTGTGGCCCTCTCTGGTTGCAGACGCACTGGCTACACTGATCATCATGGATCTATAAGCCATGAAACAAATGCACATTTTACTCCACAACCTGTTGGAGTCCGCATGCGGGCCTGTCAGTGCGGACATGTCGCCTTACATGAACCGTCCACGGTTCATCAAGATGCCCATAAAATGATAATTAATGTATCAAGTTATTTAGTAAGAGGTACCTAGAGTCATGCACGCGCTGCATTGCAGCTGACCAGGGCAGGCTCGGGGCAGCTCTCGCTCACACGTTACCGCCGCAAAGTGACATAAGTGCGAGTAACCGGTGGCCCAGTTCCAGGGGGAAGTGGAAGGAAGACAACACATCTGCATAACAATTATGTGGGTGTGTGTGGGCGTTATAAAACATAAAACAATGAGAGTCAAGTCAATTGTTCGATGTTGAAGAGATTAAAAATTCAAAATATTTTCTTCAAAATTGGATTAAGCAAACACAGCGGGACTAATGACTGGAGATAATTATACTTTTTTTATATAGCTAACTAGAAATCGAACGGCAAAACGAGTAGCTTTTGATGACTGCCGACGCCCATGGACATTCTCGTGATAGTTACGCATATGCGTTGCCCTCCTGTCATCCCGCCGTCGCCGGACGACGTCACTTTACGGCGGTATCGAGTGAGCGAGCGGTACTTCCCCGGTCGCGCCAGCACAATTCGGATGTCGTGTCGTACACCAGCATGGCACTGCCTCCTTCTAAAAGTTACATTTTAATTACATTTCATCATGTTACATTTTCTAACGACAAAACCGAAAGTGCCGGGGACGACAGTTTTATTCCCAAGCTGTTCCAATCCTCCAACACGAGCTGAGTTCTATTTACCACGAGACAGTGACAATATTCATTCGGTTGAGTTTATTTACGCACTTTCCAGTTTTGGTTATTAACCTTAAGTGATTTCCGCTGCGTCACTTCCCTTCGCACGCTCGGTCACGGCTGATCCCCGTGACATGTGACGGAGCATTCCACGTCAAATGCATGCCTAATATTAATGTCATATATTTTACTAAACAATATTTTTAGTAAAGGATTTAAAACACCGGCATAAAGTAGTCCATACAAAACTGCGGCGATATTCCTCATTGGGAAGGATCCAGTGGGCCGCCCGGTTTAAGCAAGATACTACTAACCTTGCGCGCTACAATAAACCCAGTAGTCTCTATTGAGCTCCGCACCGTAGCCCAAGTTTGGCCAGGAAGAACAATGATGAAGTACCTAGTACCTATATAGTGTCATTAGGCGGATACATACCAGCCTAATGACATTTCACACCTGCCTGCAACGACTTGCTCAAACGGTATTAATATTATTTATGATCTAAAATTTCACAAAAATTTATATCTCAAGTCCCCATCCACCCCTACACTACTCTATATCCGTCCTTTGTTTGTATCGATTTGTGTTCGAAGGGAACAAATAAGAAAGTAACTAACTACCGGCGCCCTACACATGGCGAGGCGTTGAAATTGTTCGTCCCTGCCCCTTCCCCCAGCTACTCGCAAACCGCGCGAAAATCGTAGACGTAGATAATTTTCGATCGGGTACGACCTCAGCTCAGGGATTTCAAGAAAAGAGCATACCTATACCTCAACGGGCAGCAAAAACGCATAGTCTTGTGGATGTTTATGGGTCGCGGTAGTTACTTTCCACCTGCTCGTTTGCCTCCTATCCCATAAAAAATATCAAGTACCCGAAAGGAACCACCGTCCAACTCGGGTGCGATGCATCAATAGAACTCCCTCTTACTAATATTCCGTACGCTAAAAGGACGTAAAATCGTAAAAATTTAAGGCTATGAAAACATGGAAACAGCAAATAACAAAATTTTGTTAATAATATGGACATAAATATTATTTTGGTAATATACATTTTATATGTGCATAATATTATTAAAGTTTTGTAATAAGTTTATAGACATAATTAACCCTAGGCCATGATCTAAGACATACTCGTAAGTACTGTGATGTGTTCCCGGTTGTTTACGAGCAGCAGAGGATTTCTGTTTCTTGAAATATGCCAAAGTTTTACAGTGAATGAAGAAAATATGATGATTATAGTATGAGGTGGCAGATTAGCAGTCGCAGCCTTTTGATGACTATCAGCGTCCGTAGACGTCTCCTGATGTGTATGGGTATTGAGGATAAATGTTATGCAGACGATTTGTCCCACTCTCTTTTTATACTCCAATGGGCCACCGGAATCTCAGCAATTGCAACAGCGTAGCTGTCACTTTGGTGCGGCATCACGTGAGCGAATGGTAACGCTATAAAAGTAAGCCAAAATTTCCAATTCGCGTCCGTATGAAAAGCCCGGAAGACGTTTTTCTACTACGTGATGTGTCGACGAAAGCCTTTCGAACGTAGTCGGTGGTCCGGCTTCGAGGTAGTTATTCAAACGATGTCGCGGCAATACACAAGCGCAATCCTTTTCAGTCATCACGTCGTTAGTAATAGATAGACTAATAAGGCGCGCCTGGTAGTGCGGAGCATTAGAGCGTGCTATAACACTGCCAGTACTGTAGAGACAGGCGTTTGTTAGGAGTCAGACAGACAAAACACTGGAATTTGGTCCTTAACAATTAACATGACTCTGATTTGAAAGATGTCTGAGACGAGGTAATCGCGATAAAGCGTTACGCTGAGTCTGAAATGTTGCACACGATTTTATCTTCCATATTTTGAACTCAAACTTTTTAACGAAACTGGACTTGAGGAGTAAGGTAATGAAAGCGTGACGAAAACGTTACGAAAATGAGCCTAACGGAAATTGAGAGGGAGATCTAAGGTAGTGAATATAGAAAGAGAGAGCTACGTTTCGTTTAACATGAATGTAGAGGGAAGGCAGAGTGGTGTGCACATCTTTATCTCTCCTAACGCTTCCTCTCACAGCAGCGCCTCGCCAGTGCATGAAACAAATAATTAGATTCAAAAGCGGAAGAGGTGGTGCCATGTTGCATGGGAGTAGATAGTGCTATGCATACTTTATGACATTACATCCTCCTATGCAACGGAATTGAGCCGGCACGGCCGGGGAGGTACCTCTCGCTCACTTGTACCCCCGTAAAGTGTCATCTTCAGTGTCGCGTTTCGTGCGGTTTGTGAGTAGCCGGGGGCCCATTGGGGGAAGGGGAGGGAGGGGAAAACATCGGCATAGTTATTATATGGATGTTCATGGACGTCGGTAGTCGTAAAAAGGCTCCGCTTGCTCGTTTGCCACTCCACTCTATTTAAAAAAAAAGCACCACAGCACACTCGTTTTTACCATAATATCTTTCTGTGGTCCTCATATCCTTTCTTATGTCTCCACAGTGTGACAGGAAACCTGGTCTCGTCAGCCCGAATTCTTAAACATAGCGGAAGTGGATCAAATGAAGTCATTTTAGTTTCTCGTAAATGAATTGTTAACACAGCGTGAGAGGCGGGCATTAGCACGGGGCGCGGGGAGCGGGACGTCACTAGGGCTGCCAGATGGGACTTATGTGCCACGCTGCAGTGCAGTCCCAATTGGGACAGCACAACCCCCCGGTTATATACCGCCAAAATTGATAATTATGGTACTGCGCCTCAGAAGGCCCATTCGAAGGGCGGAGGGAAAGGGGGCATAATTGTTATGTAGACGCGTGACCCTACCATACGGATGTTTATGGGCGTCGATATACTCACCAAAAGGCTTCGCTGATCGCTATCCCATAAGGGCTTAAAATAAACATTAAAATCTGTCAAATAGTCGGGATTTTAGGATCAGATTGCAATAAAATCTTTATCCTTGGGACATTTTATGTTACTCTTGCCTGCGGAAACAACTTGGCAATTCGGGACAATTCATATGTCCGACTGGCAGCCCTAAATGGCCCCAGTTAGCGGACTTAGCACGCCGGCGTGAGAACACCTCACACTACAGAGGCAGCACCTCACAACATCGGCTTGCACATTAGAAGACGTCACACCAGCCTTTCGGTGACTGCCCATGCCCATAGACACACTCTTACATGCTACATTATTGTAAAGAAACCAGTTGCCCTCCTTCACTTTGTCCATTCAATATGCCACCGCCTCACAAAGAGTCAGAAACGCGATAGCATCACTTTTGAGGCGACGTCATCTGAGCGTGAGGTACCTCCGGGAGGGCCCAATGCAGCAACAATAATAATATCATTCATTTTCAGTCCGTGGTCCGTATAAATTAGAGTTATTACAAACAGCTTAAAAATAATGCTAGTTTACACATAAAAAATAAATAGATGTCTACAATTTTTTTTTTCCGGATAGACCTACTACAGATTGGCGGCGCTGTTGCTCCCGCCTCTACAGTTCAACAGACTAGCGACGACTTTTGTGTCTTCTGGTTTAGGGAAACGATAGGGGGACAGACCCTCCTCCTTCCACACAGACGGGGAGAGATGTAGCGGGTTGTTGGCGGCTCCAAACTCGCTACTTAGCATGGGCCTCTTACATTCTGTCGTCTATGCTATCATTTTCGCTCGTACTTATTGCATGTTCTACCACAGTCGTGAGGTCCTGGGTTCGTGTCCCGCGTCGGACTAAATTGGTATTGGGATTTTCCAATTTCAAATAACAGCCCGAAGTCAGGTAGTTGGCGGTGGTGCCCCCGTGCCTCGGCGAGCACGTTAGCCGTCGGTCCTAAGCCTAATTTGTCTTCTGTCGTGTCGGATTGTGCCTGCACACGCTTGTGCACTATAATATGTCATGCGCTGTTGGCTCGTCTCTGTGGTATCACCCTGACCGAAGTCCAGCCAGGACGATATCGTTTTTATTATTATTAGACGACATTATCATTATTATAGTAGTGAGTAGTGAGTAGTGAGTAGTGGGTCCTTTTGGCAGTTTATGTTTATAACTTGCCTCTAATTCGCAATTGATTTGACGTTATTTGTTTTAATTATAAACACATTTATCGCTTGAATTATAAATACCGACTCGATTAATGATAACAGACGATAAAGGTACATACTAAAGCACTTACAGATAATTAATTATTTACTATAATAATTGTGATAAAGGTAAGGCTGGCCATGACTATGCCGATCTCCTTCCCCCCCCCCCCGCCGCCTAATGGGCCACCGGAAAGTCATAAACTAGGAGGGAAGTTACCTCTCACTCATATAATACCGCTGCAAGGGGACAGTAATAGTTCATACTGTATACTGTCGTGTTTCCTGTGGTTTGTGGGTGGCGTTGAAAGAGAGTAGTGAAGGAAGGAACCACATCTGCGTAACGTGGTGGGCGGTAGTCATCAGAATGATCCGACCGCACATGAGCCTTTTTTGGGGGTTGGGTGGGGTGTAAACGAGCAGTTGGAGACTTTAGTAGTATATCTACAGACGCTCTGGAACAGCCGCACAGAATAATTTGTTATGGACAAAACTCCAAAACTTGTAAACTCCATGCTGATGCTGATGAATTTATATCACACGACGTTCCCCCGCAGCGCACTCGATACGGCGGCGAAGGTCGCAGGGCAGCACTGGGCTTTCAGGGCCTCGCGACCCCATTTCTTATTCCTTTCAACTGGCCTCGCCTTATTGTGTCTCGTACATGTTACTATGTATTGATTCTGTGCCGTTGAGTTACG
This sequence comes from Eumaeus atala, assembly GCA_017140195.1. Classification (NCBI taxonomy): domain Eukaryota; kingdom Metazoa; phylum Arthropoda; class Insecta; order Lepidoptera; family Lycaenidae; genus Eumaeus; species Eumaeus atala. Next base: position 67,606 of record JAFELO010000156.1, read on the forward strand.
TACACGTACACGCACACGTACACGCACACGTACACGCATAGACGTACGAACATATCTTTTTAGTTAGACGCCTTATTTAAATAGTTCTGTGTTACACTGCAATACTAAATATTTTTTGGAGTATACGTTTCATCAAACGACAAATCAAAAAAGTTTGTTCGAAGAAACTCCAAACTCCCTCGTCGCTACAGGTGTGTTCAACCACGGATGATGAATTCCGGGGGTTTGAGTCCAGGACCAAAAATTTTATTGAGATGTTCATTTTCAAATGACATTTCAAAGTCAGGATATTGCCGGTGTTACGCCCCCGCGCCTCAGAGCACAAATTAGGCAGTCGCTCTTGAGCCTGACCTCTCTCCGGTCGTGTCGGACTGCCGTCCCATCGGAATAGGAGAACGAGGGAAAAGAGGATGCACCGGCGTCTACGCACACACTCGTGCACAACTTTGAAATTCAGCACCGCATTAGTCCCTATATAACTGATGTTACTGCTTCTGCGTGAACACTTATGGATGTCGGCCGCACCGACACTGCTGGTTTGCCCTCCCTTGGAAATTTTAAACTAGTGTAAAGGATCTATGTAATTGGTCAGTATTACTCCCAATCGGTCAAAAGCTTCGACGAATTGGTCAACTTTGTTGTAAAACAGCTGTTATTTTGTCAGAGCACTAAAGCATTTTATTAGTGCTGGCATGTAATATAAACACAATGGAGGGTTCTGGAAGCGGTAAATAGTTCATTATTGATTACAAACGATCGCCTCGGCCACAATGTAATCTGCTGATAGCGTGTGATAAGATAGCGAGATGACTCAACCCCCTCCGCCCCCCAACCCCTGACCGCTCGCAGCGCCTGATAACCATGTTTGGCAAGGAATCGCGCAAATATTATGATTTATAGGTAGACGTAAACGAAATGTTTGCAGGTGTCGTCAAGAGTCTTTGCAGCCGGCGTGTGTGTACGACGGGAGTAACCCCATTAAGGGTTGGGGTTAAAGGAGGGCAAAGCATCGGCATGTGAATGTTCATGGGCGTCGGTATGCCTAAAAAGGCTTCGATTTCTCGTTTGCCCCCTATTCTATAAAAAATGAAACAAATATGTAGGTGCCGTGACATGTGGCACTCGATTCGCTCTGCCCACCCCGAGATGGAACCGACGTGAAGATGTATTGTGCACCTTCTTCACCCCCACCAAGGGACCACGGAACACAAAAATCATTGCGGCACTCCTATGATAGCGAGAAGTACCGCCCCGGTAGTGCCAGTCCGCCCCGGCTGCAATGCCGCAGTGGCTCTACATGCTACTAAATGTAGATAATGTGTTCATATATTAGTAGAAGTCGCGTGTGTTGGGGTTTCCTCACTTACAAGGCCACGTGTAGAATTAATGTGTGACGTCATCATTGCGGTCTGAGGCAAGAACCTACTTTTTTACTGCTGAACATAGGCCTCCCTCAATGAACGTCGAGAAGACTGATCTCCTGCTACTCGCGTCCATCCCGGACCGCTACTGCACGGAGATCGTTTTCCCACGTGGTGAACGGTCGACAACACAGCACGTTCAATAGCCCGTTGAGCTACCGCAAAGTTGCGGACCAGTCCTAAATTAAGAGGCCATGTTTCGGCCTCGTGGGTCATCACGGGGAGAACTCATTGGTTGAAGGCTTTCGTCTTCAATCTTTACGGTATGAGAGAAAATATAAAAATATCTTGTTCAGGTTTTATTTTTGTGTGATCCCATATAAACTATCATCATCATAATCATTATCAGCCCCTGTCGGTCCACTGCAGGACATCGGCTGCCATTGAAAGACGATGAAAGCCAACAGCCTATCCTCTCCTCCTCTCCTCCTCTCCTCCGCGGTCATATCTGCCCAATTCAACACGGTTTTACCTCTGCATGACAGCGTATCAGCGGCCTCTGAACACAATTTGCTGCAGGTCCCGCGCTGGCGCGACCTGGCACTGGTGGGCTGGCTAGCCTGTAGCCAGCAGATTTTCGTGAACGGCAAATTTGGCTAATAACATTTTTATAGTTCCGTGCAGTTTTGTGTAGTCAACTCTTATATTAATTAGCTCAACAACATCAAATCTTACGACACAAATTTTTATTGTTGTATTCTTACTTTAGTGTTACGTTCTTGTCTGGAGTGTATGCAATACACAAAGCGAATTGGATCGGGGATGTAACTCCCGTACGAGGACATCAATTCGTATGGGTAATAATTTTGCGGAAACCTGCAAGCCACCGGCTGCTCATAAACCGCATATGGTCTCTTCACGGCGTTATATGAGCGACAGTCACCTCACAAATTCGACTGCAATTCAACATGGCACTACGTTACGTAAAAGTACGTTACATGAGCAGTAGTCACATACAGGTAGTTGGCGCCAGATCATTAAGTCCGCGAAACTAAAAGAAGAAAAACATTTGATCAATAAGTACCACTCAACAAGTCTACAGGTCTCGGCACATTAAATATGCAGCAGATCGGAACTGGGACGCAGCTGGAGGGCTCCGGACAATCAAACATTTAAATTTTACGTTTACTTGTATCACATTGATTTTATGCTAGTTTTAACATCGGGCTTGACCAAGTTTCCCTTCCCCGTTACTTCTGTGTGTCTAGACGTGACGCCCAGCGTCGCAGGAGCAATCAAGGTTAATTAAAATGATACAGAGTTAATATACACAGGGCCAACTATCCTGTTGACCTCCTCCCTACCTCCCTCCCCCCCTCGATGGGCCACTTATATATTGATATGATGTGAGTGCATACTTACATACAAATCATCAACCCCCATTTCACTGCCCTAGGGGTAGAAAGTCTCTACTTACTAAAAGCCTACTACTACTGAGCAAAGCAATCCCGCGCACCAAGTTCCATGGTCCTGACATGAATAGTTTACGCTGTGCAATGATCCCGGACGTGTTGTTTTATAAGTATAGATCACAAAAAACAGTAAATCATCCATCTTTTATTAGTAATCAGTAAAAAGTAATGATCAAGCACCACCACGATAGTACCGTGGGTACGCGAGTCCTCGGCGTGTGAGACGGAGTATCATTTGGCCAGCTTCTCTCCATAAACAAATGATATGAGAGTCAATATTGGTTGAAGTTTACGATTCCGTAGCAAGGAGTTTTGTGCCTCTATTTAATTGAAGCATTTCACTTGCGAGATACACTTGTTTCAACTTTCGATCAACAATCACTTATGTCATCATTGTCACGCACTCTCCCCTGCTTTTGATCGGGTGCCTAGCATACACTCTCCCCTTTTTTTATGCGGCTGCATAGCATACAATCTGCACTTCTTTTATGCAAGTGCATAACATACATTCTAGTGACAGTGTCATCTGACTCTCAGACGCCTAACATACTACTATTTAATAATTCAGTAAGGCGCCGCGTGAGGGCGCGCGTGTCGCCCTTGCCCATGTGGCGTATCGTAATTCGTAGTGTATACGCATCATTGTACCTATGACAGTAACATGAATTATGCATAAAATGCAGTTTAAAATCGGGCACACAAGGCACCTCGCACTGAGGAGCGCAACACTGCCCTTCATTTACACAAGTGTATAACATACACTCTCCTCTTCTTTTAAACAAATGCATATGATATACAGCCCTCTTCTCTTATACAAATGTAAAGCATAAACTTCCTCCTATTTTTGTGCACTAGAATTAGTTTGGCCTAGTTTGTCGGTTTTTTAGTGTATATGCACGAACAGTCGGAGTTTTGGTGACTACCGACGCATGGAACGTGACAACATAACCTTCACTTCACGCCGTTAGCGTCAGACCATGTGAGCGAGAGGTACCTTTTTTTTTGGTGAAGCGGGAAACGCATTTACGCGCCTTCACGGGCATGGGTGGGGTCCAGTGGTGTGCGGGACTCGCGGCACATGATAGTGCAGAATACAAACAAAAACCACCGCGAGTGCCATCAGTACCGCCCCTGGTGAGGTGCTTCGGAACAGCAATTATCAGGGCACCTCGACGGCTAGTCAGCCCCCTAAGGGACCGACTCCACCTCCACAGATGGAGTTGCCCAGCAAAACTGGACGACCCCACCGACTTTGGGACAGTGCAATGGGCTGAGGTTCCCATCCTCGCCCCTTGTCCCGTGCGCAGAAGCGCCACCTCCTGTTGCTCTTAGGTCGCCTGTATTCACCCCAGGCTATTAAGCCCCACCACCACGTCAAGGCTTGAACCATGGTGGGGAGCGAGAGGTACCTACCCAGTCGTGCCTGTCCAATTTTCAGAAAAGTCACAGGCACTATAAAATGTATCGAATTGTGTAACGTTGTAACCGATTGTGTACTAACATATATCTATGATGCCTATGTTCTGAACATGATAATTATTCGATCGAGGATAACGGTTTGTATTGTAAACATAGTTAGATGAAAACGGTTATTACAAGGAAAACAATTACTATCGTACAGATGTTCAACTGAAAGAGGTGCGTGACGTTACTACATTGCAGACAAATAGGATCCTAATTACATACGCCCAGCTCACATGACACCGCCCATCTAACGATCTTCCAGTGCTAATTACCTACGCCCAGCTCACATGACACCGCCCATCTAACGATCTTCCAGTGCTTAT
>JAFELO010000156.1:72495-107876 GCA_017140195.1 Eumaeus atala
ACGATCTTCCAGTGCTAACTACCTACGCCCAGCTCACATGACACCGCCCATCTAACGATCTTCCAGTGCTCATCGTCCAGATGCTTTCACTAATTTACGCTCCGTGTAAAAAAGAAAAGGAACTGGACCATTATATGTAATAATATCACTTAATGTTGTCCGTGTGTCAAAGAAACCTGAGTAAGTAAGTAAGATTACTTCGCGGTGACCTAGAGTCATCAAATTTGACAAGAGGTGAGATCATAGCAAAGAATCGTTGCAATTATTAATTTAAGGCAATATTACAGGAAAATAATTGTTATAAGCGTGAAAGAATCGGTCAAAGGAGACTCCGAACCACACGACTAGGGCTTCCGTATCAACATTATTTACTGGACTCCTGTTGGGTCACGAGTGTTATATTATCTCCACCGTCATCGAAAGTCCGTCCGTCCGTCTGTCTGTAAATCTGTCCAGATCTTTTTATAGGTAACCCGTGAAAGGATCGAGATGGAATTTCCGTCATATGCTAAGGTCTGCCAAGTCCAGAATCATACTTCTACGTCAATGCAATCAAAATATACAGTTGTTTATGTGCACAGTTTATATTATTTTTTTAATATTTATTTTAGTATGTGTTGGTCGACCGTTCACCAGGTGGGCTGACGATCTCCGTGCAGTAGCCGGTCCGGGATGGATGCGAGTAGAAGGAGATCGGTCGTCTTTCCGCTCATTATCTTATGATGCCAGCCTACGTCCAGCAGTGGACCGGAAGGGGTTGTTTATGATGATGATAATTTACATGGGATCACACAAAGATAAAACCTGAATTGAGAGGATATTTTTATATTTCACTTCGTTTTAAAATACCGAAACTCTAAAAGGCAGCGATCATTAAAAACTTTCCAGAACATTGAGATATTCATTTGATTATAACGAGACGATCTTGTGGTATGACTAAGCAGAACCTATTGAGAATCGATGTGTTTTTCCCCGACCCAGTGCCTCGATGCGCGAGGTAAGTCTATTAAAAAAAAACGTTAAACGGTTTATTATTCTGTTGTTACGTGGTTATATTACAATTTCCAAGTGCTCAACTTGTTTATCCACTAGGTACCTACTTAGGTTAAGAACTTTAAATATTTTTAATACCTATAACTGTTAACATATATTGAAGATGAAATCTGCCTCGTGGTCTAGTGGTGAGCGTGTTCAACCACAGTTGTGAGGTCCCTGGTTCCAGTTCCGGGTCGGACCAAAGTGTTATTGGGATTTTCCATTTTCTAATAACAGTTTGAAGTTGGAAAGTTGGTGTTGCTACACCCCCGTGCATCAGAGTGCAAGTTAAGCTGTCGGTCCAGCGGCTGATTTCTCTCCGCTCCCATCTGAATAGGAGAATAAGGGAACAGGGGGTGCACTTGTGGCTGCGCACACACCTGTGCACATGTCCGGCGCAGTTGGATATAGATGGTCGCCGTGGCCGAAATTCGGCTTGGACGACCTTATTGTTATATTCAATGAATTGGCCAATTTCAGCTGCTTTGAAACAATTGACCGGTCTCGTCTTCAGGATGACATCCAGACAGTTGAGTATCATAGAGATAATATGGACAGAGGAGGGAAGCCAGCCTAAAACAGGACCGTCTAATTCGAAAGAGACATTAAATGTTGTATTCTCTCTGTCTCTCTTTTTCCACTAATCTCTCTCTACAATCTCGCTACTCTTGCTTCATTCTTCTACTTGCGCATGCAAGACAGACAGGTATGGTAATATATAGTAAGTAGTATGTAAAAAATATTACATCTTTCTAAGACGCTTTGACTTCAGTGATGACTTTGTACGGCGATAATTTGATAATTAGCGTTCCGCCCGTCATATCGACTTGGTGATAAGCTATCGGTACATCAGATATCAGCGCGAGTGTCGGGCGTATCATTCGCTGCGCAGCGTTGCGGTCTTTTTTATTTTCCAATCAATGTGGAGATTCTGAACTGTCTTGTGGGAGACTGCGACTTAGTAGCCCTTAGCTACCTTACGGGGAAATGAGATGACGTCGTGTCTTTTAGCAATGTGGGAGTCAGCGAGCTCACTCCTGACGACCCCCGCCAATGATGTAATCGTGCAATGGTATTGCGTCTTCCACATACTCCCACTCATTGGTGACGAAGCGGAACAGGTCCCGCGTCGTCCGCTCCGGTCCGATGTCATCACTGTTTCAGCCCGGCGCTACGTGCACCAACAGCGGCAGGTGGAGTGCAGTGCCGCAAGCGCTCCACCTCCTACACAGATCAGTTCATATTTAAACACTAAACATTAAGTGGGTCGTTCTCATGCGAATATCCAACTGTGATGAGTATCGGCACTTCCCGTTTCCTCCCTGTTAATTACCTTCCTACATGTGAGCCATAATGTCAGTTTCCTGGCCCGCTTCCTGTGTGGGACACGGGTGATCAAAATGTCCCCCAGTTCATAAATATGTATAAATTATAAATTGAAATGTTTAAAAAGGAGCATATTCAAATTCAGTCAAATTAAGTGATCTAACATCAACTAATTTGTTTATGGATGTGTTGTTGTTGGAGGAGGTGTGTAGTTATGCTTTGTAGCTGTTCAGTATATGAGTGTGTTTTTGTGATTTGTAACTGTTCCGTACATGAGTGTGTAGTTGTGCTTTGTAGCTGTTCAGTATATGAGTGTGTAGTTGTGCTTTGTAGCTGTTCAGTATATGGGCGTGTAGTTGTGCTTTGCAGCTGTTCAGTATATGGGCGTGTAAGTAGTGCTTTGCAGCTGCTCAGTATGTGAGTGTGTAGCTGTGCTTTGTAGCTATTCCGCACATGAGTGTGCAGTTGTGCTTTGTTGCTGTTCAATATATGAGTGTGTAGTTGTGCTTTGTAGCTGTTCCGTAGATGAGTGTGTAGTTGTGCTTTCTAGCTGTTCAGTATATAAGTGTGTAGTTGTACTTTGTAGCTGTTCAGTATATGAGTGTGTAGTTGTGCTTTGTAGCTGTTTAGTATATGAGTGTGTAGGTGTGCTTTGTAGCTGTTCCTTATGTGAGCGTGTAGTTGTGTTTTGAAGCTGCTCCGTATGTGAATGTGTTGTTGTGCTTCGTAGTTGTTCCGTATAGGAGTGTGCAGTAGTGCTTTGTAGCTATTCCGTATGGGAGTGTGTAGTTGTGCTTTGTAGCTGTTCCACAGTAAATAAAAGAAGACTACTAAATGCATGAAGGTCCAACATTCCTTTTTACCGAGCTATACGCCTTCTTTATCGGACTTGTCTCGACAAAAAAAATTTTATAGAGCACATTTGGCGCCGCCTGCCGTAGTTGTTTGTGTAACATTTTATTTCAATTCTCAAATCACTACAAAACAAACTGAGAGAGCCCGACGTGTACAATATGTAGGCATATTTTTAAAACTCGTCTATATTGGCCATTTGGGTAGGTTTTTGATAAACTTGCCGAACGACCCGGCAGCAGTACTTGCCTTGTATCAATTTGCGCTCGCCTTCTCCTAAGCTCGATCAGCATGTACCCTGTCACCAGCCGTGTAGGCACGGGATGTGAGAGCCATGGGACATCCATCAGCTCTATCAAACACGATCGGTAAAATTATTCTTAATACATATTCGAGCGTTTATAACGTACGCGTGTGCAGAAATGTGCTAATCTCTTGGCACATTACGGTTGTGTGTGGGATTTCGTAATCATCGAGGCTCCAACATTGCAGTGTTTACTGTTTAACCACACACCTATCGGATTCTAATTAGCTATTTCCGGCACTGTTATATTGACTTCACAGTCGGCCCACGAACGATTGGACCCACGCCACGAAACGTCCAGCTGGATGGTGTTGTTTCTGTCGTAGGAAAGCTGCACGTTTGTGGCGTACATAGGGGATTTGACACTCATGATACCCTCACTCGCGTCGCCATGTACCACCAAGTAGACCCTGTCACTCGTCGCTAAAGGTGTGTAACATCAAAAACGTTCACAACGTAGCAGATGCCACGGACTCGGGCCCGTTACTAATGGGAACCAGAGGGGAATGAAGGGAATGGCCAGCCCCGTCACCACGGATGCCGAGCAATGGCTTCCGTCGATCAGCGTTAAATACGATTTCGTGCATTACTGCTAAGACTTCCAATGACAAATGTCAGAAGCTCCAGGCACTTGCGCCGCGGCGGCCCGGGGCGAGAGATGTCCGCGGGGGCGTCGCGGGGTTGACTCTCGAAACAAGATTGGCAATAGCAGACGACAGCTGACGACATGTGTGACGGTCACCAGGTCGCCGAGCTCTCATGCCGCATTACTCAATTTTTCTCTTATTTTATTTATCAATTCTTTTGTGCGTATTTTTTGGAATTTATTCATATACTATACTATATATTTATATTATTCATACCTATAGTTTTGGCGCCGTATCTTTGTATGTCTAGTAGTTTGCTCTGTTATCCATACGGAGGCAGTAGCGGAAAACAGCTGGTACTATAGAAGCAAGTGCGCCGAGAACTGATAAAGTTAGATAACTGTACGTATTAAGTCGCCCGCTACACTATCATAGGACACATAGCACTCATGCTGCTCTGCTGCTGTGAGTATCTGTGGGTGTGAGTGTGAGTTGGTTTCTCGTAGCCATCTAATTTTACGTCTGTACAGGGATTATGAGCTGCCCAGTAATTGTGTCTGATACAGCTGCAATGTTACTACAAAGCAAGTGGACTCCGTTGCAATGTTACGTTTGCAACGGAATCACGTAGCAGTTATAAAACTGATGTAGTTACGTTTTAAGTTCTCAGTATTGATTTGGATGTGTTAATTTTGATTCAGTTTGCGTCACGCAGACGTGATATGTTTGTTCATAAGTGTCGCCACTCGCTAGTCGCTAATATGACACAACGGAACGGAGGATTGAGGCCGGTTAATGTAACAAGTATCACAAGAAAGTCAACCTCCACATATGTGAACAAAGTCCTCACAAGCAAACTGTACATATGTGAACAAAGTCCCTACAAGCAAACTGTACCTATGTGAACAAAGTCCCCACAAGCAAACTGTACCTATGTGAACAAAGTCTCCACAAGCAAACTGTACCTATGTGAACAAAGTCTCCACAAGCAAACTGTACCTATGTGAACAAAGTCTCCACAAGCAAACTGTACCTACGTGAACAAAGTCTCCACAAGCAAACTGTACCTATGTGAACAAAGTCTCCGCAAGCAAACTGTACCCATGTGAACAAAGTCTCCACAAGCAAACTGTACCTATGTGAACAAATTCTCCACAAGCTAACTATACATATGTGAATAATGTCCCCACAAGCTAACTGTACATTTGTGAACAATTTTCTCAAAATCATCAGAACGGATTTTCATAAGGTTTCGACCATGAAAAAAGGGATTCCGGGGGTAGGTTTTAATGTATAACTCGTTCCTAGTTATTCTCTGATTTTTAACTTAAATGAATTGAAAAACGATCCTTCGGAAGTCTCATTTTGAAAAATATTCATTCAAGCGTCCATAGTTAGTGTGTCAAATCCTATACAATCAATACAAACGAATCCTAAACAAAATATATTTGTTTAGGATTCGTTTGTATATTTCTGTGTCCTGGTAAATATACCTGTTTCTCTTACATTGCGAGACTCTCTCAGCTACAAGAGCCTTAGATAAGGAAAAAGCTGCTATCTTAAAAATAAGTACGTACATAATGTTGTTTCGAAGGCCAGACAATATCGAACGTGTTACATTCAATGCACACGCCAGTGTTATGTTGTGTGCCCCACTAATACAGATGCGGTGTCGGTTACGCCCGACACACGATAGTGTCGCCAGTTGCCACACGAGGAATAAAAAGAACAAGCGTGAGTTTAATAATATTTATTGCAAAAATCTTATGTAAAACATTTATTAAATAACTTTTCACTGTGAACATTTATAAATACAATTCTCTAGTACAGCTTTGAATTTAACACTAAGGCAATATCTTATCACATTCTGTTCCAAGAACTATTCACACGTTTTATTATTTGGATACATACAAAAGTGATATAAGAACAAAAAAAATGTTTTTGACATTACAGTGTGTTTTTTGTAGTTATCTAACGGGTCTTAGCGCGATACTTATTACAAGGTGTTGCTAACTTTTTAGTAAATACCTTGTTTGACGTTTCGACCGAAACGTTGAGGTGGTGGAGGTATTTAATAAAAACTTTGCCAGTACCTTGCAATAAGTACTTGTTAATAGTATCGCGTCAAAACCCGTTAGACAACTACAAATAAGTAACAAACGTGAAAGTCCCAAGTAATAACAGTTTGATTACTTTTAAGGTCTCCTAACTAGACTGAACACTAGACCAAGCATAACCTGGTCTAGACCAAGTTCATATCGTTGTTGCATATCGTACTGTGTAGTCTTGTCTGACGATGACACCATGGACTACCTCTTACAGCTATTTACATTCAGTCAAGCTCACAGACAAATTGAGAACAAGTGGTCAAGCCTACGTGCCCACGATATGAAGACAGTGTACTGACCTGGTCACTATTACTATTACGGTAGGTATTCTCCACCGACAGTTCAAGTCTTGTTATACCCACTCTTCTGGATGTCACCTTGACATTACATGCTCAATGGTGAAGCACATCACGGTGTCAGGTGTCTGGTGTGCATGCGCTCTTTTCCGGTAACCAAACTCTGGTTACAACTCATATAAGATAGATGTCATTGTCGAATATATGAATTTTTCCACTTATCAATACCCTCTGCAGTCTAAATGATATTATTCCCTGCGTCTGATGAAGGCTACTTAAATTGACCATTTCTTGTCACTTGGTAAGTTTTATGCTGAACTTTATGATTCAAGAGTGAAATCACGTAACGTTAAGAGTTAATCAGAAGTCCTGTCCTATCTATAATAAGATACGAAATTTGTATGTTCATTATTCTTTCATGCAAAACTACTGAACTGATGTGGATGACATTTGAACAGACATAAAAAAACATATAGAGTATATGTAGGCAGGAATAACATAAAACACAACCCTTTATCTAGAAAACAATTGAATATTTTGTTTGTGACAGATATTACGCGGGTGTGCCCACAGGGCACAGGTAATCATTTACTATTACGGCACTAGTTGGCTATAGTTTGCAATCCGTAAAAGGACGAAGGACATGGTATTTCCACAAAACACTTGCATAATACATCTTAAAATGGCAATACGTATGACCAGAACTATGTTGACATTTTGAAATAAATTACACAAGTCGCAAATATTGCTAAATAAAAACTCGAGTGCAATTAGCAATTGTAAACACTATGGGTCGGCCTCACAAGTTGCTATTAAAGTGTAAAGTGGATATTCGATTCTTACCTCTTAAATATCGCATAAATGATTCATATTAATTACTTCTAACCGATAGGGTACGAATATTTTCCCTCGAATTCTAAAATACAATGGGAAACTTGGGCCTTTCTACTAATAATACTTCTATGGGTCCTCATCCTGTGCAATTGTGACTTGTGTAACTAGTACTCTGTGGAATAATTTTTCATTGCACTTTAACTTTTGTTATAACTTTGTTCACGAAATGTTTACTAAACATGTAAACCCATGTCCTCAACTCATTGTTTAGTATTATAAATTTCATGACGTTTTATCTAAGATGGAATAACATTTTACTTGAGTCCTACGCGTTCGGACGACATGACGCCATGACTTCGTAATATTTTAATTAATACAACATTTTGTAATAAATTCATATGACCCAGTTAACAGAATACATAATTACTGTATTGTACGTGATCTTTTAGAAAAAAATACCCACTGTAACATTACGCACACACAATCTAAATTAATAAAGTGATTAATCACTCATATGCAAAGAATTATCGTTGGGAATAAATTAAGAAAATCCTTTATATGTATACATAAAAGATTTGGACAATACTAACGTGGAGGAACATTTCTACTTAGTTTATTAATTTGAAACTGCTATCGAATATAATAGAAAATTTTATACTATTTAGGTTTTTTAGTTACTAGTAACTGAGGGCTGTCTATTGTGGAACGAAATTTAATTTTTTTACAATAATGTTTAGGTTGTATCACTTTTATATGTAGCTGTAGTCAAAAGCTCGTTTTGAAATTGACTAAAATAGAATTATAAAACTATCAATCTTTAACATTTTTCTTTACCATAAATGTAATTGACTATCTACGTAATAGCGAGGCAGCACAGTCAATTAGATGGTTTGTTTATCTTTGTTAACATATCTGAATGACGTCACCAATGATACCAGAAAGTTAAAAAAAATAGTTCGTTCTTATTTTTCCTATCGTAACAATATTAAATTCATTAGATATTATTTTCTACTTATTGTGCATGTCTATAAATATTTTGTATTATTTCATAAGGCACATACTAATTTGAAACCTAGAAGTACTAATATTTAAAATTTATAAGGCCATTTTAAGTACACAGTTTTAAATTAATACTATAGGATTGTTCACATTCCGTTTAGTGGTTGACTAAATATGTTATCGTGCACACATTAGTAATAGGGAATCCAGGGATTTACTTAAGTGTAAAAAGCAGAGCAGTTAAATAATTTCGAAATTATAGTCAGATTAGAAGCGGGGTGAGAGGAGACTCCAAAAAGTGCCAAAAAAGCCTAAAGATGACATCCTCTAACGTGATTATTAATTTTTTTAATGTAGAACATAATATTTGGAAAAATCCGGCGGTGACGCAGTGGCAACGAAGCTACAAAATATGTAGGAAATAATATAAGTGTTGAGATATGTGATGAAAAAAAAAATGAGCAAATTCCCAAATCCCCTCTTCGCCTCCACAATAAATGCTAATATAAAATACCGCCAAACTATAGAATTGAAGGCCAGCTTCCAAGTTAACAAGTGTAAAACAGATTATGCATTCAAGCTTGACGCGAAAGTATTTTTTTTAATCCGTCAAATCGCGCGACGGCGGCGGTGGGTACCGAATGCAGCGCATTATGCCAAAAAAGTACATTTAATTATTAGGAAAAGTATTATGCTACGGCCACACCAACCGATAAATTGTACTGTTATTTGTATACAAAACTACGAAGCCAGTAACCTAATATTAAATAAGTTAATCGCTAAACAAACTACATACTAGTGCAACAAATTTTATTCAAATGACAGCCAACAGCCAAGAGGAAAGCGATGAAACCGAATCATTGTGACGTAGCAGACTACTAGTTACCACCACTAACAACGGTCTACTGAACGTTTCTTGTACGAATGTGTTCCCACGGCAGAGGCGCCGGCGAAGCAAGAACTCACCTCAACGTGTGACATACTGTGGAAAGCGCCGGAAAAATAGTTTTTCATTTGATAATAATACAACGAACAATACGAAGAAACGTTATCGAGAAGCGTTCAGTATCGGCCGCTTTCCAAAGATAATTGCTATAGCTGATAACCATCATTTGCATTGTTCGCGATCTGGAGAAAATTAATCGCTCCACATTTGATCGGCCGAGAAAATGAATCTGTCCCGGTGTCTCTAACGTTACACAAATTTAATCACCAGTCGAGATGTGAGCCGGCCCAGCTGCGCCCCGTTAACGGTACGCGTTTCACAGATTAACGAGTCAATTTTGGCAGCACACGATATCCATTGTCCGCGTTCACACTTGTTGGCGGTTATTGATGTAACAAATTTCGTATTACACGCGTCACGTACCTAGGCGGCGCCCGCCTCTTGTTTCTGTTGTATAATAGACTCCCACTGTGCTATGAGGCGCGTGGAGCTCGGCGCTAGGAACTCCTGGCCCGGGGCGAGATCACAGAGCTCGGCGAGCGACTTGGCCGGCTTCAGGCTGCCGATGGACTCGTGCCCTGAGCTGTTCCTCGGCGACGGTGACCTCAACTCGTCATTGAGCGCCTCGTACAGCTCGCCTATCGACTTTGTCGCTTTTAGCTTCCCTGGCAGCGGAATGTCCTCTTCGTCTGACTCTGAAGTTGTATCGTTGTCGCTCAGCTCCATGTCGAAAGGTCTTTGTTTTTTCCTCATCTTCTTCAGTTCGTGCTCCCTGTCCTTCATCTCTTGGAGTTCCTTCTGAATCTTCTCCTCGACTGGAACATAACCTTTTCTAACCGGTTTGCCCTCGGGCGTTCGCGTTATCTCCGCCGGTGCGATGACTATGGGTGATATTACCGGCGTGAAGGCTAGAGAGGGTGCGATGGATGCGGGAGGCGTGGCGGATACAGGCGTGTTTGGTAGTTTCCCTTTATTGGCTATAAACCGCTGCATGATCCCCTTGGTGCCAGTTTGAGGTGTAAACCTCCGAGTGTAACCGTTACTTTGGACAGTGGAAGGTGCGACGGGGGTTGGGGGTGACACAGGCCCCATCAAGTGGGAAGTGGATACGGCTCTATTTAGGGTTTTAAGCGGTTTCTCTGCGTTGCCGTTAATGTGACCATTCTGTTTCACTTCTATACTAGGCTCTGACAGCAGCCTGTTAACTCTGAAGTGGCCTTCTTTAAACTCCCTCTCTCGTTCTGTTACTTCTATGATCTCTCTTTGGATCCTCGAGAGGGGATCCTCCTTTAGCGCCGTCTGCAATGAAACAAATAACATTCTGTTAGAAAAACAGAGCCAAACGTGCTACTTGATAATGTTTGGAATAAAAAAATATTTTCTTTTTCATATACACTTTTTATCTATAACTATAGATATGATAATTATTGAAATAATTAACGGACGAGTCTATCGATAGGTAGTTCCTGAGGTACAGTTTTTCAGTTGTCTACAAACTACACAACTACTACAACATAACCCTATTCTTATAGAACTTGGGGCCTATGGCCCGGATCAGACACACTCCTGGGATGCCACTAGGCATGCCATATCCTGCCGAGGCCGATTACACTCCTTAATTATAGAATTTATATATTAATTGGAATCTCATCGATAAAATAATTAGAAAGAAAATCCTATTCGGAGAATGGCCCTCTAATTAAATTATTACCATAAAAAATATATCGGAGAACAGCGATTAAATTAATGTGATGGATGTGTTCATTTTTCTATTGTTTACGACTACTAACGTCCATTAACATCCGCATAATTACTATGCGTTGCCCTCCTCTTCTCCTCCCCTCCAATGGGCCACCGGATACCTTTGGGGTATCCGCGCGAAATGCAACACCGCGGTTGTCGTTTACGGCGGTATCTCGTGAGCGCGAGGTAGGTGCTTCCCCGGTAGTGCCGGGCCAATTCCAACAACATTACATAGTGCAAACATTATGTAACTAAGTATACGGCGAGCAGCGAGTGCGCCGCAGTCGCGAGCGCGTTAAGTAACGGTCCGCAGCCGGTTCATATCGACCCTTATAGCTTGACACAGATATGTCAACGGGTTTTTTATCTCGACGTGAGTAGCAGATGTAATTACAAACACGAATGTCTCATGGCCTTACTGTCCTATGGTGTTTACTATAGAAATACTTGCTATTCAGATTCTTATACTTGCTATTCATTCTATAGAAATACATACAGATATCGCCGTGCACCTCTGAGATGTAGGTCAAAAACCGACTCTTATACGCACCGCAAAGGTTCCGTGCTAACGGCAGTACTAGCATAGCATACATTAAAATTAACAAATTTATAGGCACTCATCTATTAAGAAATTAACTACAAACATATTTTTTTTCTGTCATAAAGATAAATTACCAAGTTTCGGATTTTTTTCTTTAGGTGACATACGTTAAATTCCATTATTGCCTAATTTTATGATTATGCCAAAAAATACTAAAGGGTACTTCCCGTTGCCCTGGGATCATTGAATTGGGCAAGAAATGAGACAATATACCTAATTACCTATAAGTACAGCTTGTCCGATAAAGGAGGGAATGGGAGAGATGCGGAGAGAGTATCCGCCAGCAGCGCCCCAGGACCTGCAGACGGTCGCGTTCAAGTGCCAATACAGTTTCAACTGTAGATTTACAGTTTTTAACCTGGTTCCTAGTCTCAGCCGTTAGCGTGAGTATACATCTAGTGACGTTGTCTTTTACCCGCCTGTGTGAAGGAGGGTAACGTTTTTGGAGAATATGTTTGTAATGTCTGTGTTCCCTGCTAGACCCTGAACGGCTATAGTCTAGACGAGCGTGGTTAGTGTTGATAACGCGGGCGACTGGACACTTTAAAGTATGTAATGCGTATATACTACTGAAATATCATCATTATCAGCCCTTATCGGACTACTGCTGGGCATAGGCCTCTTTCAATGAACGCCAAGACGGCCGATCTCCTGCTACTCGCATCCATCCCGAACCAGCTACTGCACGGAGATCGTATTCCCATCTGGCGAACGGTCGCCCAACGCTTCGTTTTCCTAAACGCGGCCTCTACTGAACCTTACTGGCCCATCTGCCATCTGACCTTCCGGGTGGGTGACCAGCCCATTGCCACTCCAGTGAGCTTATTCTTCGCGTGATATCGGAATCTTTAGTTCTCTGCCTTATGACTTCGTTGCGAATTCTATCGGACAAGGAAACACCCAACATAGCACGTTCGATAGCCCGCTGAGCTACCGCAAACTTGCGGACCAGTCCCAAATTAAGAGGCCATGTTTCGGCCCCATAGGTCATCACGGGGAGAACGCATTGGTTTTTTTAATTTAAGTACATTTTCAAAGTACATTACAAATCCGCATTTTGTGTATTCGAATTCAACCTAACCCATTGGACCTAGTTTCCCTTCTGTCAAACCTCCTAGATGAGGTAGCCGACCCCGATATAACCTGATAAAGAAATGGTATAAGGCTAGGATAAGGTAGAGGAGGAAAAGGGATGTCGTATTATTTTAGTTGTTCGAAGCGTGTTCCTATTGATTCGCTCGGTTCAGGTAAAATATTGGCATTAAAACAATGTTAACACACACTCATGAGGTTCTATCATTTAAGACTCAATTCCCACCGAGGTGGCAGCGAGCATAACGTCTGTCGCGACGCCAAGTTGTCAATAATTTCTGCAGCTAGGTTGCAGTGTATTTATTACAACATCGTCGTTTTCATAATCCAGTACTTTCGTAGCTTTCAACACAAATAAAACAATAAATGTTTCCTCTTTATAGCATTAGTATAGAAGTATCTATGCAGATGGTATCGCTGGCCCATTAACAAGTACATGTGCAGAAGCGTTGCCTTCCTACACCGCGCTGCCCCAATATAAGTTTGAGGCATCACTTGAGCGAGAGGTACATCCCCGGTCGTGCTTACCCATTTTTTTTACAAAACTGAAACTTGAAAAGGTACGGCACAGGTTCTTGCCAAGTGTCAAAAGACGTCGCAGACAGCGCACACGCTTAACCGTTCGCGCGCGATACGCTGGTCACTGAAACTAGCTACAGTGGCGCAGGGTTTCGCTGCCGGCCGCTGCGGTTAGTTATCTCAGTGTGACTTGAGCCTTAGCGAGTATAACTAAAAACCGGCTTCGATGTGAAATAATGTATTTAACAGTTGTGACTTTTATAATTAATGGTTATTCATTATAATAATATATTTGTGGATGTGTGTATATATAAGCAATAATATTTTTTGGACGTGTGGCGTTATTACATCACAAACGTATTTTAATAAGTAGTCAAACGAGCAGTCGGAGCCCTTTAATGGGTACTGCCTCCCATAGATATACACATGAGTGCTATGTAGACGTGTCGCCCGCTCCGTCCATCCTCTCCCCTAATGGGCCCTCGATAATCACAAGCCTAACGAAATGCTACTGCATAGCTTACAGTTTGCGGCACTACCATATAAGCGAGAGGTAGCTCCCCGGTCGTACCGGTTGAGCAGAGCACTACCTCCTACTAATTTCTATACCTTTCCTTGCCAAATCATAATTACGTTTTTGTTAACTGTGAGATTATATAAAAAACCCATACGAGGCAAGGAACCAAACGGACCATCTGATATGTGACTACCGATGCTCATCGACATACGTACAACCAGAGTCTCTCCTCTTTTGTAGGTTCCATTGGGCCATACGACGAGGTTTGTAGGAACAAAGCACACGGAACGCCACCTAAAAAGTGAGAACAACTCGCGTTTGGTCGTCATAATTCAAATCGATTTAGAGTCTTCCACGTGGAGTTATTTACTTACCGAAAACCGGACCGTATGTGGAATATTCGTGAACTGTGCAGGACTTGATATGCGGGTCCGGCCCGGAGGACGCACTACGCGACACATGTCGGTGTCGGGCGTCACTCGCCTACCAAATTACAGTCGCCACAATAAAATCGTAATATTATAAGTGCGTTATGTGTTATTCTTTGCTGGAAAAATATAGGACGCTTTTACTTAAGGCACCGATTATAGTCTGAAATGACACAAAATGCTTTCTATTCCGAAATAACACGTGTGTCCGACACGCAACTGGAGTTTACTCCTGAGGTCACAATTTTGCAGTGAAAGTTCACGACGTTTGCGCGGTAAAGCGTTACGTTATGCCTATACGTAGTGCTCATATTTTATCATACTTCGGGCCCAAAATTTTGAAGACCGGCTGGCTCATTTGTTAGCGTGGCGGTTAGTCCGCTATTGACGCAATTTCGTGTTCCAATGTGTTTCTATCTTTACATTTGATTATAGTTGTGGTATCGTCCGCAAATAACAGGGTTTGGTGGTGAGTTATTTTGGGAAGATCATTGATGTACAATAGAAACAGAAAATGTCCAAGTATGCTCCCTTGTGGAACACCGAGTTTATTAATAATATAGTTTAACCTAACAGTTAGTTTTTCATTATTATTTATTTACTAATTTCAAGACATTGGTAACGATTAGATAGATAGGACTTTAACCAATCGTTTGCAATTCCTCTTATACCATTTTTTCTAGTTTGTACAATCATAACGAATGATCTAAATGATCAAATGCTTTACTCATGTCCAGGAATATCGCAAACCGGTATTTTCTCGTTTGAAGCCTCAGTGAAATGTTTAATTAAATTGAAGCACGCTAAGGAAGTGTTGCTACACTTCCGGAAACCATACTGATTATGTGTCAGTGTAATAGGTAGCCTCACTAATATTATCCTTTCGCAGATTTTAGAAATAATTGACACTGGTGTAATCGGTCGATAGTTGCTTATATCTGTTTTGTCTCCTTTTTTACGTAAAGGTTTTATAACAAACGTTTTCAGACACTCTGGAAAAGACATGTTGATAATGTAGCGTAAAGGCTGCGACACAAATTTAGAAACCTTTTTTAAAATCTTTGTAGTGTGAATAGTACCAGTTCTGTAGGAGTAAATGCATCTACAGTACTGGTATTATTAAGACCATTAATTAAGTTTTGTATTTCTGAAGGATCTGTAGGCCTTAAAAATATAGAGTGAGAGTTGTCAATAGTCAATATGTCTCTGAAATTAATTATATTATATTTAAAATCCTTGGAATTACTTAAGTTAACAAAATAAGTATTGAATAAGTTGCTAATGTCTTTAGGATTTGTATAGATTTCATTACCACATACTATTTTATCTATGTCAGTATTTACTTTTGGATCATTAATGGTTTCATTTATTATTTGCCAAACTGCCTTACATATGTTTTTCTTTTCACCTATATTTTTTTTATTTTCAACTGTTTATATTTAAGTATGCATTGTTTAAGAATCTTTGCGTAGTTTTTGTAATTTACATTATTTGTATCACATTTCCTTCCTTTCTGTTTGAATAAAAATATTGTTTTTTTAATAAAACACTGCCTTAGGCTTTTCTTCAGCCATCACATGCCACAGCTTGTTTTATTATTTACTATTACTTTAATGATAGGGAAACACAGATAAATAAAATAGTTTTATTAAGCAATAAAATTCCTGAAAAGAATCGTCTAAGTTCTGTTTCTCATGCACTCCGTAAAATGTTAATGCTGTTAAGTAATTATAATTTTTTTTTACATTTTGTTCACCAAAATCTCTGACACGTACATACCAACTGCAAGACTTATAGTTTTCAGTAATACTAATTGTAATAAACACCTGTTTACTAATTAGTTATGTCTGCCAGACACTATGCAAAACTGAAAATGTCGCAATGGCTTCGAACGTGTAGGTAACTCGAGCCAGCGTGTGGCGATAAGGAATCTGAGGGTTTCACTTTTAAGTTTTAATAACCATTGCTTAATCACATATTAACGAAAACTTCAGGTTTTGATTAATCTGACATATAAAATTCACAATTTTTTTTTGGGAAATTTCCTGTGTATGGCCCGTATTTGATGTGCTGTCCAAAGCAATGCACAATTAAATGATGAGAATCTAGATTTTGTGGACTCTACGGTGTTTCTTGGAAACTACCTTACTACTAGTGTAGTAGGTAAATTGCAGGTGGCTGTTAGCTATTTCTTGAATCGCGAATGACGTTAGTTCAGCAAAACAGGTTGCTCGGAAAGTGTTCTGATGATGTGGTCGTGACGAATGATAACGTACTCGCAGTGGTTTTTGTGAGTACCTATTCATCATTACAATGTGTCGTTTCCCCATATCACCAAAAATAAATATTATAGTAAAATAACCTGGGAAGTGTAATTATGAAGTACCGATTACTTCATTTTTCGCGTCTCGCCGATTTTTTTGAGCCAGCAATAGTGCGGTATTCTTTTAAAAAATGATTCGTAAAATACTATTTTGAATTTTTGGGCGTTAATTAGGTTTATTTATACATTTTCACGGAATCCACACTTTGGCGAGTGAAACCGCGGGACGTAGCTAGTTAAATATACGTCGTGAAGGCAGTTTTTTGGAATCAGATATTTTGAAGACATTCCTTATTTTAATCATTTTTGTACGGTGTGTGACCACAGTTTCTCCGACACCTGGCGATACGGTCCCGGGAAATGTCGCAAGACATCAACTTAAGTGTCTCCAGACTGTTACACGACATGTCGTGGGATATTCACTAGGGGAATTTTGGTGGGGCAAGCCCAAAAAAAAAAAGAGAATATATATAATTTATTTACGCTATCTGAAATATTAACGATCCTGCGCCATGATTTGTAAAGCTTTGTGTCAAATGTTAAGATACAACAATAAAATGCTTCAGATTATAAATAGTTGTTTGGTTATAATAACGGATCTTTGTTCGAATAAAAGGAAAGTGAAATATTTTACAATTAATTTAGATTATCTAATGTAAACAGGGCCGGATTACAATAATAATAAAGATGGCTAAAATTGTGTCTTACAACACGAAGTAAAAGTATGAGCTGTCGCTTAGCGAGAGATAATGAACGAGTTGCGTGCATAGAGTGAATGATTTGCGTGTAGAGTGAATGACTTTCAATTTAGACTTTAGATGAAGGCATAAATTATACCTATTCGTACCTGTATGCCTAACTAGTGCAAAAACCTATTAGGTCTATTTATTATGGAGCTGCAAACTTTACAGACATCATACATCTATAGCATAATATTTATTATTATAGTTTGATGTGGAGTTTGCAGCTCCATTATAAACTTTAACAATGAATATTACGCTTAATATTCTCTCAATAGAATTTTGTCAACGTAAGATATCTCCACACACGTGCCGTAAGCGTTAAACATGACAGCTCGTGCACAAGTGCGAAGCAGGTAAAAGTCCACTCCCTAGTCTCTCGTGCTCTCCGAGCCACCGGAGTAATGCACCGCCGCTTTCTGACTCCGGGATGTCATTTACTTTTGATATACGTTGAAAAACCTCAACAACATTAAAAGATTTAAACATATATTTCGTATGTAAAAGTAATTTAAAAAAAGTAAATTATTTCATCAAGTCGGAAACAATAATTTATTTTCTGCTTTTTATTTTTAGTCCATCCTTAAACGCTTTTCATTTTCTTTTACCTCTATTTATTTTCATGAAATGTGGCACTGCCTATTCTGTTAGGGAACAAGATATTATGTTGTTGTTATTTATTTTGAACAATCTAGTCTAATTGGAAATAAACTAACACACGTATTTTAGCTGAAGTAGGTACAAAATATCCTTTCAAACAATTAAGTGGAGCGACTGCGTAGCATCACCTTCAGCCCTGCGGTCAAGCCTGCCCTGAATTCTATTAATAATGAACTGGTCTCGGATGCCGTGATTAGAATAAACTCAATGAAAGTAAAACTGCTAGTAACTAAACACTAGGAACCTTGGTGACTCATTTTTATTATATTGTATTGTTGAAACTTATTCGCTATTGGTTAAGTTCCTTATTTAATTACTTATTTACTTAATTCCTCAATTAGACAGGAACTGTGCAGTGTCCAAGAGTATAGTATAGATAGAGTAGAGAAGTCAGTATAAAACGTGACCGTCTAAGTCGAAATAGAAAGCAAATGTAGTTTACTATATGTCTATATTTTTTCATTCATTTTTCTTTGCGCAATATGCATGCGAGATTAGATAGACAATGATAATAGTGTACTTTCATGTTCCTTCTATTTTGACTAACACATACACAGGCCTGCCGAGGGTTTACCTACTCTATCTATATATCTATGACAATACCAGACCCGGGGTGTTGGTTCCCGTTTGGTGTGACATTTCCGCGAAGTTAGGACGCGTTACATGGACTAGACGTTGCTCCATTCACCTGGAATGATACGGTATAAAGATCTCGACACATGTAAAACACTTACTAATCCTTATTTAAAGTTCAATGAAAACAGGGTGAACTTTCTCCTTGTTTTCGACCATTCCTAATAATCTTTTGTTCTATAATTTATCAAATTGTCTAAACACATTTGGAATTACTGTTACGTTTGGCACTTGTAGTAGAAATCTAGAACTAATGCATCAAGGTTTTTTTGTAACATTCTGGTAAACACTCACAATCTGTTTCCAACAACCAGAGTAGCGACTAGGCCTCTACCTATATCTGCAAGAGTCAGCATGGCGGTCAACACACACACCCTTTCCATCATGGATCTGTTGCGTTATAGCAGGAAACTAGAGTATATACTTATTTTTTTATAGTATAGCAGAAGGGGACAAATGAGTTAACGGAGTGTATAATGACTCCCGACGCCCATGGAATTTCGCATGATTGTTACGTAGGTGCGCTGCCCTCCTATCATCCCCCCACCCAATGGGCCACCGGCTACTCAAAGACCGCAAGTAACAAAGCGACAGCGGCGCTGTCACTCTACGTCGATATCAAGTGAGCAAGAGGTCGTGCAGCCCAATTCCGTTGCATAAGAGTGTAGTGTCATGCACCATGCATGGCACTACATACATACATAGGACCTATACAGCATGGCACTATCCCTTCCTAATACTTTGAACCCGGGGGGGGGGGGGGGTTAACTACTCAAAGAAATGAGAACTGTAGTTACACAACATTGAAGCCTCGTTAGTCACAGGTAAAGAAGCACCAGATCACGAGGTACCAAGTGGAAGCCCTAACTCCCATCAAATGCCGTTACCGTCTAATTCACGAATCGCCTTGCTGATGGAAACCCGCATCCAGATTACCTCACACCGCGTCGACTCAGTAAAAGTAACAACGCATACCTCACGTTTATGATAATCGCAATAATTGAGCGATTGGTGATCAACCGCCTGTTATTGTGCCACGCACGGCTAATTGAGTGGCGTGCATACGCTACGTTCAATTGAACGACATAAGTAGGTAGTAGGCACTTAAGTAGACACGTTATAGACGTTGTACAACAAACATCCACATAATCTATCTATACCTACATAGCTATTTCAAAACAAGGCCCCCAAAAGTTATATGTACGTGATCAGTTTACTCAAAATCTACAGAACGGGATTTCATGCGGTTTCTTTTGGATTTACTGTATAATTTGTTAAGTACAACCGCATTGTTATGCACGGGTGAGGCCGGGGCGAATCGCTACTCTTTTAAGTTAATTAGCTAACTTGGGTACACCAGCAATTACTAGCTTAAATGATTAATACTAACTTCATGATTTAGTGGTAAATATGCCCGGACTGTGAGGCTTTGATTCCCGACAACTGGGTTTTTTGTAACAGTCCAAACTCGAGAAGTAAAAGTGTTACACTTCTCTGCTTGAGGATACGCAAAGGTTTCGGTCCTGTGTATCATCTCGTGCTAGACTACCGTTCCAATGGAATAAGGTAATGTGGA
Source organism: Eumaeus atala (assembly GCA_017140195.1). Lineage (NCBI taxonomy): Eukaryota > Metazoa > Arthropoda > Insecta > Lepidoptera > Lycaenidae > Eumaeus > Eumaeus atala. The sequence goes on from JAFELO010000156.1 coordinate 92,615, forward strand.
ACTAGAGGCTGCACTTGTGTCTGTTCACACGCTTGTACACGTACATGTATTGCTCCATGATTACTAGCCCCCAATACACATCTTGTGTAGCCGTGTGTGCCTTATATTCAACTATTATTGTTACCCCTTTATGGTTGAATATAAGGCACACCACTAGATTAATATAAGGCATAAACCCACAATAGACTAGTCAAGTTTCATCACACTAAATCTAGACTAGATAAGTTGCAAATCCGGTATGGTGCTGAACAACTTTAACTCCCAAGTACTTTATTGTTCTAGTAAACCTGGCCACTTTCAGATAAGACACGGACAAAATTACACCTATTGTTTTTCGAAATATAAAATAATTCAAGATGAAAAATTTATATCGATAGTCGATTACCGCAATCGAGATTCGATCCGCGTTGCGACTTCATTACCGCGTAAAATAGTAATTAAGAGCACCGCGAGCCACGGTGTATCCCGAGCCGTCGACCTACGAACTCGCGATCGGTATCGCAGGACCAAGCGTCCATAACTGGAGCACCGCATTCCGTGTGCGAAAACCAGTACTCACTTCAGTCATACTGCTACTCCGATGATAATCCGATATAAAAACAAAAGTTGAGCACTATTCACAACATACACATCACTATTCCGAGACTTGCCACGATTATAGGCCGATTGACGGAGCGGAACGCGTCGCGTCGTCAGTGTAGCGCAGGCTAACGTCCTCTGACCAAACTGCTGACTGCGAGTCGCTACGTTCACCTAATTGGCGAGAGCGAGAGGGCCTGCTACCTGTGAAAAGAGGAGAGAAATTTTCCCGGTGTTATCGAAACACCTGGTACTACTTTACCGACGTTCGTACTGTTTTACGTAAGCGGGCGGCAATTTGAAATTTGATCGCCGGATTTACGCTTCGGTGGTCGTGGAAGGGTCTTTCTGGTTTCACGGTTTTCCTACAGGAAGAGATTTACGGACTCGGGCCACGAATTCAACCATCCAACTCAACTCAGATACCCTCCGTGAGGTATAAAATGAAAGAAAGAACAAATATCATTATTGTATGTTATTTTAACATTTTGTTTCACAATAAAGAACGGTACATTTTAGTCCATTATACATCTAACTTAACACTAAATCAAAGCAAAAGAGGCCAACCTTTTTTGATCTCTCTTAAAGGCCAAAATATTTAATAACTAGCTGTATAAATAGGAATATTTAAAAAAACACAGAGACCGCGCAACTAAAACTTGAACTCCCCACGTTCAAGCGTGCATAATCTTCTTATTTTTTTTAACCTTAAGTTAAAAAATACATTTATATCATAGAATTTGGATTAACATAATCCAAAACTAGTACGTATTGTCAAACACTACACAAATTGTCTCAGTTTTTATACAAATGCGTTCAGTAACATTCGCTTACAAACCTTTGTATGTAAATTATTTAAAATATATTTTTACGTAAAGTTAAGAAAAATTAGGATTTCCTGATTAATATAATCAAACGGATAAATAATTTGTAACACTAACGTGTAATAAAAGGGTACTTATCAATACAACAACATAGTTTAACTCATTATCATCAGCCCCATTTGTCCGGTGATAGACTTGACATTTTCACATAGTTATAATGTTAGGCTAGTTAACACACTTGAAACTGATGAAAAATAGACATACTGCTCCTTAAAACATGTCTGATGGCTCATTCGATTTAGAACAATACTTACAAAAATATTTCATAATCAGTTATTACCATACAAAAAATACAAAACTAAACTTAAAACTGGTTACATGTTATGATTGTTGTGGTGACATAAGGGCTGTGTGACCATGCCAAGTAAAAGACTCTAGTTGAAGTCTAGTATCACGTGTATAATGACAAGCTATAACACATCACGGAGGTACACAACCAAGGCGACCAATATCTTATCAGATATACAACAATGGTATTTTCAGCAAATTACAGAGAACCTTGTCGTTCATTCTTTTAGAGAGTAATTATTGAAGATTACAATGACAATGTAGATGAAATTCTACAAAAACTTCCTCTTCTTTATGGATTTTTTTTTTATTTATTTATTTTATAATTATGGATTAAAGTTACATAAATGTAAATAGTAGGAGGTATCAGCCAAAAACAAGGCAATTCTTCCAATACATTTTTCTAGGCATTATTCCGAAACCGTTTGTTTCGTCATTACAAACAGTCAGGAGCAGTACATCAATTTTTCCCACTTTCACAAATGTGAACAAGCCTATCTACTTGAAATATTAAATGCAGTTCTTAATACATGTAATACATCAACTTTTAATAAAAATTTACATAATACAATATTTTATTAACTCAACTTTACCTTTGTATTAATGATTGCATTTAATAAAATTAAATAACGTATAAGGAAAATTAATTATTGCAGGAGCATATTATGACTAGTAGTTTTAGCTTATTTATACAAACTACAAAGTAATAATAAAATATCTTTCTATCTTAAACATATAAATATGTTACAACTATATCCTTAATTATTCCTTATTTTACATTTATACTAATTTCTAATGACTAGAAAATTTTACTAACATTAATGCCAGGTAACAATGTTTAGGTTACAATAATACTCCTCCCCACCATGGTTCAAGACCTTGTCATGGCGGTGGGGCTTAGTAGCCTGGCATGAACCCAGGCGAAATCAATTGGACCGAGGGGAACCTTTGCACCCCTCTTATAAGAAGAGGGGGCTTAAAGATCAGGAGGAGGAATCCCTGTTAGTACCCCTCTTATAAGGAGAGGGGTCTTAAAAGCAACAGGACAGAAGGTGGCGCTTTTGCGCACAGGGCGAGAGGCGAGGATGGGAAGGTTCCCATTGCACTGTCCCAAGGTCGGTGGAGTTGTCCTGTAGTCCTGGGCAACCCCATCTGTGGAGATGGAGTTGGTCCCTTAAGGAGCTGACTAGCCGTCGAGGTGCCCGGATGATTGTTCTAGGGCACCTCACCAAAGGCGGCACTGATGGCTCTTGCGGTGGTTCTTGTGGGTATCCGGCACTATCATGTGCCGAGAGTCCCACAACCCACTGGACCCCCCTAGGGCCGGTGAAGGCTCGTGAATGCGTTTCCCAGCGTCAACAAAAAAAGTTACTATAATACTACCAAGTAGCTATTCCAAAGAAACTCTTAACTGCTACATAAATGCTTATTATTAATTACCTCTGGCACCAGTGCAACTGAGGCATGTAGATTATTTATCAAGTTCCTAATGGATCAGATACCCTGACTTTACTAGGAATCCTTGCAAGGGCCCTGTGTGTATCTATACAAGCACTGGTTTTATATTATTCTTTATTTGTATATCCATATGACTGACTCTCAAGTGTCTAGACAAGTCACTGTTACGAAAGAAACCTCTAGAACAATGAGGACAAACAAATGGGGTGTGGTTAGTGTGCTTTAATAAATGGAATTCTAGCATTGTACTTGTAGGAAAAGTCTTACTACATTCACCTATTGAACATTTGAATTTGTTAGCATTCTCGTGTTTAAACATCATATGATGAGCCAAGCTACGTTTAGCAGCAAATGCAGCATTACACTTCACACATATATATGGCTTTTCTCCTGTATGTTTCCTCATGTGAGCATCCAGATCAGAGAATGTTTTCAAACAGATGTTACATTGTCCGGACTTTTCTGAATGTACTCTACGAATATGAGTCTGTAGATTGCCCTTCATTGCAAAAGCCATGCCACAAAAACTGCATACATTTTGTTTCTCATTTGTATGTAAACTCATATGATTATTAAGAGCAGTCCGTGATTTCATCCTTTTACTACACAAATGACAGCTGTATTTTCTCTCCTCACTATGTACACTTTGGTGCTTTTTGACAAGGTTGTTTTCACTAAATTTCTTGTCACATATAGGACATGCGTATGGCTTTTCACCTGTGTGGACTCTTTGATGTCGATTTCTAGATGCCATTTGTCGGAACTGTTTGGGACAGTACAAACATATGAACGGTTTTTCGTCGGTATGCACCCTCATATGGGTTATAATATCATTCTTCCTGTAAAAACTACTTCCGCATGTCTCACATGTAAATTTTCTTTCTCTGACTAAGTGATAGGTTTCAGAATGCCTCTTCAGAGCACCTTTGGTTGGGAATCGCGAATCACACACTGAACAACCATAGGGCTTTTCGCCAGTGTGAGTGCGCATGTGGGTATCCATAGCTGAACGGCTGGCGACCATAAGTCCACATACTACACATTGTATTGGGCCTAATTTGGGATGACGAACTTTTTTTTTACGAAACTTACCTTTGTTATTATCACTGTTCGTTTCACCCTTGTTACTTTCCTGTTTCTCATACACTTCCTTTATAGGGCTATCGAGAAAAAAATCGCTCACTAAGCTCTCTTGTCTATTAACATCGCCGAATTCGTTTTTAACTTCTTCATATTTTATATCCAACTCAACCTTCGTTTCAATATCGGTGTATAGATCGATCGGAGAGCTCATACATCGTAGCACTCTGTCGGAAGCTTCGCATTTCTGAACGAATTGGTAAGACAAACATAGCTCTTCGACACAAATGTCGCATAACATACCTGGTAGGCCATCATCCTCTGCGACTATGATATTCACAAAACGCATTAGTTTTGTACAATGTTGAATACTATCATTTTCTCTGTCGAATAAGGATACAGTGCCCGATTTGTCGAGACAAATTCTACATATAAGAGATTCCATCGTTTAGTAGGGCTCCTTATTCTTTATCACAACAGGTTCAGACCAAATACATATTAATATTTAGAAACCAACATATTTTATTTGTAAACAACAAAATTCATTCGCTGGCGAAACGTAAATTCGAAATTAGATTTCCAATGTTTGTGTTGCTCACTTTTTAACTTGATTTGATAAGAACAAAGATTTATGTCCTTACAGCCTTGATGGTGAAGAAGAGTAAGTTTAAAGCTTAGATCGTGTAATATAAATATGTAAGATTTAAAGTTAAAACAACAAGAACAATAGCGAATATGCATAATTAATAAATATTAAATAAGGTACAAGTAAGTTTTTTCTTATGACATGTGATATAATATCTTAACGTAAATTCCCTGATAAAATCCCTTTTGAACACCGAAATAAATAATTAAAAAGGTCAAAACTTGTGCGGCATGTTACAAACCGTAAAATACAACGTTATAGTTTCAAGATAATTTGACGTGACTCATGTATGATATTGGGATGTTATGGCCTCCACCATGGTTAAAGCCTTGTCGTGGCGGTTCAGTAGTCTGGGGTGAATCCAGGAGAAGCCAATTGAACCAAGGGGGATGCTTTTTACACCAGTCCCATAAGAAGAGGGGACAAATGAGCAAGAGGAGGAGGCGCTCTTGTACCCCTCTAAAAAGAAGAGGGGACAAAAGAGAAAATGAGACTGTGCTCTTGAGCACGCGACAAGGGGCGAGAATGGGAACCTTACCCCATTCCACTGTCCCAAAGTTGGTGGGGTTGTCCTATTGCGCGGGCATCCCCGCTGTGGAGGAGGTGTCGGTCCCTAAGGGGGTTGACTAGCACTGGAGATGCTATGATGATTTGTTGTTCCGGGGCACCTCACCAAATGCGGCACTGATGGCATTCGCGGTGGTTTTTGTCGGTAGTCGGAGCTATAATGAGCCGCGAGCCCCACACACCCCCGGACGGGCCGGTGAAGGCGCTTAATAATAAAAAAAGGGATGTTACAGTAGTTAATATGAATTTTATTTATCTAACTCGGAACTGAAGTAGGATGCACAGAGTTTAGAGAAAAGAAAATGTTTTATTCGAAATAGGATTCTTACAAATTTCTAATTGAATGTCAAAATCATACCAGCAATATTTGTGTGAAGTACATTCCTCACGTGAGTCGCCACATATTTAAACTTGTATTTACGCGTTGGCATTAGCCACGAACCCTCGATTTTAAGTTATCCTCTTAATACATACAAGTTATGTAAGATATTAGGTGATAAATCTCCTTTCAACTTTACGCCGGTTTTTTTTAAGTCTCTCTGTAACTTGTTAAGTCCCTGATTGCGCTGTGTGCATCAAGCTAGGTTATGACAGGCTCAGTGCATGTATTAGTTGGCTCAAGCCTTGTTGTGACGATGGGCTTCAATAGCCTGGGAGCACACAGACGAAGCCAATTGAACCGAGGGGCTGCTCTTAGTATCCTTATAAGAAGTGGGAACTAAAGAGCAAGAGGAGGCGCTCTTTGTAGTCCCCTTATAAGAAGACGGGACAAAAGAGCAAGAGGAGGAGGCGCTTTTGCGTAAGGGGCGATGATGGGAACATCATCCCATTGCACTGTCCCAAAGTTGGTGGGATTGTCCTGTGGTGCAGGACAATCCCTCTGTGGACACTTCCAAACCACCTTATCCCACCCACCCGTAGCAGATGCCCTTATGATTTGCACATTACCAACGGCGGCACTGATGGCGTTCGCGGTGGTTTTAGTGAGTATTCGACACTATAATGTGCCGCACAGCACAGGACCCCACTCAGAGCTGGTAATGGCGTGTAAATGTGATTCCCCGCGTCAACATAAAGTCTAAGTGCACGTATAATTCAGGTCATAGCTATAGGTACAACACTACACCTACATACGACACAGTTATGTAAACTTAAACTTCGTAACTAAGTTTACAGCATGACTAAATACATACAGATATATTGTCTTAATAGTTTTATAGCACTGCGTACGCCGACTTCGTACCTAAGTATTGAGTTGATAAGTTACATTTCTCTTTTTAATTTACTAACACTCTTAACCATTCTCTATGTCAACGCTGATAACATAAACAAAATCCCAATTGGTTTAGTGTTATCTGTATCAAACACTGCTTGTAATTTGTTTAATATGACAAATATATGAAAAAAGGCTCGGTGCGAAATTCTAAGTTAAGCATCTAGCTGACATGTGACAATGTCTCGTAACGATACTAAATCATACTTAATATTTTCTGAAATTTTCACCGAATTTAGTGTCATTATTACCGTATCGCATGATATGAATAGTAATTCACAACGGCCTAAGATGGTAATGGGGCTAGCGGCCGCTCAGTCTAGGTCATTGTACAGAAGATTTTCAAACACAATTAGGTCAAATTTTATTTACCTCTTATTTTTACTTATTCGGAATGACAATCGAGAACTGAATACGCTGTGTCTTATTACGAAACACCTGTAATTGTTGTGTTTGTCTAATCTCTATTAATGTTAGGAAATAAAGTATAAACTTAACATAAGTAATTAACAAAAATAATTATCATTAGTTTTTGTTTTAACACTCAAAGTTCCCTTAACATTACTTAGTTACATTAGTTCTAGGATGTGTTGACCAGGTGAACACATAATTCGTCAAGTTGGAACTCTGTGACTAGCCATCTTAGCCCTCATCGAAAGAGACATTTATTTGGATTGTATATTACGCGCTCACATACCGTCTTTAAGCTATCACTATGCTGTCATGCTTAGTAGCATTTCATTATATCCGATGGATGAAAAGCGATTGCACCGCCGGTGGACGCAGCCAGTATTCGGAAACCTGGGACAACCCACTAACCAGTGGAAGCTCATAAAAGTTTTAACGCGTTCACACTGCATGGATGGGTTATCATTTTAATAAAACAACATTATATATAACTGTTATCCTTTTACTAATGTAATAATTAGATTTGTCAACGCAATAATATATCCACATTTTTGTATAAAACAATTTATCATAACATTAAACACATCACTTAAATATATTGGTTATATACAAAACGTAGGTAATCTATGTAAAATAAAAAAAAATTGCACATGATACAATCAAATATTTTTGATCCAGTCAAAACCAGTCTGGATGGAGGATTGCAAAACATTCCCATTTTAAAAGATAAACAAAACACTATGGTAATGATTTTATCTAGTAACATTATAAATTATGCAATCAGTCAACGATTAAAAACTAACAAAATTGCGAGTCGCGCCAATCCTAACGGATAATGAAAAACAATTGCCATAGATAACATTCCCCATACAGACATGCGATTCGCATTAGGCCGTGCAAACTTATCCTATTATAAGCTCAACTATAATTACCCAGTGTTGTATTACCTAATATCTAAATACAATAGATCCCTAGCTATACACCTAATGACTAAAAGTATTAAATAAGTGTTGCAAGTATAGCACCAAACAAACAACAGCGCCCCTTCAACTAATGTACCACACTGGGCACTGCATCTTATTTATATAAAATTAAAAATTATTTCATATTATATTGGAGGCAGATACAATCGATGTCACGGTTTCTTACTACATAAATTAAAATGTCAAGTTTTATTCACTATCCGTCATGCATTCCGTGTAAATTGGTGCAATTTCATAAGAAATATAGATAAATAAAATAAGGCTAATCAATAAATTAATTAAACGGTTTTCCCCTAAATATCACTGCGTACAAAACATAGCGCATTGAACAAGAGATTACAAAACCTCAAAGGACAGAATTAAACGATCTGTTGATAGAGGGCTTAACATTACATCGGATACTCCCGTCTGTCATGCGTCCTTGGTCCAATCCTAACACCTGACACAAGAATTCAACGTGGTGGTGACAAGACTGAAGACATCGTAGAAATACAGAGGAATGTGAGCAGGCACATATTACAAACCGTAAGGTCTCTGCGTGCAAACGCGAAGAGAATGGCATCGTGTGGTACACGTGGTGAACATGTGGTATGACAGGTGTTGGCGAGCCACCGACAATATAATGTCTTGCTCAACGACGTCAACTATAGCAAACCACAGATATTTCACTAACAACTAAACTGACACAATCCATAACATCTTCCATTCCTTGTCCCAGCCTACGGTCAAGTGGCCCTCTAGAGGCGAGACTAGCCTATAATGAGGCCCAGGAAGCCCTGTGCTTATTGCCTATATTGGGTTGGGGGTATTCTTGAAGCATTATCACTCAAAGTCACTCGAAGATCGATAAAAGTCCATACGTCACTTGGTGGCCTTAAGTAGCGGCGAAACAGCCTGCTGTCACGTAGTGGCCTCAAGCTGTTATATACGGCCTGGTACGTCATTCGGTGGCCCCTACGGTATGGCGGCTTGATTAGTCTTTTGGTGACCTACCCAACAACGCAAGGCAGCCTGTTGTCACTTAGTGGCCTCAAGCCGGTGAGGCGGCCTGATACGTAAGTCATTTGGTGGCCTACACAAGAGCGAGGCAGCCTGATGGGTCACTCGGTGGCCTCAAGCTAACCCAACAGCGAGGCGGCCTGCTAGGTCACTTGGTGGCCTCAAGACACTGTCTGCTAGTTGATGGCCTGCTCTGTCATCTGCAGGCACAGTGCGTCGAGACCGGAGTAGTCAATGTGCGCCCCCGGAGGCTCCGCCCCGCCGGGCAGCGTCGCCCCCGGGGGCATGGGCGGGAAAGGAGGGTACGAGTTGGACTTGCCGCGCGGGAACCAAGGCCTCCGCACGTGTCGACTCATGTACTGCGGAGCTCGCCACCTGTGGACACATGTCGTTGTTAGTAATTTGTAGAAATTAAGTAATAGCTTAGAAACTTCAATTTCACAACTTCAAAACCTGTAGAAGAAAACGTAATACTGGTTGAGCAGCAATCTACCCACAAGGGAACTTCAACCGAATGGGATAAGGATTTGCGAATTAGTTGGTTCTTGTATGAAGTCGGCCATTGCAGCTAGATGTGTTCAGGTGGCCGTCGCTCACATAATCATGCCGTGACGGCTATGCAGTCCCGTTATGAACACCATATTATTGTTATAGCTTGCGAGTCCGGTGGCCCATTCACGGTGGCGGTGACGAAGAGCAAGGGGAAATCTGTATAACCTCTATGTGGAAGTTTTTGGGCTTTGGTATAGTCAACAAGGGGCTTCGACTGTCAGTTTCCCCCTTGGACTACAAAAAAAGGCAGAGGCAGTCATATGGACTGCGTGTGACAGTTACTTGGGTCTTTTGCGGCGGCATGTCGCTGACGTGGTGGAAGACCTGCCGCGGAGGCAGGCGGTGGCGCAGTCGCCGCAGAGCCGCCTGCAGCACGACATGTGGTGTAAGAGCCGGCTCTAGCACTAGTTCTGCAGTACCTGGGTTTGTTGCGGCGGTGCGGCGGCATGTCGCTGACGTGATGGAAGAACTGCCGAGGGGGCAGTCGGTGGCGCAGTCGCCGCAGCGCCGCCTGCAGCTCGGGCGCGCGGAACGACGGGTGGTGCAGCGCCTGTCAGAGAGTACCGGAGTGAGTGGTGGGGACTGGTTGATTTTAAGAATGGGAAGGTGACCGATATTACAAGACACAAGTTGCAGTGCCTGTCGGGAACTACCGGCATTAGCAACGAACGAGTGATCGATATTATGAGCGAGGAAGGGACCAATACTACAAGGCGCGTTGTGCCGTCGCGGGAGAGTACTGGTGTCGGTGGCGGGACAGCGGTGATGTTACGAACTACAGATATACGAACCTAAATATTCATTACCAGGTCGGATCCTTTCTTCTCTATTGTATTACATCACTGCCCGCCAAATTTCATGATACGGGTAAATGGGAATTACCCGCCAGCTTTTAATAATTCAAATAAGCATATCTATTAATATATAACTTAGAAAGTAGGTCTTTGTGCTCCAGGGAATTACAGAACTCTGTATTCGACACTCAACTTGAATATTTCCAGGCGATCCTGAAAAGTTATTTATCGAGAGACTGAGAAATGGACAACAATGCTTAAAGGACAATAGTACGGAACCTTAAAAGCTAATGGTGAAGTTTCATACAACAACCATACACATGAAACTTTTATATTCCAATTTGTGGCATGTGACAAATGTATATACCATAAGGCCAGCTTAGACGAGCGATTTTGAGTACTACGTTTATAATTCTCTACGTTGGCGTAGGTATCACGTGTAGGCGAGTGTGATGCGACGTCAGATCAAAAAATATGGAGTCGTTAAAAGTGTCACTTCAATAATTAAAATTAGCTTCATCATCATCGGCCAGTCGTCTGGCTGGCGTCCACTGCTGCGGCGTAGCTGGACATAGGTCATAGGTCACGAAATTAACAATTAGCGTAGCTCTTAGCTAAGTCCAATTATCCATATCTTTGTATTTTATATAAAAATACCTTCTCCACGAGCCAGCAGTGAAGCGACATGGGGTCCAACTGCGGGTCCTCTGTCGCGCTGCCCACACACTTTGACGCTGTAAACGGATACGAGATATGGTAAAAATTGCCGATTATATGAAATATAACAACAACACATCTTCGCGCCAGAACCCTTATGGAGTAGGCAGAGTGCAGTGAGTGCCAAACGTGACGATACACGCAGATTTGCCTTGCTACCTCTACATTAATTATTATCTTCATACGGTACCCTATCGATTTGATCAGATCATGGTCATCACCACATCCGCATTGTAGGTATCTCAGTTTTATTATCCTTTCGCCTGCTATTCTTTCTACACGTTCGATCCTATAGATTTAGAAGGGCACGTCTTTTAAATTTCTACACTGACACATTCTTTCAGAGCTAATCTTTCTTTCACTTTGTTTGGCTGAACGAGGTGAGGGTAGCATTTTTACGTTGCATATTTTTCGCAACGAACTCATCTCAACGGTGTTAATTTTACTTGCGAGGTTTTTCTGATACACCCACTATGCATGGCAAGACTGGCACGACAAAGTGATCAATAAAACCCGGAATTAAATTTGATTACTCGTTTGGGAACCGATTTGTCTCAGACACTCACACAGAAACACTGTATACCCGTCAAAATTATAATATGTCTCATTATGCTCAATACGCTGAGCTGGGTGCGCACACTCCAGCGCGCTACAGTGAGCTAGGGCAGCTCGCAGGCGGCGGCATGGGCGACAGCAGCACGCCGCGCAGCCACACGAGCGCGCGCAGCATGGAGCTCGAGTCGGAGCTGAGCTCGGCGGGCATACTCCAGCGTGCTACAGTGAACTAGGGGGAGCGGTCTCACCGAGGTCTAGCGAGGCTACCACAGCGGCGGGCAGCTCGCAGGCGGCGGCATGGGCGACAGTAGCACGCCGCGCAGCCACACGAGCGCGCGCAGCATGGAGCTCGAGTCGGAGCTGAGCTCGGCGGGCATACTCCAGCGTGCTACAGTGAACTAGGGGGAGCGGTCTCACCGAGGTCTAGCGAAGCTACCACAGCGGCGGGCAGCTCGCTGGCGGCGGCATGGGCGACAGTAGCACGCCGCGCAGCCACACGAGCGCGCGCAGCATGGAGCTCGAGTCGGAGCTGAGCTCGGCGGGCATACTCCAGCGTGCTACAGTGAACTAGGGGGAGCGGTCTCACCGAGGTCTAGCGAGGCTACCACAGCGGCGGGCAGCTCGCTGGCGGGCGGCATGGGCGACAGCAGCACGCCGCGCAGCCGCTCGAGCGCGCGCAGCACGGAGCCCGAGCCGGAGCCGAGTTCGGCGCGCACACTATCTAATACGCTATTCCGCTCGTGTAGCTTTTTTATTGACAGCAATATCTTGTGGCGAGCGCCTTTCGTCACTCCTGTAACATAATACGTACCAATTAAAAGCCATATTCATACATGAAAATCTCACAAAAAATTGTCCATTCGTTTGAAATGTTCACGTAAAAGGTACAAAATGCATCGTATTTTGTAGAGGGTTTAAAAGAAATAATTTTGAGGAAATGAAGGTATGTCGAACATTACACTTAAAATTTAGTCCGATCAATTGAAATGCAGTGTGCAGTCACCAAGTCAAGCATCAGGTCTATACTGTCCAACTCGAACAAATATGCCGAACAGTCCGGTACAACTGTGAATACTCCTACTGCATGCAAAGGTCATTATAGGTCGAATAATTACAAATATCATAAAATACTTAGCCACATACCTAGTTTCTCCAAATACTCCTCATCGATGGCCATCATCTGTTCGTATGTGATGTTAGTAAACAGCCAAACGTACTTGTGTAGCCTGAGGCTCTTCAACCACTGGCCGACAGTGGACATGCCCGGGTGCTCCGTAAAGTTATTCAACCTGAGGTCATCCAGCCTGGTCTCACTGCCTGTGGTGCCATACATGATCATGGGACGAAGCTGGAAGCTGTGTTCGCTGGACAAGGAGAAACTCCGGGGTTTTTGTACAAACGACTCGTCATTGAGGTTCTCAGCGGAGGAAGACGTCTGCATTACGGTCGAGGGGGGAGTGAGACTGTTGGAGCGCTGCGATTTTGCCTGCGGTTGCGTTATGGCCGGGTCGAAGTTCATTAGGTCCCCATCTACGCTCAAATCCACATCTCTGCCGTTTTTGGAGAAAGACTCTTGGAGGATATTCGTGTAAATGGACTGCTCTATCGACTCGAGTAGGCCCTTAAACTCTATGTTCTTGCCGATGGTCCTTCGAAAGCTGCTGTTGTCGCCCCATATATTTGTATGTGAGAAGAGGCACGGTTCGACTTTTTGCTGCCACAGTGAGTCCGTTGTTCTGTACCCTGACATGTGGTTCTCTAGGTAACGCAACCATTGTGTTAGTGTACTGTAATCCGAAAGGAAATTAATTTAAAATTAAACAAAGGATGGTTTCAGGTGCAATACAATATTGATATAGCTCCCAGCGTATTAAAAGATTCATGATTTGCGTTGACAGGTTAAATACATTGTGGTCATAACTGTTAACATTTTTACTAGCATCATAATGTTTTACACTGTTTTGTGAGAATAGTAAGCACAGAGAGAAGTCAAACAGTCACCACGCTCATAATGAATCTATGTCACGGTATCTCTAGTAATATCTATTGACACTGTGACATGACACAACTCTCAAGCACACTTCAATCGTCCCAACAGTGATATTTAACATTGTATCTATGAGGCACTTAAGATAATAGACCATTGTACGAGGCACTATGACAGCGAAGTGCATCGTACAATGGTCTATTAATAATGGTATGATATGAAGCACGTCTAATGGTTATGTTCAGTCAGGTCGTGGTGCATGGGCGCCGGATGCTATGTGATCCCTAGTAATATTTACTGACATTGTGACGTCACATCCCGTACCAAGAAAGTACAGTAGGTGGTATGTCTTACGTCTGATCGTGTTGTGTGACCGCCGGATGCACTATAAGATACGACAGCAACTGGCGGCATAGGTCGGGCGTGCTGCGCCGCGGCGCGTCCACACAGCGCCGGACCAGGGTCGGCGCGCCGACCACGTACGTGGACTTTACGCGATCGTTATCTACCCGCATTAACGGCAGCAGCGTCAGCAACTGGCGAAGTCCGTCTGAAAATTTGTCTCTGTTTTAAAACCAGTTCTCCACTCTTGAGCTCAACGGCTCACCGCGAACTTGACCTATTCATCAGTCCACTGGGTAACGGAGACCGTAAAACACTCAAGCTTTTAAATTTCATTTCATGATTCTTAAAAAATCTCCGAAAAGGAATTTGACGTTGTTCTATGAATTTCTTTCTGATGGTGCAATAACCTATTAGCTAAAACTGAACTTGAGTCTCTGCTGTCGAAATTTTAATCATATTTTTCTTTCAAGTATGAAATTTTTCTTTTTGTCTTTCGCTCTTTCTACATATTGGAACGGCTTAAACGATCTTCAATGGACTTCCATTGAAGATTCAATTAATAATTGGTTAAGCTTAAATGTTGCTCTAAAATTTCCTTTTATACAGCTAACCCAGGTGAGGTCAGCACTAGATTATGTAGTAACATTTGTTGCTCTATAAACTGGGTGTTTGCTAGCTTACCTAACCTCACTACAACCGGATTGGGACATATATATACTGCCTAGATAGATAAAAAATATATTATTACTTAATTAAAATTTGAATGGTTTACTAAGCCGTCTTAATGACTGACAGACAGTATGCCGGCCGCCTAAACCATATTCATGAATGTTTTACAAAGTAAACCAAAAAAATTATTTACTCTTTGAAACTTATTATTGTAAAATAAATGTTAGCAAACAATACAAAATGCAGCCTTGGCAATACTACTTACTTTATTTGATGAATATAATTGCTGTCTTGTCTCATTCAAACAACATTGTACATTTTTTATAATAGTGAACAACTACGTTGTTTAAAATTATCTAAATTCTAGATTGAATGTGCCACAAAGTACAAACTCAAGGGATATACTAGATCTTTGAATGATTGGTGATTGATTGGTGGTGAAAAATTAACCTTCCTTAATTTATTATATTTATATACA
>JAFELO010000156.1:108369-122720 GCA_017140195.1 Eumaeus atala
TGACGCCAATACATCGTACGATATTTAGCGATACTAAAATGGAGAGGAGTGATAAAGATAACAGAACCGCTGTGATTGCTTTACACAAGGTAGGTATGGAGCCAAATGCAATTCTTAAAACTCTCCACACCCCTGGTATTAGTCAAATGGCTGCTAATAGTTACAATGAGACAATTAGCACAGAAAAAAAATGTTTAAGGTGAGCATTATCCGGTTCTGTTATGGTTTGGTGGAGTATTAGCTAGGAATGAGTGACTGAGCCATACTTTTGTGAAAAAGGTATCAAAGACATCGGCACAAAAGTATCAAGATACTATTCTTGAGAATGGTAGTTAAGCCACTGAATAACACCATATGCAATATCCAAGCATGGCCCTTCCATCAAGACTTGGGACTAGGTCATAAAGCTCGATCTACTGAATCTTCTTCAGAAAAACATTCCGGACTTGATCAGCACCTCGAGTGTGTGCTTCTGCAATAATTTAGTTTACTAACATGTTTGCGTTTAGTTTGCTAACATGTTTGCGTTTAGTCTACCGAAGTGAATGGAGTTCGCCGACGCCTCTAGCGGATAGTACAGTAACTAACAGAGAGTGTGAGTTTCACGTATCGTTTACGCTAACTTTTTCGTCAAGGTTGTATGTAACGCGAGAGTGTCAGTTGCTACCTTTTAGTTAACTAATGAAATATACGCTAATGCAGTAGTAGTTAGCCACTTGAAATTTGGGCAGTGGAAATTTGTATCCCAATTTAAACGAAACCTATGTTTAGAACGCGAAAATAATGCTACGGCCGACGACAGTATAATTGACATCAAAATCTAAGCGTCCGAAGTAACACGATGCTGCTGCTTTGACTCGTTTGGTTTATATGCGCGAAGCGATAGCTCATTCATACTAAGTAGAATGCACTTGAACTAAATTACACTCCATTCTCTATGTGTGATATTTGAACAGTGACATTTTAAAAATGGTTGGGTTAACACAACAATACTACTATTAAAGTGAGCGAACAAATAACTTTATAGTTGATATTTATGGAAGTTACACTAGCACCTGATACATGTACTAAAATGTTTGAGTTGTCTCAATTAATGCTATAGTTTGCTGCTTTATAAATGAAACTCACACACTTGGGGTACAGAGCTGAGGACTACCCTTCATCTAGTCCTGACCTTAATTCTCTACACTATGATTTCTGGCCAAATTATGAAAGTACAACTTGCTCTAAATGCTGTGATAAGTTGGAGTCCCTAAAACAATCAATATGATTTGCAGTGAAGAGTTTCTCCAATGAAAAAGTGTGTAATCTATTGATAAGTGGCCTCAACATTTGAAGGACTATATTGCAGCCAAGCGAGACCACTTTGAATAAGCCACTTCGAAATCGAATAATCGAATAATTAATAATAATTATATTTTTTACTTGTTGTCTACTTGTGTACTGAACAACATATTGTAAAAGTAATCAATGTTATTTGCATTTTTTTTTTGTTTTTTACAATTATGGCAATACTAGGTATAATGATAAATAATGTAGAACAATAGCTTTGAACACACTTCTGATTCATTTAACCTTAACATTAGTGAATCAATACTGCAGTTGGAAATTTCAATTTCACAAATAGTCTAATGTCACTCAACGCTTTATTAAAAATGCCACATTCTTTGCCTGCTACTTCATAGGGGAAATAGTACAACCCAATCATGAATGTAAGCTTTCTTAATTATTATGTATGATATAAAATTATTAAATCCTCAAAAGTTAGACAGAAAATTAATTTACCTATTAAGGATTATCCACAAAACTTTTACTAAGTGTAAGATAGACAGTCTTTTGACAGACATGATTGCATACAATAGGTCAGTTGTGTAGATTTGGCATCTGTTAACAACTATACCAAATGGCAACTATAAACAGTAAATCATTTTGAACAAATACTTAACAATAACAAATACACATTTTTTTTTATATTAAAATTCTGCTCAAGGCCAGACTACAGATCATTCTATAAACATTGTGAAACAGATGTTACATGAGATAGTAGATTTGCTATCAGCAAATCAAAGCTAAAGGGCCAATAGTTTGATTTTCGCTAATTAATGTTCTTATAATGAAATATATTTTAGATGTAACTATTACAGATGGAAAAATAAGATCCCATGCAATTTAAAGTAGCTGAACTTACACAGAGATTTTTTTTATAAATCTAATTCTTTACTGCAAATCATTTAGTACAAATTTTATATTACAGTATTTTTTCCTAACATTGGAATGTATTTCCTTCAGCTTATAAAAAGTCAAGTTCACTATTTCCAGCATATGGAAGGAATGTAACCACCAAGAATAAGGAGCTTTTGCTGTGTACTAATATTTAAATATCATCTAGACTTTGCAGAGGACAACAAAAAAATGCATAGAGGAAAGATTCCTATGTTATATTCTAATATGTCCCATTGAAACCAAAACAGGTTTCTAGAATTTTTACTAATCTGACATCTTAGACAAAATTGTAAGCGCAATAGTCATAGTTATATCACTGGACAACTGTAAAAAAAACTGGTGCAACTAGAAGAACATGTGATGTGCAATAATGTGCTAAACATTATTGCACATCAGTATACACTGATAATAAATTAAATAGTAACTTTTTCTGTCATCTTCCCACAGCTCAACTTTTTATGTCACCATATTATTGTTCACGCTAACTTTTTTGTCAAGGTTGATTGTAATGTAAAGGGAGTGTCAGTTGCTATTTTATGGTTAGTTAATGAAATATACGCTAATGCGGTAGTAGAGTTGAAATTGGCAGTGAAACAACAATGAAAACTTAAAAAAAAAAAACAAAAAAAAACAGCAAAAAAGGAAGTTGAATGTAAGTGTATACTAGTTATTTTTATTTTGTATGCACACATTTAATTAATTTGTATGCACACAGGAACACTATTTTTTACTAATTAGTCTTGTAATATTTGTGCGTGGTTCACAAAAAACATTTGGGAATAACATAGAAATACTTTTTATAATAAAAATATGAATTGTATATCTTATGCAAGTGAAACTACAGTAACTAATTGTCTCATGGGTGTGTCATAATTAGAAGAAATAATTTATTAATAAATGGGAAGTTTTATAATAATTTAATATTACATATATATTAATGTAAGGTTTTAACAACGTGCTTAAGAATTGTCCCTACCTTAAGCTTAGTTCATTCCAGAAAATTACCTACAATGTAACTTTAAAAGAAATAGGCAGGTTTGGTGACTAAGGTAATTCAACATGTCAATATGATAAATTTCGTGCCTGTGTTCTAATACATATCCAGTTAGGTGTTATTTTAAAAACCAGTACCTACCTTCTTCTTCCTCATCTTCGGCCATAGCTGCAAGGAGGGTAGCAATGTGAGTCTCGTCGTTTGCATCTCTTTCTAGCCGTTCGTCTTCGACATGATTTTGAAGGGCCGCCTCAACAGTTCTTTGCACGAGCCGGAGCCCTGGCCACGGCACACGCTTTGCTAGGGCACACGCCATAACCGTCCGTTCACAATCGCCCCATTGGTCAAACATCCCAGCTACACACCCCAGCTGCTCATAGAACATTCCGTTCATGACGACAAGAGCATAGCACCCCCTTTATCTGATTTGTTTGTGTTCAACACGTCAAATATACGTGACAGCTGATCGTCGCGGTACTATTTCTACGAGCTGGCAAAAGTATCGCTTGTGGCGGCGGCGATGATGAAACGACCACACATGTGAGATGTTAAACGGCTTAATTTTTGTGTAAAATATGTAGGTAGAATAAAAACATAACATTTATCCTGATTCGACAAACACTCAAAATTATCAAACTCGAAATTCCAAAATGGCCGATCACAGACTAAATATTATATGGAATATATTTTTATTTTTTACCGACGGTGTACTTATTGGGAAATGGCCAGTAGCCACATTGGGTTTGATTTAAATAATAATAATAACATTTTAGATCGATCACATAAAATGGCAAATATTGCGAAAAAAAAATTAATTTATGCGGTGGCAACACGGACAGATGGAGGGGCGTTCAAGTTCACCGAGACTGATTCCCCGATCCGTCTAAATTTGTATCGCTATTACACGATCTGAAAGATTTTAAGCTGCTGGTGCTGGGCAGTTAAATCTTTAAAAATGGAGACTGTCTGGTTTGAAAGGAACTCTCAATGTTACTTAGAATATAGATAATCAATACCAGCTTAGATTGATGTCTTGTTTACGCGAATGTACGCATTACAATAAAACTACAATTACGGATTTTACCGCGGTTTTTTAATTATTTAACTAGCCTGAAACCATGGTTACGAGTGGACTGAGATGACAGATGTCCTGATGTCACAAATTATTCGAAGTACCCGAAGAGTTATAGTTATTTTGTTGTTAATATTTAATAACTATAAGACTCCAAATAATATTTAATTATTTGAAGTCTTATAATTACTGTTATATAAAGAAGAAGAATGTAAATATATGCCTGCATTAAATTAAGAAATGAAATATAGTCGAGAAATGAAATGAAATAAATTATTGGATAATTTTAACAACATTTTATAATTATTGTATAACAGGACAGCTCAAGGATTTTGGCATATTCGTTCATGACAGTGATTCTGTCTCATTCCACAAGAAAATCTAAAGAAACGCGATTAAATCCGTTAAAGAGACACAACAATGAATAACGTTCGCGTAAATATAAGATAACAACATTTTAGAAAATAGTTTTACACAATTTATACACTTTGTTTATAATGGAAAACGCGACGGTGAGAAAATTCAGGCAACATGAGACAGACTCTGATCTATCATCTAATTGTACGTTATCAAAAGGTGGTTTATGTGAAACAATTGTTGATAACGCAAATGATAAATTATCAACATACAGTGATAAGGATGATTTGTTATATCTAAAACGAGAATTACAAAACTTACAATTAAAGCGAATGAAGATGGATGTGATTGTCTTGAAAATGGTAATTTACATAAATTAATAAATAAAGAAAACAAATGCACAAAACATACAAAAAATATCTCAAAAGATAGATCATACAAATCATTTTCAACGCCACGGCAGAAAAATGTTATACATTCCAAGTTAAGAATTCCATTTTCAATGTCACCAATTGTAACTCATCAACGAGTAAAGAAATTGCAAATAAGAAATATTTTGGAAGGTAATACAAATAAAAACTGTAACTTTATACCAGATTTAGCAATTATTTTCGGTGAAACCAATAAAACAACGTCTGAAAGAATGACGTCAGGAAACTATTTTAGTAAAAAATTCCAGAAGTAAAATAATGACACCTGGAGACCACCTCTTGCCAGGACTGTCAGCAAGACTTGGGAAGACTAAATTGAGCGGTAGTCATACTATTTCCTCATTTTTAAAACCGAATGCTCTTTCTAAAACAATATTATATAATTTTTTGAAAGACTTGTATGAAAATGATATAGTCATTCTTGGACTAGGATCGAACCATAAGAATCCGTACATGGTTATTTTGATCTATGTTACGCTTTGACAAGTAGAAATGTAACGTATATGTTGTGGGTATTTTGAGTAATACATACCTTAATGAGTGCCCTCTTAATAATAACATTATGTTAATTCTGCAATTTAGCAAGAATGAAGGATGAAACATGGACAAAAAGAGTCACCTCTTGGTTGGGACCGGCTGGTAGACGCAAACGAGGTCGACCACACAATAGATGGAAAGACGAAATACTACGTAATGCTGGTAATCAATGGATGGCAGAAGTGCAAGATAGAGACAATTGGCATTCTCTGGAGGAGGCCTTCACCTCAGGGGTTTTCAGATAGCATCTTTCCTTTTATCTTTTTATGTAATGTTAAGTTAAGTATGTAAGAGATATAAGGCTTTTTTATATTATTTATTATTTTATAATTCTGCAAAATTTAAAAAAATATACGTTTTTAGCCCTTCGGTAATAATAATCAGTATATAAGGAGGAATTTAACATCACAGTTAAGTTTTAAACCTGAAATTAAATAGGTTATTTACACTACAATATTTACTTTATATATACAACTTATCTTGAATGTGCATTGTCCATTGATGTAAGTTTTTAACAGCTACCGTAAGAAAAAAAAAAACAATAAAAATAAATGAAATACGACTTATGCCACTTTACAAAAGAGACCCTATTCCTTTTTATTTTACTAAAATGGCAATACAATATAGCAAGAATAATGTAAAAGAAAACAGCACAAATACTTTAAATAGAACAACAAATTTTATAAACCATACCATTCTTATATTCGAAAAGAAATAAAAAAGAAGATTCAATTACCAATTTAGATCTAATAGTTCGTACCTAACAATAAAAATGAAATAAAAATCACAGTTTGCACCAAAATATTGTAGGTCTTCTTAAGAAGCGAGACAATCACACTTAGTGAATTGATATCATACTTAGTGAAATAAGAAAAGATGTTGGTGACGTTGAATAATTTGCTTCTCAGTAACTTTTGTAAGAAAGTAGGTACCGAACCTAATAAGAAAAGATGTTGGTGACGTTGAATAATTTGCTTCTCAGTAACTTTTGTAAGAAAGGTAGGTACCGAACCTAATAAGAAAAGATGTTGGTGACGTTGAATAATTTGCTTCTCAGTAACTTTTGTAGGAAAGGTACCGAACCCAACGTTTAAATTGCAAACTATGCTCTTGCTGCTTACTTTTCCCGCAGTAATGAAACAAGTGGTGGATCTTGTATTTTCTTGAGCAATAACATTAATTTTGTTCCAATATCAACAGTAAATTCAAATCGTTACGAATCAATTACGAAATGTTGTGCAGTGAATCTTAGAGATTTTAATTTAATCGTAATTTATATCTACAGAACACCTACATCGTCAGCTTATATATTTCTGCAAGATCTTCATAAACTATTAAGAACAATAACTCGGGGCATAAAAGAGTTTTATTGTATGTGGTGACTAGAATATCGACATTACGATCATATTTGTAACATATATTGAACATTGTGTGCTTGGTTTAACATATTACGTTTATTAACCAAATTAACTATAGTTTTACTTAATTATAGACTACAAAATAATCTTTCCACTCGATTACATCCTAGCATTGTAAATCAAATGATAGTTTAAGATAAAATTATTTCTTCTCAGTATAATCGCATGCGGTGCTTTCCTTAAATAGTGGTTGCACTTAGTTCAATCTATATTATACATTGGAAAGTCTACATAAATTAAAAATATAAAAAATATGAAATCAAGCAAATATTCTAAAGAGTTACTTTCGATATTTTCATAATTCAGCAAACCATATAACTACTCCAACAACAAAATTGTCATATATAGACCTAATTGTAAGCAGTTCATTAAATGTTTCATCGAAACAGTTGTCTGGTTTACCAGATCACGAAAATACACGGCTGCTAACTGCGTCACTTTAGGTTAACCCATTCATTACCACTTAAATTTTGAAAACATCATTTGGGTACCACATAATATTTTTGTATTTTACAACAGGGAAGGCGTATAATATTATGTTTTTAATTTAATATAAAGCCATAAACAACAAAAACCCACTGAAAACGATAAAGATAAACTCACTATGTGCGTTGGTGGCACTGATAATAAATATTTAATTACAAGTGCCACTCAACATATTGTTTGCGTTGACGGTTATATGGTAGTATGCAATAAGTGTTAAGTTATATTTTATTAATATTTACATTATCGAGCTCTGGTCGGGTATACATCAGTGTCAAATCGATTTTGTGACCCACGTGTGACAAATCGAATTTGTGTTCACGTGTAATTTTTATCGAAATTCCGAAGCCGAAAAGGGGTCACTTACTTTGAGCGCAGATCTACGATTGTAGGTAGGGAGTGAATAATAATAAGAGTAAACTTATGACCAAGTAGTAAAAATGAACCAATATTTATTATTAAAAATAAACAATTATGTGAAAAATAAACAGTTATTACATGCTGTGCCGCATGACGCAGGTGGTTATGAAAAATGTTTTATTCTTACTTTTTTGTTACTACTCGTTACTTTTTGTTTATTTTTGAAAAAATCATGTTTAATAAATTGCAAAGTTTCCTTGGTACATGTAACATTTAAAAAACGAACAATTTGAATTTAGAAAAAATAGAAATTTAGAAATAATAATCTACAACAACACTTTTTATATAAAAAGCTATAGAAAGTCTTGATGCGGGTTTCTATCTAGTAGGAATATTCCTTGATATGACAAAGGTGTTTGACTTCGTTAACCACTCCATGTTACTAAGTAAGCTTGAACGCTACAGAGTAAGAGATTCTGCACATAACTGGTTAAAATCTTATGTAAAAGACTTCTGTCTTTGTGGCAATTTGTACAAATTCGTAAAAATAAAGTCAATAAATATGAAAAAATAAATAAATTTGGTGTACCGCAAGGAAGTATACTGGGTCCTGGGTCCACTGTTTTTTTGAAACTTATATTAATGATTTACCTTACACTATAAAACATGAATGCATATTTTTTTGCAGATGATACCACTTTACTAATTAAAGTCAAGGATCTCAGCAATTTTGAAAATGATGTAAATAACACACTTAAAGTAGTAATTAAATGGCTTCATACTAATAATTTAAAGATAAATATATCGACGACGAACATAATGCATTTTTTAACTTATAATTCCAAAATAACACACAACATTAGTATAAAATATGATAGTGTAATGAACTTTAGACGCGCATTTGGCTCTTAAAGCCTAAAAATTCTGTGTAGGGTCATTGTGTAATGCTGAATATAATGAAACTGTAGACCCTTATTTAAGAAACTTAAAATATTACCCATTCCCATAAGGTTGCAGAAGTAAATTTAATTATAAATAGTTTGTCCATTGACTCCGCCTCCGGATGGGATAATGTATCTACATATTTATCTTAAATTAGGGAAAGACTATCTCACACCAATAATATGTCATTTGAATTCCAATTTTTTCTAAGAGGGTCATTCTAGCACCTATTGGACACCTGTGGGAGCAGGGACGATGTCGATAACGACAGGCCGATCTTAGTTATATAATATATATTATATATATCATAATGGTTCAAGCCTTGTCGTGGCTTAATACAAGGAATAAGGTAGTTAGGTTGCTGGGGCAGAAGTTGGCACATGCGTTATTTATGCGGTTTGTTATATATGTACATACGCACACGCTCGCGTACGCGCACGCGCACACACGCACTCGCACATACGCACGCACACACACACCCCCGCACACAGACATACATGATGCATGATCAATTTCGCAAATTCGCAGTTCGCTTGAATACTGCAGTAATATATAAAACCCCCACTACAGGTGTCACATTGACCTTATTGAAAGAGTTCAAAAAAGTTTTCTATTTTTATTAACAGTCCACGCCAAGTAGCTTCCTTTACTCGAAAGCTATTCGGATAGATTAACTTACTCGTATTTTAAAGTAAATGCTCTGGAAGACCGTGGGTGGATAGCTGACCAAATACTGCCTCTTAAGATTTTAAGAAACCTTTTAGACTGTCCTGTTATTAGAGAGCATATTATTTGCAGTTCCTCGTCCCGGACAGAGGTTTTGCAATTTCCGTCCTTTTTCAACAAATTGTTTTAAGTCAAACACCGGTAACGTTGTGTTCAGCAGAATTTGTCGCAAACACAGCCTGATGTTTAGAGATCAAAATTGACATTTTGTCGGTCA
Source organism: Eumaeus atala (assembly GCA_017140195.1). Taxonomy (NCBI): domain Eukaryota; kingdom Metazoa; phylum Arthropoda; class Insecta; order Lepidoptera; family Lycaenidae; genus Eumaeus; species Eumaeus atala. The sequence goes on from JAFELO010000156.1 coordinate 118,130, forward strand.
GCTTACCAACATTTAAAAAGCCGTTATACAGTTTTAAAGTAACTGGTAGGACAAAGTTTAGTTGTTTCTTTTATGTATGGTAAAATTTAGATTTTTGTTGTTGTGTTGAATCACATAATCTTTAGTTAACTATAGCACAGTGTTTTTGTTTTTATTTTTAGTACTTTTAGAACATTAGCATAATTTTATATAATTCATGTAGGCATGCTGAGTTAGCCTTTTGGGTTGGATTCTGTTGTTTTAACTATATCTACTGTTTGAAATTGAATGTAAATGTAATGTAAAATCTGTTGGCTTAACAAAATAAATAAATAAATATCAATTTTTATAAACTTATTAAAAATAGTTGTTTTTGTACAGGATCCTCTGGCGTTTTGGTAGTAAATATGAAGTGCTTTTGTGTAATTCATGACTATCTGTAGTGCAATATAATTAACACGTTAACTGATACAATAGCAGAATTTAAATACATTGTATAAGTAATGTAGGTAGATAGCAAGTAAACTTGAATAAAAAATAGTTAGGTTGTTTTACGCTCATATACATGATTAGCGGGTAGTACGTTCATAAAACAATATAAATATTTTAATAAGTGCGAATGTGACGGATATATGTTTTGCAGTCTCAACCTTAGCGACAAGTTAGCACAATAGCCGTACATCCGATGTGCGACCGAGTTAACGATTCTCAAACTTTCTTTGTAAATTTACTTCTATTTATTAATAATTAGTATAGAGTATTAAGTAAACAATGTATGCCATACAGATCTAAACGGCAATTCTCATCACCATCCTACACAGTTATCTACCGCGGGTAAATCTTTTAAAACTAGGGAACATCGATTACTTCCAAGGATGATCCGTGAGGCTATCGAAAATCATCAATCAAAAAGGTGGTTGGGTTCTTCCCTCTGCTTGGGACCCTGTCATAATATCAAATCAAAAACTGAACATAACACCTCAAGACATCAGGAGAACGAGTACTGTTTGCGTTAATCGGAACAACTAAATAATTATAATTCTTCGGGAGCTTTTAATCATTTTTGACATCAGGACATCTGTCATCTCAGTCCACCCGTGACTATGGTTGCTTTAAAGTCTTTGAAACGACGGACCAGTTAAATAATTTTAAAAAAATGCGATAAAATCAGTAAAAGTAGTTTTATTGTAATCAATGCCAGAGTTTCGAAAACATAAAGACTAAAATATATTGTGTTGGTTAACCAATAGCATCCGAACAAAACGTTTCACTTGTCCTGCTATACGAACGGAATACATTCCGTCCTCCAATGGCCCCATTAGTCCGTTCGTGTGACCATGTTGCGCATTAATATATCATAAGTTTTAAATCGATAGCTATTTCGAAAAAGAATTTTGATTGTATGGCCCCGCTATGAAATTTTGCTATTTGAAATTCTTTCAACAGTAATAAATATAGAAAAGGCAAGCCACAGGCAGGCATATGACTACGAGTGTCCGTGTTGGTTTATAGAGAAGGTAAATTAGAATTACATTACTATCTTCGTTTAATATTTAAATTCCCAAGCACACCGCGCAGTTAGAAATCAATGGAACAAAAAGAGACATATAATAAGACATTTGCCTTCTGTCTACTGACGTGTTTTAAACTGGTTTCCCTTCTCTATCTATTCAATCTTTATGGAATGTCTACATAATTTCCGCGTTATTCTAATATCGAAAGGATGGCAAAAAGGATTATCGGAAATCGTGCAGGTGTCGCAGCCCGAGCCGCTACGTGCTCGGCGCAGCTCGGAGTCGGGTGTCGGCATATAACTGGACGCCTCACACAACGGTAACGCATCTGCGGCCAGCAGCTGCCGCTGGCTCGTCCCAGAGCCGAAGAATAGTTTTTGCGGATTGTCGTCGCGCCTGTCATTTGCGCTGAACCCTTCCGCGTATATTATCCGCATTGACAGGTACTGCCAGCAAACTAATGTTCAAATTTAATTTTACATCATCTTCAGATTTATTTAGACATGAGTTTAGCCCCGCAGTTTCACCGGCAAAATATTCACCACGAGTATTTTTGATCAATTAAACAAATTCCAAAGCTTAGTCCCCGCCTAGTAGTAGTAGGAAATTCGCATTTAAAAAAACTACTTATACGGATTTTATCACGGTTTATCTAATTATTTAACTAGCTCGGGCCAGACTATTCAGAAGTTGTACAACAACCATGGTCGCGGGTGGCCTATATAATTCGTATGGTGTGCAATAAAAGCATGTTTTAGTTTCCTTATATTTTTTTACAGAGTAATAGATTTTGTCAAAATAGCAGACAAAAAGCTAGTTTGGTTTCCCATTTAGTTGCAGGAAGCATAAGGGATCGGCTACATAAATAAATACACATATACATACAAAAAATATATTAGCAAACATATTTTTTGTATGTATGTGTGTACCTCGCGCTGTCACTTGCGTCACTCTCCCGTGTGACAGTTAGTCTCGCGACAGTGGACAATATCATAACTACGAGTAGATAAGTCCGAGAATATCAACCCTCTATCATGAGAGCAAAAAAAAAATAATTAAAATGTACATCCATAAGTTTTAATTCGTGGATAATGTCGTTAGCGGAACATTGTAACTTATTTATGAAAATGCTTATATCTATAAGCATTTTATGTTGTATCTGTTTGTTGTCCTAATAAATAAAATAAAATATGTAAATCATACTAGTATAAAATGTAAGTGAATTTTCTTGCATATTTGCATTTGTAACAACACAAAATCTTTTATAAATGTGTGATTTATTCACATAAGTAGTTCCTTAACACCGCAAAAGTTACAGAAAATTTTGTTATACGATTTGTTTGCGTAATTTATATTGTTTTGATTTAAGCATTTATAACATTAACAGGAAAGAGCTGTAAATACTTACGAGGGGTGATTAATAAGTATCCGAAACGACAAAGAAAAACCTTAATAATCTATTTTAAAACAATTTTATTTACCAACGTAGTTTCCTTCTACCTCGATGCATTCAGTCTAGTGCTTCTCCAATGCCGATACAACAGTTTGATAAAATATTTCCTCTAACCCTTCAAAATACTCGTCTACAGTGACAATGACTTCATCATTTGATGAAAATCTTCGGCCACCTAACCATTTCTTAAGATTCGGGAATAAGAGGAAATCGGACTGGACCTGATCTGAGTAATAGGGGGGATGCGGTAATTCCTGGAGTTTGGCAACGAGTGCACAGCTGCGTTGTCGTGGTGGAATAAAACTTTCTTTTTGATTATCGGATTTTTTACAAAATTTATTGTTCTTCCTATTTCCAAATAATCCCCTAAAATAATCCCTGGAGCATCCCAAAAAACAGTCGCCTTCACTTTGCCGGTCGACAAAATCGTTTTTGCTTTCTTCGGCGCAGGCTTTCCGCTCTCAGGCCACTGCTTAAATTGTTCTTTTGTTTCAGGAGTATAATGATGTATCCATGTTTCATCTACTGTCACATAACGCCGCAAAAAAGCTAACACTCCGACGAATCGTTCACTCGACGTTGCTTTTGGTTAACAATGAGCGAACGCGGCAATCATCGCGCACAAAACTTTTTCATTCGCAAAACGCGTTCAAAGGAAATGCTTATCATCTCTGGTATCTGACGCAAGTTTAAGCGCCGATCATTCAAAACGATTTTTTGAACCTTTGAGAAAATTTACGGCGGAGAAAGTTCTAGGTCCCCTCACACAAATTCTATCAGTCCGAATAAATTCAAATTTGGTGTTCTACTTACGAAAAGACAATAGAATATAATGTAATAAATTTTGTTTACGTATCACTTTCTTTAATTTCGTCGTTTTGGCCTGTTATTAATCAACCTGGTTAATAAACAACGATAAAAACAGTCAAAGTTGTATGATTCTATTCATATATTCGCAAATATTAAAAAAGTATATTTACACATTAATGTTATAATTTCTGGAGTATTCTATTTAAAACGCATTTAAAAAATATATTATGTGGAAATCGTGTGAAACAGAGATGCAATCAATTGTGGCAGCAGCGTAACGCTTCACTGCTCTTAAATCGCTTACGTCATATGCGCACCTCTCACGTTTGATCATCAAACTACATTCGCGTGTCGCAAGCTGTCTCACACACACGCACGCACGCACGCACGCACGCACGCACGCACGCACGCACGCACGCACGCACGCACGCACACACACACACACACACACACACACACATACCTACAGTTTTTTCATCACAAAAAGAGTAAATGACTATTCAGAAGCTATTGTTGTCAACCAACATAAGTAAACATCCGCACAATCAATGTTGACCTCCTTGTTCAATTTGTACCAGAGCCGTGCAAATCACAGTAAGTACCATCAATTATTTGAAGCATGTATGTATTAGGTAAGTATGTCGGAGAGAGGTGCCCTGATACGATATTTAACTTTATCATTGTGTTCATGATGTTCTATGTTTTATTATCAACTGATCTGCTGTCGGTACTATCGGGTGCCGCTCAGTGTATCGCGCGAGTCAGCGCTGACCGCAACCGCGCCTGTACTTCACGCCACAGAAGCCCCGCGCTGTCACTTGCGTTACTCTCCCGT
>JAFELO010000156.1:122945-140062 GCA_017140195.1 Eumaeus atala
CCGCTCAGTGTATCGCGCGAGTCAGCGCTGACCGCAACCGCGCCTGTACTTCACGCCACAGAAGCCCCGCGCTGTCACTTGCGTTACTCTCGTGTGACAGCTAGTCTCCCGACAGTGGACATTGATGATGCACATTACATAACGCCTGTCCAATCGATTAAATATTTAAAGTTATTTACAATATCATACCTAGGAATAGATAAGTTCTGTAATACATAATCTTTGCAATAAAACTACTATTAATAATCATTTAACTAGCCCGACATTTTTGTTAAATAAACCGCGATAAAATCAGTAAAAAATAGCTTTATTATATTAATAACATTCGCGTAAGCTTAAGACATCAACATGTCTACTAATGTAACGTTATCTTAGATGAATTTTGGCCAGCCCGGGTATTTCTATAGAAAGTAGCCAACTGCGCAGGCCATATTATAGTGCACACGTGTGTGCGCAGACACAAATGATCCGACACGATCGGAAAGAAGTCAGGCGGAGGACCGACAGCTTAACGTGCTCTCCGATGCATTAGGGCATATCAGCGCCTACTTCCTGATTTCAGAATTGTAATTTAAATTTATAAATCCCAATAAGGCTTTGTTTCGGTCCGGGACTCGAACCCAGGACTTCGCGACTGTGATGAAACATGCCTGCCATTAGAGAACGAGGCAGCACGTAATACCTATTTGAAAAGTACTGCGTCTGTTGTATTGAATGGTGGGACCTACCTACTTATAGCGGGACTAATGAGTAGCAAGCATTTTGGACTTCACCGACGCCCACCCCATAATTGTTTCACAGGCAAACACAAACAGACACATAATTTCCTTGCAAATGCTTGGTCCTCTTTACCTACTCCCGGCGTTATCATGTTACTCCCCGTTCGTACCGTCCTAATTCTATCTAGCATAGCCCTAACTTTATTTATATTATAGGGAGACGAAAGAGCAGTCAGAGCCCCAGGAAAACAACCAACGCCCTGCATAATAGATATGCAAAGGCAATGCCCCCCCAACTCTTATAAATATTATAAAACCTGTGTTCGAATTATTATTTATTTTACAAAATATACGATTCAACTTCTAAATAGTCATCCACATTATTTAGTCAAATAAGCAGTGACAGCTTGTAATATCTCCTTCGGAGAAGCGAATAACTTAGGGATAAGCGACGGATAATATTGTGCAGTTATGTTCCATTGTGAGTGGAAATGGCCGCGCGCATTGACAATTGCACATCGACAGCATCCAAATGCGCTGGTGCCACCGAGCGAGCGATAATGCTTCCGGGAACTGTTTGTTCAACTCTTGCCCATTGTGTGCGTGTTTCTGCCCAGCCCCGGCCATTGTGAATGAGCTGTCACACGAAGTCCGAGGAGGACAATGCCCACCATTAGATACAAATAATCCGTGAACGAGCAGGTGGGACGTGTGAACTGTAGTTCGTGTGAGAAGATTCGAAAAACGGTCATTTTATTTAATTGTCCTTTGTAGTCAACAAAAATAGCGTACCTAGCTATTGACGACCTGATTTAGGCACCGTGTACCTGAGAGTTTTCTATCGTTTGTTAAAAAAACGTTGAAATAGAATGTATGCCCATACAAACATCTCGAGAACATAAATGTATATGGTGCCCCATATACATTTATGTTCTCAAGATTGTAGCATACGCTGGAGTGTGAGCAGGATCTGGACGATTGAGTAACAAGGAGTTTAATATAAACCTGTGAAACCGACCCCAAGATTACTAAATAAGTGTAAATACACCTAACGGGACAGCATCAGTTCCCACACGCACATTGAAAACATCGATCATGCCGTCCCGTTGCACGCTGCACGTTGTCACGCCGTAATCCGCACACATTGGTGTGACACAATAGCACGACACCGTGACACAACACTCGCCCCTGCCGGCCCACACTTCACCTGCCTCATATTATACCTACACTGTTAGATCTCAATCTAACGGTTTAACTTATATTTCATGCCTCCCTTATACCTGCGTATACCCGAATACCTTCGTATACCCGAAAGTTTCCACATTTTAACAACAACACATATTCACGCCAGTTCCCTATGGGGTAAGCAGAGTGAACGATTGCATTTTTTTTTCGGAGGGACCTTGTCCAGCCTCAACAGTTCGACCGACTAGCGATGATTTTGTGTCTCCAGGTTTAGGGAGCCGACTCCTGCACCCACATATCGCGCGCCTTATATACTCTAGAACGAAGTGCGTCGACTGCGCGCCGCCAATGTCCGACTACAAAGAGAGCTGGGCAACATAAGGAAAAAAGTCCTTGAAAGAGTCCCGGAAAAAGGCGGCAAAGTCGCCTCGGCTGTGCTCAGTACGGCCTACCTCCTGAAAGAGGTGGCACAAATGGTGGGCAACATGTTCGATGCCCGCATATCAGGAATCGAGCTGCGGGGGCCTCCCGCAGCTGTACATCGTACGTCGCCTGTCAGTGACAACAGGCCACTGGCAAAAGGGACGAGAGCAGCCATAGCTGCAAAGCAGGCGGGTAACCACGACGAAGGCGACAGTGGCATAAATGGCGACGGACGAGAGGGCCATTGAGAAGGTGCGCCCTACCCAAACCAGATGGAGCCCTCAGCCCTTACCCAAGTCAAGTAAGGGAAAAGTGAAAGGGAAAGGCAAGGGCAAAGAGGGGGAGTGGTCAGCGTTGGGTCCGTCGACGTCGACAGCGAACCCGGCCCGTGGAGAAGACGGACCTGAGAGTCACGGGCCTCAGTGCCGCTATCACTGCGGAGTGTCTCGCTACCGCTGTGGCCCAGGAAGGGGGCTACAACCCGGGCCAGGTCCTCGTGCGAAACTTTCGCGCGGAACAGTTCTGCTCAGGCACAGCCCACATCGAGCTCCCGGAGCAGCCAAGAAGCTGCTGCAGGCCGTGATCATAGCGGTGGGGTGTAGCAGGGCCATTCTCCACCCCCCTGCAGACGCTCCCCGGGCATTGCTTCAGATGCCTGGCATTGGGACACGTTTCCGGCTCGTGCCCCGCTGTCATTGACCGCCGCGAGTTTTGTTATCGCTGTAGTCAGGCCGGCCACAAAGCCGGCTATTACAGAGTCGCCGCACACTGCGCGTTGTACGCGGATGCCGGCAGGCAGGCAAGCCACGTAATGAGGGGCATGGCGTGCAAGCTCCCTATCATCCGTAGGAAGGTCGCCCCTCACACCCAAAGGGGGAACCGAGCGGGGTCGGCGGATGTTGAAATGTCCTAAAAGGCTCGGTATCTCAGCGTCCTCCAGGCGAACGTGCACCGGGGCCTTTCTTGCAGTTCATAGCGGACTGGCGTATCGAAGAAGCGGATGCTACGGGAGTGCGTTTGGGGCGTGTCCCAGCGTGGTACTTAACACCTGGGCGTGGTTTGGCCAGTCTGAAAGGTGCTTCACCACGATCGGCGGGTAGGCCTTGTTGGCAGGTAAGGGGGCTGGTTGCGTGTTAATATGAACTAACCTGAGTGTTAGAAACTGGTAGCATGTGTGTGCAACTTACCTTGAGGCTCTCCAGGGCTGCCGCAAAACTTCGGTACCTTGTGTTGTCCGACGTGTGGACGCTACTGAAGCATTCCGACGCGGCGGACACCGCCCATGTGGTGTTGGTGTGCGAGTTGGGAGGATCAGCGACCTAGGTTGCGGTAATGCGCCTGTATAATTGTCCCCTGGTGTAGATCTGGCGATACTGGTGCAGTTCGTTCCCTGGAGGGGGTGACCGCTGGGAAAGACACCTGTCGTTTCTATTTTCTATTCCCTGCGTCTGGTTCACCTGATGATGAGAGTGGTGACTGCGGCGGGTACGGTATGAGCGACGATGATAATGACGGCCGCGTCTCCGAGGAATCATCTTCGCCTATCGTGACGATTTTTGCAGGCCCCTCTGTCGGTGACGTTCTCGTGCGTTTGTTAGCGCAGGTCTCTTCAGCCTGTGCGGCAGGTGCTCCCTCTGCACCTATAGGAGCGATGATACGCTCGGCGATGGCATGAGTGCCATCGGAGGATAGAAATAGCAATCGCTCAACTATGGTACATGCCGTTATCCTAGGTGGGTCTCTACTGGACTTCTTGTCGTCTCTTGGATAAACTCCGTGAGGCACAGACTGCGGCGACCAGTGTTTGCTTCCGAGCTTCAACTACGCACGAAATCGGGGATCTACAAGACGTACATCCGTTCGCGTCTCACTTGCGCTGCCCCGGCATGGTACGAGCTCACTTCTACAAGCCCAGCAGACCATATCTCTGCAAGTTATCACGGGGGCCGGCTGCTATGTCCGGAATGACGTGATCGCACGAGATCTGCGGGTCGAGTCCGTAGCCGAGTTTGTGGTTCGATGGCGGCATGTTGACTAGCGCGGACAATGGACCGCACGCCCACCTCAAGGACTTGGCTCCGCTACACGTGCAACCACACGACTGGCGGCCGTACCCGCGAGAACTCGTATCCCGTGTTCCACCAAGTGGAGATGGTCCGCTCCGGCAGTAAGGACGAGGATCATTCACGCACAATCATAAACCACACCACACTTCAGAAGAACATAATACCACACCACCCACTACACCAGTAGGTCAGTAGGCGTCGGTCCCTTTTTTTGGTGACGAAGGGATGCATTTACGCATGATACCTGGGAGCCCGGGTTAGACACCCGGGAAACTTCCCAGACCTATGTTGGACTCGGCTATTGGGTAGCAATACCAACTAAACCCCTACGGGAGCCTTTAACCGCTATTAGTGGAGGGTCTCGGATCTGTAGGCAACAGGGCCCCTCCAGCGACAGGCTTGCCGAAACTGGAGCACAATACGTCACCATACTCCTACAGACACCGTAGTACAGCCGCCTACAGGAGGCACTCGGCCCTCCGAAGTTCAGGAGGAGTCTGCCCAGCACACTCGCCTCCTACACGACCTTCGGTCCCATCATAGTGAAGTGCGGGCCGAAGGTTCTCCCTCCGTCAAGGATGAGCGGCCCCCGGTAGGGGCCCCTTGCGGCCGGTCCCGCGGAAGAGAAGGGCTTCGGTCTTGTCTATCCATACCCGAAGCCCCAACCTCTCTATCCGGCTGATCACAGGGTCAACGCCTACCCTTGCCAGCCGCGCCGCCTCCTTGTAATATAGTCGCCGGGCATAGACGAGGGTGTCATCCGCGTAACAGATGACACCCATCCCGGGTAGGAGGTGGCCTCGCAGGGCCCAGCCGTAGCGGACGTTTCACAGGATTGATACAAGTACAGAACCCTGCGGGACGGCGCGCCCGACTCGCCGCTACTCTACGCACCCCAACCGGTTCTCGAAAGCCACTCTGCGACCGGAGAGATACGCCTCCAACAGCCTCACGAGATAGGGAGGTACCTTAAAGAAGACCAGTGCCTCCCGAATCACGCTGTGCGGGAGATTGTCGAAAGCATTCGCGATGTCCATCGACACCGCGACCACCACATCCCCCCTGTGTTCCGCCTCATCCTTCACCGCCCGCAGGCGCTTGAGAGCATCGATCGTCGACCGGCGTGCTAAAGAACCCGAATTGTGACCCCGAGAGTCCGGGTCCCGTGCTCTCCTCCAGATGCTGAACGAGACCGGAGGCCACAATACGTTTCCCTTTACCCCCTTCCAGACGAAGACGACGACAGCGACGACGCTGGACGACTCGGAGGCGGAGACACCTCTAGCTTTATGTAGCGGTAGTCCGAGAGTGTCTCCACCTCCTTCTCCACCCTCCACTCCTCCACTCTCCGTGCGATGGCCGGCGTGGCGAAAGTAACGTCTACCACGAAACATCTCGACTATCACATGCACTTCTGTACTGTTCCAATGTTGAGCAGGGGCAGTCCGGCACCCCACCATGGTTCAAGCCTTGTCGTGGTGGTGGGGCATAGTAGCCTGAGGTGAGCCCAGGCGAAGCCAATTGAACCAAGGGGGATCTTTGCACCCATTTTATAAGAAGAGTGGGCCTAAAAATCAGGAGGAGGAAACGCTATCGGTACCCCTCTTATAAGAAGAGGGGACCTAAGGGCAACAGGAGGTGGCGCTTTTGCGCTAGGGGGCTGACAAGCCGTCGAGGTGCCCTGATGATAGTTGTTCCGGGGCAACTCACTAAGGGCGGCACTGACGACAATCGTGGTGGTTTTCGTGAGTATTCGGCACTATCATGTGCCGCGAGTTCCACAGACCACTGGACCCCACCCAGGGCCCGTGAAGGCGCATAAATGCGTTTTCCCGCGTCAATAAAAAGGGACAGTCCGGCAGGTACCGCCCACATCATCACCACCCTCCCTTTCGGTTTCATGACCGGGTTGCCAAAGCCAAGGACTTGGCAGCCTCTTGACTGCTCTGCCAGGAGCTCGATGTGGGCTGTGCCCGTGCCGAATTAACCCGTGCGAATGTTTTGCATGAGGACCTGACGACCCGAAGCGGGCCGATGCCCAGCTCCTTCAGATCGACCTTTCCCTCTACCTTTAAAAGAGCGGAAGCGTAAGCATCCCCTTTTCCGCAGCCTCTGGCCGCAATTTTAATATTACGGCCGAGGAGCCAAGGAGCGACAATTTTGGCTTTGCCGCTTCCTTCTTCTTTGCCGGCGGCACAGAAGCCGCCGGTGTAACATTTTTCTTCTTCGTCGGCCTCCTTCCTTTCTTCGGCGAACGACGTCCGTCTATGTTGCATTCCTCTCCTCCTGATCTTGATCATCAGCCCCCTTCTCCGTAGCTGGGGCAACAGACTTTTAATTAGAGGGTCCGATCGCCGTCCATTCTTGCTGGTTCCTTTTGCCCTTTCCTTTCCCTTTACCCTGCGGAGCTTGGGGAAGGGCCGGGAAATTCCACAGGCACCGACTTCTTGAGCAGATCCAGCGTTTGTAGCCGTTGACTCTGTCTTCTTGGCCATTATTGCGGCTAAGACCTCCTTAGTCAGTGGCTTGTTATCTTTGGCGATGGGAGGACGGTAGGGTGGGGCAGGTGGAGCCGCATCTCCAGGCCCGAAATACGCGCATCGACAATATTACCTAAGAGCTGAAAACCTCCTTCTTGAAGTCAACTGAGATTGGGGCTCATCCGGTCCCATCAGACGCTTTTCCGCGCCACCTCGAAATCCTGCCTGTAAGCGCGGACCTCCTTTCGTAGGTTGCCCAGCTCCCTTTGTAGACGGGCATTGACGGCGCGCAGCCGACGCAATTCATTCCCCTCCGTCCTGTCGACCAGTGACTCGACCATTTCCCTTATACTCACCGCGGCCCTCCGTATTTTGGCGGCACAGCCGCCCCGGAGATGGGCCGATTTCGAAGTTCGAGCGAGAACGACACTCAGGTTGGCATCCGTTGCCACCCTGATATCCTAGGCCCCGCATTTCTCCACATCCTCCAGCACTACGGGAGCCTCCGCCGAGTTCGTTGTCTCCACTTTTTCCTTTAGGAAAGCCCTTTTGGCTAACGTCGCGTCGAACGTAAACGTATCGAAACAAATCGTACACCACGAGAATCGCTCTGGAGAAAGCAATCCGACGCCACCAATCTTACCGCAGTCCGAATACAAAGGGGTAGCTTTGTACCCGAAGAACAGTGAGTAACCCAATTTCAGAATGTGTTCCTGAGTTAACACTTGCCTAACGCGTATTATCCTTCAGGCCATATGGCCTCTGCACCTAGGTGCACTACAACCCAGTCCCACTCGTAGGTTGCTCCATGTGGTGGTGGACCCGGTGTGGTGTGCACAGATGATGAAAATTTCACACGTATAATTAAGATGCGGTGCAAAATGATAAATACTGTATTACCAATACTCATAACAATGTACTAACACACCGCAAACATTAATATAGGTAGAAAAATAAGTAAAACCGCAACAGAAACCAGTTTTTGGTTTTTGAACGCCTCTCACACTTTTTCACATATATCCGAAATTCGCAAAAGTTTGCAGCTAATTTTTGTAGATATCTTTCATGGATAACTGGGCTACAAATATAGGCACAAGATAGTGCCGAATCCCCACAAAAACCATCGCGAGTGCCATCAGTGCCGCCCTTGGTGAGGTGCCCCGGAACAACAATCATCAGGGCACCTCGACGGCTAGTCAGCCCCCTAAGGGACCAACTCCACCTCCACAGATGGGGTTGCCCAGCACTACAGGACAACCCCACCGACTTTGGGACAGTGCAATGGGGTGAGGTTCCCATCCTCGCCCCTTGCCCCGTGCGCAGAAGCGCCAACTCCTGTTGCTCTTAGGTCCCCTCTTCTTATAGGAGGGGTACCGAGAACGATTCCTCCTCCTGATCTTGAAGCCCCTTCTTCTTATAAGAGGGGTGCGAAGATCCCCCTCGGTTCAATTGGCTTCGCCTGGGTTCACCCCATGCTACTAAGCCCCACCGCCACGACAAGGCTTGAACCATGGTGGGGTTCATGTACATACCTAAAGATAGATCGACGAATAATCTATGACCTCCTCCTTTTACACAGAGTGGTCAACGGACAGACCAGATGTGCAGAACTGCTGCAGCATCTCTCTCTGGTTATCCCCTATAACCTGCATCGTCGTCCAACTGCAAAACTTTTGCGCGGGCCTCCCTCTAGAACACTCTAAAAAAAGTATTCGTGGCGCTGCCTCTGTAAATTTGGCAGAAGTGATTTCAGACGATCTGTCCTTGAATTTAGATAGATAAGTACATGCTAGGCTAGCTGGCTAAAACTGGCACCCTCCAGCCAGAACACTGCCTCCCTTGCATATTTATGTGGCAACTAGAGACCGAAAGCGAAAGGCTTACCTACTCGAAACATACTGATAGCTTCTGATCCCCTCATCAATCCTGGTCAAACCTTTATTAAAAAAAAACTTAGATTCCGATTGTCCCGGTTTATAAAAACCGGATTTGGCAACAGCAACTAATCCAAGTTGGTGTAATAACTTTAAAGCTCGTGGCATAAAGTCTATGTTTGGTTATAGATTTAATAATAGAGTAGACGACGGTTGTTTATTTGAACTGTAATCCGAGATGCTGCCCACATCAGTCCGGTTAAATCAAAAGCATCTGTTAACACGTCAGCTTTACCTAGTTTTTTCTCACAGAATTGGGGAAAACCAAGCAATCGGAGCCTTTTTGCGACTACCGATGCACATGAACATCCACATAATTACCACGCCGATGCGTTGCCATCCTTCATCCCCGCCCCCCCAATTGGCCACCGGCAACTCACAAACAGCACGAAACGTAATACTAAATATGTCATTTTACGGTGGTATTATGTGAGCGAGAGGTACCTCCCTGGTTGTGCCGTCCCAATTCTGTAGCATAGGTGGATGTAGTGTCACGCACTATGCATGGCACTACCTCCTCCCATGCAACATGGCACAACCATTTCCTAGAAACTTGAAATATCTGCGCCATTAGGACATCTTCACGCCATTCTCCTCATGGGGCAGGTAGAGCGGACGGAGTACATATCACGCTCCTTATTGATTTCACCATTTAACATCATCATAATAAGAAAAGGTGATGTTACATAATAAATTCCATGCTAAGTAAAAGCGTAATAATTTTAATGTGGTGGCAAACGAGCAGTCCAAAGTCTTTCGATGTCTACCTACACCCATAAACATACGAATAATTATTTTTGTGTTGTCTTACTTTCCTGCTACTCTCGATTCGACTATCGGAAATACACATACAGTACGAAACGCGACTGCTAACCGTACGAATAGCAGTCACTTACGAGCGAGAGAATACCCTACCTACCTCTCTGGTCGTGATGTCACAATTTGGCAATTCAGCATGTATATACCAGTACCTACTACATTTATGCTCCACGATGGAGATTCGAGAGAGGATCTTTTATTTTTTTATTTTGATAGCCCTGTTACTAGCTTGTCGCTAAATTAGGTTTAGATTAACTATTTAGGTACATATGAATCACTCCAGATCATAATAAAGCAAGCAAGTATGAATACTTATTAGCTATACCTACACTTTACGTGATAGTACCGGTAGTAGGAAAACATATTAAAACGTTATTATAGATTTTAGTCAATAAACTATGCCAAATTGCAACAAAATCCGTGCAATATTTATTGCGTGAAATGACAACAAACTTTATATCCACCTATCTTCATGACATCTATGTGGACATGCTCTGTTCCCTGCTCGTTTTCATCCCACCTGGTACATATATAGGTTGTTAGCTGGTCACGTAGTTCTCATGGTGTGTTGTGATTGGTCGAGCGCCAACTGCGCTTGCGCAAGCCGCGCCCGACGCGACACGCGATCGTTGGACACTGTAATTGTACAACACTATGTATCTATACAATATAACGAACGACATAGGGTGATAAAGAATATGGATAGAGGATCCCATGTTATTTTATTCTTTATAACTACCTAACATAGGCTAATATGCTCAGCGCTTTACGAAAAAATAAGTATACCTCTTGATAGAGTTAAGCTACGACGAGAGAATTGTGTATTAGGAAATTTGAGAGAGAATTTGTACTTGCAGATGGCAGATAGGATAGGTGTGCGTGTGCGTAATACTTTGACCTGAATTCAATTTATTCGTATATTTACCTATAAGTTAAAAGACACGGCTAAAACGTACACGAACAATAAAATACAAACATTTTATTGAAACTAAATTACCTAAATTATGTTTACATTACTGAATTAACTTTACAGTAGACAATTATTACATAATTATGACAATTCAACAATATAGGTAAGATGGCGTTCCCTTTAACTTCAAAACGTATCTAGCTCGTGTTTTTGTAAGTCAATGACCTACCTACTTTAGAATACTGGACGCGGAAAGATTAAATAACTTCTTTGCTGAAATGAGATGAGGTCTTGGATTTCAATGATCAAAACTGACTTATGTATCACCTACACCTACCTATCTAATGAAATATGATTTGGTAGGTACCTACTTGTACAAACCCCGACCTAAGCTCTACTACAATTTAGGGCCGTCTCGTCTTCTACCAGATGCCTACATTCCTGAAATAAAGTCGGTAAACCTAGGATGTAAGCATTTGATAGAGAAGCGTAGGGTTTTTATCGATATGTGTACAAGTGCAGGTAGGCATTGTTTTATGTACGATGTCCCACCAGTCACAACTTTTACCGTCTATACGTGTTATTGTAGAAATGCCAGCAACAGCCAACCATGATTCCAACGCTTTGATCATGATGTGATTTATTTAATAATTTTATAGCATAGTCTTAAGTCATTCTGCTATGCGTAGTAGCTATTTGGAATGTAAATCTCGACTGAGAGCGGATAAGGCATGAGGTATCTTTGAGTGTTCATCGAGTCACACACTTTTACCCATTGATAAACGAAACAAAATTTGGAAATCAATGTTTCAACCGCAAAAAAAAAAAATACCCAAGTGTTTACACAAGGAGTCAGGTAGATATTTCTTGGCATCACTTTCGTAGGTTGATTTTATAGTACATGGTAAAAAATATAAAGTAGGTAAAAGGTCCATTTCCATTAGGAATTCTGGAGTAACCCCCACATTCCGTTCGCTATGGAAAGGAATGCCTGATTAAAATGGTGGTCATCACTGACAGGGCAAGTTGTACCTTTATGAATGGGTCTAAGAGTTTAAGTCTATTGTGTTAATATAAATTAATATCTGGTATCTAATACTTATTATACTCGTAATTCCGAGTATAGTAAGTTCTCGATACCAGACTGTGTGCTCTTTAGATATAGAAAACAATATTAATTTTAATCGCGTTCTGGGTGACCGACGAATTAATCTCGTACTGGGTGACCGACGTTTGACCATTGGTAAGATAGCTGAGATAACAAACATTAGTTATGGCCGGGTGCAACACATAATAACGGAAGAGTTTGGGTTCCATAAGGTTTCTGCTCGCTGGGTCCCGACGTTGCTTTCAGCTGAACAAAAACGAGTTCGATTCACAATACTGTTTGGAACTTTTTGAGACTGATCCCGAGGACTTTTTGTCTAGATTTGTTTCCATAGATGAAAGCTGGGTTCACCACCATACTCCTGAACCAAAGCAACAATGCATACAGTGGAAAAGATCAGACTCTCCTGCACCGAAAAAGGCTAAGGTCGTTTTGTCGACTAACAAAATCATGGCTTCTGTTTTTTGGGATGCGAAGGGCATTATTTTTGTAGATTATTTACCGAAAGGTCAAACTATAAATTATAGTTATTATTGTAACCTTTTACGAAGACTCCGGGAAGAAATTAAAGAAAAAAGGCCGGGATTGTTGCGTAAGAAAGTTTTGTTTCGTCAAAACAATGCACGTCGGTCGAAACAATGTCCGTAATCCATGATCGTGGCTACGAATTGCTGCCCCACCCACCTTATTCGCCGGATTTAGCCCCCTCGGATAATCATTTATTTCGAAATTTAAAAAAACATTTGGATGGCTCGAAATTTTCGACCAAAGATGAGGTGATAGTCGCAGTCAACGATTATTTCGCCGACCTTCCGGAATCTTTTTTTTTTTCGAGGGGATAAACAAGTTGCAGGTCAGGTGGAAGAAGTGTGAACTAGATGGAGACTATGTCAAAAAATAAAAATAAATTTAGATTCACTTTTCTTTCATTTTCTTGGTCGGGCTTAGAACTTTTATATCCTCCCTCGTAGGTTATTAGTGAGCTCCTCAGTTGCATCCAAAGAGCAGGCATCCGCATAATCGAGCAGAGGAAGTAAAAGGAATTGTGCTAAGAGTTTTCTGGTAGCGAGTGGTAGAAAATTTTGCAACCTATTTAATGCATGCAAGGAGTACGGCACACGCTTACTGACTTCATTGACATGTACGGACGAAGATAAATCTGAGTCAATGATTAATCCTAAATTCTGAAATTTATCACGTTGTCATTGTACTTAATCTTATTTAAAGTGTTTTGGTCAATCCTGTTTCTTAGTTGCCTGCTACCGATGAGCAATGCCTGAGATTTTTTGGGTTCATCAGCTGACCATATGTGTCAGCCCACTCCTTATTTTTTTTTTCAGATCCCAGTTAAATTCATTTATAGCATTCGCCACGTCATTAGCTGTTGAATTTTTATAGAGCTGCAAGTCATCTACATATAAGTGAAATGATGAGGAAATTGTTTTAGTGATTTTGTTGATGAATATAGCAAACAGTAAAGGCGATAAGACTCCTCCTTGAGGTACACCAGCAATAAGCTCATACCACTCGGAAGTGAAAATACGCTGTTTTCGATCTCTTTGCGTTATACCGATCGATTTAAGGATACCGAGTAAGACGTCGTAATCTACCGAATAAGGAATAAGGCGCTACCAAAATCAAATAACACAACAATTCTGATCATCTTGTTATCCATAGCCAATCGTATATCGTCCGTTACCTTTAATAATGCGGAAGTTGTGCTGTGAAATGGACGATGTTCTGACTGGTAGGGACATAGGAGGTCGTTGCTATATAGAAACGAGGAAAGTTGCTTAGCTACAGCTTCTTCTAAAATTTTAGATAAGATTGGTAAGATGGAAATAGGTCGGAAATCAGAGGAAGACGTAAGATTAGAATTTTTAGGGAGAGGAATAACATGCGCCTTGCTCCACTCAGAAGAAAGAGAGAAATTTAAAATATGGGTAATGACAGGAGACAGTAGATCGGCAACCGGTAGTAACATATCCTTACTCAAACCATCACAACCAAATGCTTTCGTGGTTATTAATAAAATACCAGTATAGACTTGGTGCTCTGTGATGCTATTAAAGTCAAAAGGATTGCAGGGTGGTGGGTTAGATTTCGAGCTTATATTAAAGCAAGCTGATTTATTTTTGTCCGATAGCAGGAACGGTGATGCAGCAAAATGTTTGTTAAGCGGCTTTTTTTTATCTTTGAAGTGAGTAGTAGCAATTGAAGTGAGTAGTTAATGATTTACCGACACTCAACGTGTCAAGGAATTTCCGCGCCTGAGCAGGAGGCAGGTTTTTACAGATGCAAAGATATATCACCGCTTAGCGTCTCTGCACTGTATATTACAGAGGTTGCGCAACTTTTTATACGCATTGATGTTTCCTTACGTAAGGAGGTCCTATGTAAGGGGAATCGCTTACACTTGTGTTTAGCTTTATTTCGCTTAACCATCAGGTTTTTAATGTCGGCAGTCAACCAAGGGGCTGGCAAAGGCTTTAGTCGAATAGGTGTAATTGGAGCGTGCTTATTATAAATAGTATTTATTAAGGAAGAAAGGATGTCAACTTTAGTGTCGATAGATGTTGCATCATACAGGTTACTCCAATTAATTTCCTCAAAATCACTGCGCAAGCTATTTACGTCTATATGGGCTAAAGAACGTTGCATTATAGTTTTTCCTCTAACTTTAGGTGAGCATCATGAACTTTTGTACTTTTCCTACTGTTTTCAGTAAGAAAAGTACAAAAGATCATGATAAGAAAACGGAGCTGAAAGTTGACCATGAGACATAACTTTAGCAGGTTGGGATACAAAAATTAGGTCTAAAGGGGAACGCGGCGGTGGACTCGGCCCAGCACACCCTCGAGGTGTGCCCGAGATGGGCGGCGCTGCGTCACGATCTGACATCAGTTGTCGGAGGGGACTTGTCAAAGTCGAGCATCATCCTCGCGATGGTCGGCAGCGACGAGTCCTACAAGGCGATGGCTTCCTTCTGCGAGACCGTCATGTCCCAGAAGCAAGCCGACGAGCGGGTGAGAGAGGAGGCTGCCATCGCGGCCTCCCCCGCCGACGATGAATGGGGGTACGAAAGAGGCGCTATCTGCAGTTCCGTGTCGGGCCGGGATGGGAACCCGGTCCACTTCCAATGACACGGCGTCGTGGGGACTGTATTAGAGTAGCCGGACAGTCTCCGAGGAGGTGAAGTCTGGCTTTTTCGCCGAGGCCAGCCTGTCGCTGGAGAGGTCCTGTTGCCTGCAGATCCGGGACCCTCCACTTAAAAAAAAGGTTAGGTTAGGTTGGACTCTGTTTTTCCAATACTTGGCGTAAGCTCAATGCTGGGATCTTGGTGTTTCTATTGTCATTTGATAGCTCTTTGGAAGGCGGATTTTTGTGTGCAAAAATTTTTCTGGTGCGGTGTCGGGTTCCAGAGATATTCATATTTTTGTGACTCGGCTCTTGTGCTAGGAAAATCAGTAAGTCATCGATATAAACTTGTCCTGGTCTGATCGTGCGATCCCGGGGCAGGGGTGTATAGGCGACTTGCTTGTAGCGTCTTTTTTGTTTTGTTGTTGTTCTGCGTTCCGTGGTTGTGTGTGTGTCTGTGTCGGACGATTGTGGTGGGATTTCCGCAGTTTGTTTACATAAAATTTTAATTTGGTGAAACTTTGGTGCTGGAGGATTTGTCGTCTCTGGCATCACTGTCCTAGTCGGAGTTAGGGCGCAAGCGCTTTTTCACGGCGGGGTCCGGGGACTCTGGCTCTGGATCGGAGGAAAGCGTGGTGGGGGTTGCGGGGTACAAACCACGCAATGTGGCCAAGAGGGGCAAGCCCCATACGTTGGCAGGAGGAAGGGCGGCGCTGCGGGAGCGCATTTCTAATGAAAAAGAGGAGGCATTCGAGGAGGCACTGCGGAAGAGAGCCTACCTAAAGGAGAAGGAGGCAGGAGTGACCCAGACGGTGACTCCAGTAATATTAGAGGATGTCGATCGATGTGGCGCAGAGGAGGTCAGGCTGGCGGCGGAGGCCAACCTAAAATTAATTATGGACCTCGCGGGTCGGTCGACCAATTTGAAGGGGGGCTACGCCTCCAAAATAAGGAAGGCAACGGGTGTCATGAGGGAAATGTTGGAATCCCTGGTGGTACGCACGGAGGTCAGGCGGTTGAAGGCGGACAACGCACGGCTGCACCGCGAATTCGGCAACCTGAGGGAGGAAGTCCGCGCCTACAGGCGCGATTTCGAGGAGGCGCGCAAGAAGTCGGCTTAGGGGAAGGAGGAAACCCCGAAATTGGCCGAATTCATGAAGGAGGTTGCCCAGATGATGGGCAATGTAGTTGATGCGCGCATCTCCGGACTTGAGATGCGGCTCCCTCCTGCACCACCCAGCCGTCCACCTCTTGCCGGGGATAACAGGCAGCTTGCAAGGGAAGTGCGTGCCGCAATTTCGGAGGCGCAGAAGGAGGCTCCGGTCATTAATGCCGACGAGGTGGATCGTCCCGACCACAGGGAATTCCCTGCCCTCCCCAACAACAAAAGAGGAAGGGTAGGGGGAAGAAGAGCAGCCAGGAGTGGACGGCCTTCGGTCCCTCCACCTCAAAGGCTGCTGGTCCACCAGCTGAAAGGGGTGCGGAGAAGCCCGGCACGAAGGAGGTGGGAACGACGTGGACCGACGTTGTCCGACGAGAGGCGGCGAAGAAGCCGTTGGCACCAGCGCCGCCGGCGAAGAAGAATGCTGCACCGGCGGCTTCCGTGCCGCCGGCTAAGAAACAAGTGGAGACAAAGCCGAAGCTGACGCTCCCCCGCTCCTCGGCCGTGATTCTAAAGTTACGGCCGGCGGCAGCAGAGAACGGGGCGGAGTGGGCGATAGACGCCGTGATCGTGGCCGAGCCGTACGCCGTGCCCAAGCTGGGCTGGGGACACCGACGGCTCGGTGGCGATTGTGGTGCGGCCTGGAGCCGACCCCCCCCCTCGTAGTCAAAGCGAGGGGCCGCGGATACGTGACGGCGGTTCGGGAGAAGTGGCATTCGTAGGGGTCTACTTCTCACCGAATCGCAATCTGGCGGCCCTGGAATGGTTTCTCGAAGTTCTGGGGCCGCTGGTAGGGCAGCTAGCCCCCCTCCAGCTGTTCGTGGCCGGGGACCTCAATGCCAAGTCCACGGCATGTTGGAACCCGGTCACGAACCCGAAAGGGAGGGAGGTGGAGAAGTGGGCGGTAGCTGCCGGACTGTCCCTCCTCAATACGGGGACAGTCCAGACGTGCGTGCGATGGTCGGGAGGTTCCGTGGTGGACGTCACTTTCGCCACGCCGGCTATCGCGCGCAGAGTGGAGGGGCGGAGGGTGGAAACGGAGGTGGAGACGCTCTCGAACCACCGCTATATAAGGTTCGAGGTGTCTCCGACCTCCGTTCGTCCGACGTCAAGGTCGTCGTCGTCCAGGGGGAAGAGACGGTTTCCGCGTTGGTCTCTCACTAGGCTCAACTG
>JAFELO010000156.1:140171-150673 GCA_017140195.1 Eumaeus atala
CCCCATCGCGGAGAAGCTCCAGCCGAACCAACTCGGATCGTCGGGGAATTGTTCCCCGACACGCCCGTGGACTTCACGCCCCCCAGGATGGCTCGGCAGACGTCGGACGAGGGTGGAGGAGGAGGGTGTTCCGCCACCCGTCACGGAGGCTGAAATGGAGGCGATTCTGACTCGCCTCCAGAGTAAGAAGACGGCACCGGGTCCAGACGAGGTGCACGGGAGAGTACTGGCGATATCTCTCGTGCACCTCGGGGATAGCCTCCGGGAAACGTTTGACCGTTGCCTGCGGTCTGGTCAGTTCCCGGGGGCATGGAAGGAGGGTCGGCTCTGCCTACTTCCAAAGGCAGGGCGGCCCATGGACTCGGCTCCGGCGGTTCGACCGGTGGTGCTGCTGAACGAGACAGGGAAGGCCTTAGAACGGATTGTGGCCTCCCGCCTCGTTCAGCATCTGGAGGAGGGCGCGGGACCCGGACTCTCAGAGTCGCAGTTCGGGTTCCGAGCACGCCGGTCGACCATCGATGCCCTCTAGCGAACCTAAACCGAAAAACCTACCTTATCACTTTAACTGTTATTTTGGGTCAAAGTTCTGTGTACTTCATTTTTGTGTGCCACACAAAAATGACTAGAGGCAAAATTATCGCCTAAATTTTGATTTTGGTCAACGAACAACGCGAGAGCATAGCTGTCTTCATGTTTGAGCAAAAATTTCTATCATTCTAAACCCTAGACATGTCGGCCGTATTCGGCTGCAATGCAATAATGGTACCTCGTACAACAGAAATGTGTTCCCCGCCAAACGAAACAAAAATTAAAGGGAGAGAAAGTAAAATTAAGGGGTTGTATGCGATTGCGAGGGTGCCACCCTTGGCAGTTGGCAACCTTGCAACTGCATGCAACCCTTTACATAGCTATCTACAGGTATAGGCTATAAAAAATAAATAATTCGGTAAGTACGTTTCACGAATACAGAATGTTGTGATTTATAAAACCTTTTTCTTGAACAATTGATAATAGATATTTATGGATACATACTGTTATTTACAGGTATCCACGCAATGTCCAATTTGTAGTATAGAGACAAGCCGACGTGCAGGATACGATATAGAGCTAAAATATGCGCGCAGACAGAATTGAATCGTATATCACTAGAAACTGAAAAATCTCAGTTCCCTGTGCTGTTTTTAGATACATGGGCACATAATCTTGAAAAACACGACACTCGTGACACAGTCGGTATAAGGTAAAGCAGGCTCAGGGAGGTACATCGATATTGACATTAATATGATTATTATGACTACAATAAGTAGTGGAAGCAACGAAATCCCCTCGTTTCTTTTGAACAGATAAGTAGAGGCAACAAAACAAAACCCGTTATACGAGAAGTTGATGCTCTTATTGACGCGTTCGCACTACAGTTACACCGGCCCCTTACCTATCCCAATTATTTTCCCAGAATCTCAAACAACTGTTACCTCTGGTCCAGTGGGAATTAAACCACGACAGTAGACTTTGCGGAACCTTAAAATTGTCTACCTGTTTGTACTATATTTACAAGTGTACTTATTGAAGGAATAGCCAAGCTAAAAACAACTTAATGCAAATTCAGTTGGCAGTAATTGCATGTAGAAGGCGTTATATTTTTTGTACCACAGGATTGATAATCGTGACACTAATTAAATAATATATTTATTAAAATCAAATATACGACATTCTTGGCGGACATTCTCTATATCGTCTATTTAAATTAAAGAGCACATATTCGATGCCTCACAACCGGGGTAAGTTGCGAGGGTGTCACCCTTTTGTATCTAACTACTGACTAAAAACTACGTTGGCTGCATTTAAAAAGGTGCCATATTTTTACCAATATTTTCGATCACAATGAAACTACTTCTACGGATTTTTCTACGGAGGTTTCAGAAATTTTACAGCAATCACGGTCACAGGCGGCTCACGAATCGTTGGGCTAGTTAAATAATTAAATAAACCGCGATAAAATCCGTAAGAGTAGTTTTATTGTAATAAGTAACATTCTCGTAAACTTGATACATCAAAGGTTTTCGATATTGAGGTGAGAACTTATAAAACAGTCATTAACTATTCCATATGAGTATCAGTTTCCTTAAGACTGCTCTGTGCTACCAGTGCCCAGTGTTGTCTATATCTGAGGCGGGTTCTCATGCTCTCAGCGGGTTCTAATGCTCTCAGCGGGTTCTCATGCTCTCAGTGGGTTCTCATGCTCTGAGCGGATTTTCATGCTCTCAGTGGGTTCTCATGCTCTGAGCGGATTTTCATGCTCTCAGCGGGTTCTCATGCTCTGAGCGGATTCTCATGCTCTCAGCGAGTTCTTATGCTCTCAGCGGGTTCTCATGCCCTGAGCGGATTCTCATGCTCTCAGCAGGTCACCATCGCATGCTTCACGCAGCATTCTCACACTCAGCAGGATGCTGCATTTAAAAATAAAACAAGTTTTCACTTCCAAGTTTCACGGGGTTTCCAATTTTCCTGAGTGTACCCCAGTGATGTGCTTAGCTTGTCATCATACGCGTAATACTCCTCACCTAGAGTCGTCCATCTCCTAAGATAGTCCCTCAGCCCTCACGTTACCACTGCGCTAATCTGTCGTCAAACTATAAATAATATAAAACAAATTCCACAAAATTGTATGTAAGTGATCGTTTTTTTCCAAATGTACTAAGCAGATTTTCATGTACTACTAGATAGATCGCTTCCCGAGGAAATAACTAGGACACTAAAACTAGTGTCCCTAAAATGTGTCAAAGTAGCAATCTGGCTGAGGTTATTCACGGGCGAAGCGAAGGCGGACCGCTAGTAGATTTCATATAATTATTATTCCTATTTATATTTGCGATATTAAGTATATTTGGTTCATAAGAGTAAATGGGATGGGGCCTTTGAACATAACTTGTGAGACCAAATGATTGATACAATCGAAATGTGCATAGCATTACAATTTGGGACAAAATAAATTCCTGTGAGTTCTCTTATTGTGACATATAAAATCTTCATAATAAAACCCCTTGATGTGGTGAACGGAAAAAACATATCTAATAACTTTAGACGCCTCAAAATTATGTGTGTCCCTATGGGAGTTACGTCGCCCCATCCCTTTCTTTCGATTGCATTGCGTTGCATTCTCCTCCCCTTCTGTATCCCCGCCCCCGCACCAACCCCTACATCTGCCCAGCCGCAGGGAGCGGCGCTCTCATTTATAAGCACTTGTCACCTCGCAGCGACAACACGCAGATAGATACCACGCGCTATCAAATATTATTATAACAATCGCCATGAGTTTGTGGACGCCATATTTAGATGAGCCCATGGATTTGACGAAACGCAAGCCCCCGTGCGCGCGAGTTACGCCGAGCGAGAACTGGCACACCTACTTCGAAGCAGCTTCTCCCCGGGAGGACAGAGCGACCTCCTCCCCGGGCTCATCGGAGCCGGAGCCCGAGCAGGACCCGGAGTACCTGCAGTTCGAGAGGGACGCGCTCTCCGCGCTAGCGCTGCCGCAGCACAACCCACGCATGCGCAGACACATCCAGTGCCAGGGCAGCGACGAGCAGTACCTGCGCCAGCGGCAGAGGAACAACGCGGCCGCCAAGAAGAGCCGCGACCGGCGCAAGATTCGCGAGTTGCGGCTCGGCATCCAGGTGGCGTTCCTCATCCAGAGGCTGCAAAAACTACAAGGCCGTCTGGCCGAGGAGTGTTACGAGCAGCCCTACACCATGTACAAGTAGACGACGCACTGCAGCGGCCGCG
Organism: Eumaeus atala; assembly: GCA_017140195.1. Lineage (NCBI taxonomy): Eukaryota > Metazoa > Arthropoda > Insecta > Lepidoptera > Lycaenidae > Eumaeus > Eumaeus atala. Next base: position 143,955 of record JAFELO010000156.1, read on the forward strand.
CCGAGACAAGGCAATTTACGTATAGCGTTAGTTTTACTACTAAGTGATATTTTTATGTGATATATGATTTGTGTTATAAATTGTAATAATGTTTAATATAGTATTAATATTTAGTAGGATATATGATCATATGGGACATTAAAAAAAACAGATGGTGGGGGGGAACGAGCAATCGGAGCCGAGGACTCGATTACCGACGCTCATTGACATCCACATAATTACTATGATGATGCGTTGCCCTCCTTCCCCCTCCCCCCCATCTCAAAGACCACTACGGTCGGTCGGTTACGGCGGTATTATGTGAGCAAGACGCAACAATGTTAATTTACTTGAAATTCAAATTTTCATGTATAAATGTATTAATTAACAAAAGTATGCTTGCACCTATTTTATTATATTGAATAAATGCATAAAATATAACATTGAGTTTTATAAAAACCACACCTTCATATTATTATAATATCAGTGTTAACTTTCCGACATTACTTTTGACTTTTTATTTATTAATTTGAGAGTACAAACTACCAGACGGCGCCACTTGCTAATAGACATCCGCATAACTGTTATGCAAATATGTTGTCATCCTTTCCAATTTCCCTCTAATTGGCCTCTGGCTACAGATTAACCGCACGAACTCACAATACAACATATTTACATAATATATGATTCTAATATAACCAACAGATACAAAGAAATAAAGATTATAACCATCGCCATCAGCATTTATCGATCATTTGGACATGTGCGTCTTTTAATGAACACCGAGAAGACCGATATCTTCTCTAACATTCACCTTGAACCGGCTACAACAGTGAGATCGTACCTATATTGTACATCAAGATCTCAGCAGAAATATAAACGTGAAACGAGAGCCAATTTCAATGTTATGATATAACTTGCCTTGTGAGATTTATATAGGTGACAAGTTTTCTTTTTATATATTGAATTATAATTAATGAGTACCATTCCAGTAAACATAAGAGATAATAAATACATAATATTGAAGCCTATGCTATCACTAGGTTAATTTTCATAATAAAATTATATTATAGCCTCGGTAGTCAGGAACATCAGCACTAACGTCATAGCCGATATTAATATTTTTCGCCAAATGAGCATACTTTTTGACAGTTCATAGTTTTAAAATAAATCAGTGCTCGAAAACTTGATGCATTCACAATAATGCAAAATATTCAGAGCACCTCCAGCCTTATCAACTTGGCTGGGACTTGGCTTAACTCGCTACAGCGTGTCTCGGTCTTGTTACCCTGTGCTATAAAAAAGAAACGCTGGTGGAAATGATGATTTTGGTCTATTTTTATTGACAGTAGGTTCTGTCAGCTGAGACTACTAACCCTACCTATATTTGACGGTTCCGCACCTCAACAGGTTATTATAGGGTCGTAACTATTATAGGGTCACTTTGTTGTCCGTCTGTCTGCAAAAACGTGGGTACTTGAAATTTAGCAACAAGATAATCTGGGATGGGCCAGTAGGGTTCTGAGGTGGAGGCCGCGTTCAGGAAAACGAAGTGTTAATCGACAGTCTTCCAGGTAGGAAGACGACCTCCGTGCAGTGGCCGGTCCGGGATGGATGCGAGTAGCAGGAGATTGGTCATCGGCCGATATGGGCTGATAATGATGATGACGATAAGATAATTTAGTGCAGACAAAGGAGAAAATTGGTAACTTTAAATTGTATAAATTCTTTATTTTTATGCTTTCAATGTACCGACTAGAACCTATGATATAATAGAAACTACAATAACCACGCCATTTCATTGTAAGAGATAGTAACCTACAGCTTTTGAAATAATAAATCTTCAGCAAGAACACTGGTATTGTGTGATTGTTGTTTTATAGCACTTGGCGCACGAGACTATCGCGCCGGTCGCCGGCCGCTTTGACAGCGGATTATGCAACGCGACAAAAGCAGGTAACCGTTGACAACTGCACGAGAATTTACATAAAGGGTACGTGCGACAATAGTGTGACATGTTTATGACTACGCACTAAGACTTTTACAACGAGAACATGTAACGGTTTGTTTTGCACTGTTTATTTATATTTAAACATCTAGAAAATTGAACCTAATTTTGTTTTCGTAATAGTGATTTAAACCACGCTGTGCATTTTATTAAAATGTAATTTTTTAGCTACCCACCAAAGTAGATCTATTTATTCTGAACAGCAAGCATCTTCCTTGGGAAGTTTCCGGATAGAAAGTGACTTTTTACGTTCATAGACATCCCAGCTATCGTTTCTACGATGCATTGCACTTGTTCGGCCCAACATACACAGACTCTAAAACTAAAGGCTTAAAAATATTGTATAAACTGATTGTGGACCCGCCCATCTTATTATTATATTTCCTGTGAAATTTTTAATCGCCAGACAAAGGAATAATATTCGCCTGTTTTTTGCACACTTAAAGACACAGCGGGGCCACTTTACAGTTCGACCTTGTCAACTTGTATAGTGTGTGTATAGAGTCACAGCTTCAAGGAATATTCATAATGTTGTGATTGTCAAAAGGTATTTCTAACAAAATTCTTTAAACTCGTAAATACGATTCACTTATTTTTGTTGGAGATAGCGGTATGTGAGTTTTATTGTTTTTAAAGTGATTTTGCCGCATTTCAAGGTTTTGAGAACTAGCCCTTATACTATATGGATACAGACAGGTAATTATTCAAAAGAGCAATAAAAGTCCTAAATCAAACGATCCTGTGAACGTTCCAGAAGCTTTAAAGTATATATAGTTCATGTGAATAAATACCTTCGTGTAACAGTGTCTTAGCCGAAATGCCATGCCGTCGTCTTCCCAGATGTACCAATTCATATTTTTGGTTTTATAATATTAAATATTACTCGAATATATTTTCAATATGACACAACATTCTCAGGGCTTGGTAAAATGAAGCTGCTCTTTAAGAGAACGTGCAACAAAATGGCGAATATTATTCTATTGTTTGGAGTTTAAACGTTTCTCAAAAAAGCCACAATGACGTTTACAGACGTCGCTTTGCAACCCTTCTAAATAATTTCAAAACAACACATGACCCGCAGATGCATTGTACGATTTTTAGAGCTAAATAGGCTCTTTTCTTGAAGACCCCTAAGTCGTATCAGTACGGAAATTCCGAAATGGATAGATGATTTCATAAAAATAGTGAGTGGGAAGAAAAATTGCGCTTAGAACGCAAGACAGAGGACTTCGGCACATCTAGATGGTGCCGGTGAAATTTTGAATTTTGACGCGAGGTCCAGTGGTGAAATTCAGCTGCAGTTACTAGTCAGAACCATTTCTCAGAACGCTCCTCGCGATAAATGCGGTAGAATATGTACAGTGCACAGACATTTCTAAGCAAGGCAAGAGTATCAAGCAGGTTAGAGAGACCTTGGCTGTCGACGAATGCAGCTGCTCTACGTTGAAGGAGAGCATGTGAGGCCGCCGGACCAGCGCCCGGTTTTTCTCCGGAGGGGAGGGAGTGAACTTGTGCCTACGCACAAACTTGCGCACTGTAATGTGCCCTGAGCAGTTGGCCAGACTCTATAGAGATCACCGCGGTAACAGAAATTCCGCTAGGATGACATTATTATTATTATTATTATCTATACATTATTGTTTTATTACTATAAATTAAGCAGATATATTCGTTTTGATTTTGCTTAGTCGATAGAGCGTCAAAAGCCTCTAAAGATACAGAATGGTAAAGAGCTTAAAAGCCTAGCAAGTAAAATTCAATTTATAAGCTTAGCGCTAAATGCATCAATAATGTTTACAATAACTGAATTAAAATTTGATTACATTTTACCGTAACCTGATAACCAGAAAGTAGGTATTGTAAAGATGGATTTGCCACGCGACTTCAGCGTGAAGTGAGGAGGGATACTAAAGTTCTTTCCATTAAACAAACATTTTAGCCGTTATAAAATACAAAATATTCAGATATAGGTACTGCCACATATATACTAATATATTATTTACCTACCTACCAAATAATCAGTAGAGATTAGAGACGGTGGATATAATATCGCGCTGAGAACTCATCTAGAGTTTGACAAGACTTCATGCTTTAAGACCCGTCCAGCCGTTCAGGCAGGCAGGGGACGTGTAGATCTATATACTGACATACATACATGTAGCATACAGTAGAATAACATTTGTCTCCTTCTGATGCAGCCGGATAAAAAGATGATGAATTAGAATAACCATTAAAGTAAGTTCGCTCTGCCTACCCCAATAAGGAGCTGGCGGGTAGATGTATTGTTGTTGTTGAATAAAATAAGAAGATATATCATCATATATTTATCCCACATATTATTTCCACAGGAACTAAAATTATTGATGCAGATTGTACATCTAACTAAGCGTCAAGATCAACAAAGCCTTTGTAGAAAAAGCAAGATTTATTATAAGCAGTCGTCACTTGTACAAACATAGCGCTACCTGACAGCCACAAATCCCCGTTACATGGGATCGCTGGTCAAACTCACCCTTCCCGTAAGCCGGGGATGCATCCCTCCCCACGGCGTAAGGGGCGGGCCTTACGCCGTGAGGAGGGATGCATCCCCGTCCGCTGGGACAGTACAGAACACTACACTAGAGCCTCATTGACGTTTGCATTGCCGTGTAAGCAAGTTGCTCCTAATACATCTTAATTTTATCACATTACTTGCCTACTTGCTTTTATGAGAAGAAATATCCTGAAGCTTCTATTTTATAAAGTTTTGTGTAAAAACACTTATAAAATTATTATTCGAAATGTTGCTGTGGACGCCCTACGCCGACCAGCCGTTAGACTTGAGAATAACCAAGGTACGTTCCGACATCGCGTCCCCAGTGACATACCAACCAACAGTTTGTGAATATATGAGAAGGGAACACAGAGTACACTCGCCGCCATCACGCGATACATCACCGCCTGGCTTCATCACCAGTCTAGACACTGCGTTCATCACCGAAGACCCAGAATATCAGGAGTTCGAGAGAAACGCTTTACAAGCCATGGCACAGAGCAACGGGGGATCACTGATCAATAACAATCCAAGGATGAGAAGAGAGATACATTCTGTGCAAACGACAGGTGATGATTATCGGCGGCAAAGGCAGAGGAACAACATGGCGGCCAAGCGGAGTAGAGACCGGAGGAAGATAAGAGAAGTGAAACTTGCTATACTGGTGGCGTATCTGAAGATGAAGATAAAGGAAGCTAACGAGCGTTTGGCTGAGCGCGTACATGGTCAGCCCTACTGTAGATACGACTCTATCTGAAACAGCAGGAGAAGCCCACGGGACACGGGCAGACGTATCCGGGACTACAAGTGGGTTAGGGAGACTCTAGAGATGCAGGCGTGATCCAAGATGTCAAGAATTTAATAGGACTGTTAGCGCCGTGAATATTTAAGGACTGCCAATGAAACACGATAAAGTAAAAACACCAATAGAGTTGTTTATCGATGAGATGGAGTAGAACATCTTTGTGTGGCCACAACGTGTAAAAACACTTATAAAATTATTCTTCAAAATGTTGCTGTGGAAGCTCTACGCCGACCAGCCGTTGGACTTGAGAAAAACCGAGGTACGTTCCGACAGCGTGTCACCAGTGACATACCAACCAACAGTTTGTGAAGATGTGGAAAGCGAATATAGAGTGAACACGCCACCGTCACGCGATACATCATCGTCGGTCTTCACATCGGCCTAGACACTGTGTTCATCACCGAAGACCCTGAATGTCAGGAGTTTGAGAGAATCGCATTACAAGCCATAGCACAGAGCAACGGGGGGATCGCTGATTAATAATAATCCAAAGAAGGAAAAGGAGGTACATTCTGTGCAAACGGCAGTCGATTATTATCTGCAGCATAGGCAGAGGAACAACATGGCGGCCAAGCCGAGTAGAGATCGAAGGAAGATAAGAGAAGTGAAACTTGCTATACTGGTGGCGTATCTGAAGAAGAAGACAAAGGAAGCTAACGAGCGTTTGACTGAGCGCGTACATGGTCAGCCCTCCTGTAGATACGACTCTATCTGAAGACAGCAAGAGAAGCCCACGGGACACGGGCAGTCGTATCCGGGACTATGAGTGGCTTAGGGAGACTCTAGATATGCAGGCGTAAACAAAGATGTAATGCGAATGTCTGTATCCTTGTTACTCTCTCATGCAAGAGAAGAATGCGCTGAAATTTGATATGAAATAACAGTATGGTACAATTTGTGAAAAACAAATTGAACTGAAAATATTTTAGATTTTACTCAGATTAAACCGCGGGGTAGCAAATATGGGTTGAGTGTAATAACAAAGTTTCAGTTATTGGCGTATAAACGTAGATTTAGTTAGAAACGTAGGTTTTGTCATAAACGTAGGTTTAGTTATAGACGTAAGTTTGGCATAACTTAATGACCAATTATTGTATAAATAACAATAAAACACAATTGTAACCATAACTTTGTGAATCTTATTTAATGAACTATTGCTTTACAATGTCTGTATTAATGCCTGCTCATATTACCATTTTGGGAGATGCTAAGGAGGGCAACACATAGACATCTATTCTTCTGCCCCCCCCTATACTATAAAGAATAAAAAAATATCTTCAATTAGACGTTTTAAATGTACAAATTACAACGTCGGTTAACAGTTGTAAAAGATATTGCCATTGCTGCATTGCAGACGAATACGTCTGGCAACCATTGTACGGAAGTTACATAGG
>JAFELO010000156.1:151128-165406 GCA_017140195.1 Eumaeus atala
ACTAGCCTGCCGACTCGGCATGAAGCGGAAGGTGCCCACGTACTACTAATGATAATGACTTTTGATCTCTTATATCTTCAGTAGCTAAAATAATTGTAAAAGTATAGTGATAGCGGTATGTCACTTTAATAGTTTATAAAGTGATGCTGCCGCATTTCATGGTTTCGAGAACTATACCTTTATACCATGTGAATACAGACAGGTAAGTGTATGAAATATCAATAAAAAGCCCTAAGATAAACTAACTTTTAAGCCAGTCTCCTGTGGCAATGCAGCTAACTACATTCATCATCATCAGCCTTTATTGAATCTCTAACATCAGCTTCATCAGTATTACAATAAAACTACTTTAACCGGTTTTATCACGGTTTATTTAATTATTTACTAATAAAAGGTATTACAAAAAAACTAGGACTTTCCCAACATCTCAAAAGCTACACAGCAACCATGGTCACGGATGGACTGAAATGAAAATCCGTAAAATGGTTTTACTAATGGTTTTACTGTAATGAGTAAGTAACATTCTCATAAACTTAAGACATCAATATGTGTAGTTGTAATTTACAGTATCAATGTTCATATCAATAAGTACCTACGTGTAATAGTGTCTACGTGCAATAGTAGTAGAAATGCCATGACGTCGTCTTTCCAAACGTACCAACTCACATTTATGACTTTATAATATTCAATATCACTCGAATATACTTTCGACGACAATAATACGACAAATCACTAAAGCCCTTAATAATTGTTACATCCTCAGGGCATGGTAAAATGAAGCCGCTGTTTAAGAGAATGTGCAACAAAATGGCGAATATTATTCTATGGTTTGGGAATTATACGTTTCGCAAGAAATGCAAAAGGACGTTTACAGACGTCGCTTTTCAACCCTTGTGAATAATAACAAAACAACACAGGTTCGGAATAATTTTGAATGACAGTTTAGAAAACCTAGTTGACTTATAGTAGTAACAACTTGGAAACGTTATACAGTTTGTGATGTCATAAAGATAAGCATTATACAGAAGTGGGTCTAAATGGGATCCCTGCGGAACGCCTGTATACGAGTTCCTCCGAATTAGGAATTCTTTTTTACTAAGAAAAAACCACCGAAAGCAACAGCCTGGAAACGAATACTAAAGTAGGATTTAATCCAAACGCCTTTTCAAAATCTGTATAAACTATGTCGACCTGACCGTCCGTGTCGGTGTAGACAAAGTCGGTAAAGCATATTAAGTTTGTCAAATAGAAAGGTAATAGAAAAAATGTAATGTTAAATTTAAGGAAGTTTATGTTTTCATATGGTTTTGTAGTTATAAGACATTTAATAATGTATATTAATAAAGTAATAATAATTGATATATGATGTTATAATCCCTATGTACTCCCCAATACCTATATTGCGAAAGAAATGAATGAAAGTACGAGAAGCATAAACGCGAGTACTGGAATGATAAAGAGAAGGAGAATATAAGGGGACCTTCAGATTAAGGAAAAGATAGACAAGAATCATGAGTTTGTAAACTTTTGCATATTGCAGAAATAGCTAGAAAAGAAAGAATATAATCTTCATTCCACGGGAAACATGAATAGGATGCGCGACCATCCCATGTGAATCGTGTCAGCGTCCAGCCGTGACAATAGCCCGTCTCAGTGAAATCGTTTACGTCTCAGAACCCTTTGACAACACAATGGCGGACCACCGAGGCGCTTTGTAAGTGTACTGCCGGCTACGCTTCGCGCATCGTGCGGTGAGCGTTGGCGGACGGTCCGCTGGACAGCACACAGTCGCGACGCGGAAACACGCTCCACTAACCGACAATCACTTAATCTGTCTGTCCAAGCGAACCATTATACCTTATGACGGACGTTTATGGCTATTTTAACACTAATTTTATTTCATAAACGTTGGAAATGTTAGCATATGGTCATAGCTTCAAATATTTATTGTATAACTTGAATGAGTATCGTGGATAGGATTGTCAGTTGGTCGCCGTAATTTAAGACTACCGAGGCTTCGTCCGCTCCAGCAGAGCCGTATCCAATAGTAAATATATCCCCTTGTGGAAGTACAAAGTTAAACCATATACCAGATGTTTGTAGTCTGTCCATATTTATATGTTTAGAAAGACGTGTGAGGATTTTTAGAGGGTCATAAGCGTCAGTTGTTTGTGCGGAGATTTATGGGATAAATCAACCGATTGCTCGCTTCATTCACCAATGCCATAAAAATGGGTGGGTAGTTATGACACACAATTTTTTATGTATTTTTTCTCAAATATTTATATTCAATATCCAACTTTCCTGCTATGGAATAGGAACATCAAATATTGCACTTGTGATGTCTTTCTTAATAAAGCATTTATAACGCTTGTATGGGCAAGGACTGGGGGACAACCCCTGCAGGGAGCCACCCCTGTTGTGTAACATCCATCCGATGATTTATGTGACCACTAGGAATACCCACAGGGTGTTGAACGAATAGTATATATTTTAGGACATTTTTTAGTAAATAATATGGTATAGAATGAAAATAAATTTATTTACTGCTCCACAATACACCTAAAACAGAGTCCATATAATATAGCATATGGCGGGGCACATGAGACATGGACCTTTTTACAACTTCGTACAATAGTCCATCGTTCGTCCTCCTCACTAATGGGCCATTACAGTCCCAAGGTTGGCGCTGCCTCTCGCTCACAATTGCTGCCGCAGAGTGACATATAGTGTGTAAAAGTTTCCGGTGGCCTAATGTAGGTTGCGGGCGAGAAAATAGAATAACACGTCTGAAGGACAATAATGCAGATGTCTATGTCCCCCACCATGGTACATGCCTTGTCGCGGCGGTGGGGCTCAGTAGCCTGGGGTGATCCGAGACACCTTGGGCGAAGCCAACTGAACCGAGGAGGTGGCCTGTTAGTACCCTGGTTCTATAAGTAGAGGCGACTAAACAGCAGGAGGAGGTGCTGTTCTTTGTACCCCACTTATAAGAAGAGGGGACAAAAGAGCAAAGTGCTGGCGCTCTTGCGCACGGGGCAAGGGGCGAGGATGGGAACCTCACCCTATTGCACTGTCGGTGGGGTTACCATGTATAGCGGGACAACCCCATCTGTGGAGGTGGCGTCGGTCCCTTCGAAGGCTGACTTGCCGTCGTGGTGCGCTGATGATTGTTGTTCCGGGGCACCTCACCGAAGGCGGCACTATAGAATGTGCCGCGAGCCGCACACTCCACTGGACCCCACCCAGGGCCAGTGAAGGCGCGTAAATGCGTTTCCCCGCATCAACAATAAAAAAAGATGTCTATGTCTGTAGTATCTAACACTAAAACTTAGGTGGGGCGTCTACTGAGCTCAATGTGGAGGTTTTAATGTATTAGGTGTATACGTGACAGATATACATACAATTATTATTACACTTAAATTATAATTAAATATGACATTACATAATGTATGTACATATTATAAGAAATATCATTTAGTGGACCCTAAAAAACTTGTTAGTACTTGTTATAATTTAAACAAAGATAGATTTCATCTATCTCACTTTTATAAACGACAGGTAGCATTTTCGCTATAATATTATTTTGATATTACAGCCAAAAATTTGGTTAAACTACCCGCCCCTATTGGACAAGTTATTGGTAATACGGAGTTGGAATATGTTCCAAATGTTAACAATTTACATTGAAACTTAGTAGTAAGACGATGGAGGTGTCCTCTAGCCCCTTACTATTAAAATCTTTTAATGATATAAAAGTACAAAGAATCAAATTGTAAAAATAGTACTAACTATATCAACTTGGTGCATTACAACATTCAATGCCTAAGAGGAAAGAGTTGGAAGTTGAGTTATTTATAAATAGTTGTAATATTAGTATATCGTGTATAACCGAACGTTGGTTGAAAATTTAATGAACGAATATTTAACTCCAGTAATCATCAGGTTGGTAGTTCGTTCACCAGAGTTAATGTACATAGAGGTTTGTTGATACGAGGGAGGATATTATTTTTATTTTTCGACATAGTCTCCATCTAGTTCACACTTCTTCCACCTGACCTGCAACTTGTTTATCCCCTCGAAAAAAAAAAGATTCCGGAAGGTCGGCGAAATAATCGTTTACTGCGACTATCACCTCATCTTTGGTCGAAAATTTCGAGCCACCCAAATCTTTTTTTTTTTATTTGGAAATAAATGATAATCCGAGGGGGCTAAATGCGGCGAATAAGGTGGGTGGGGCAGCAATTCGTAGCCACGATCATGTATTACAGACATTGTTTCAACCGAAGTGTGAACACGTGCATTGTCTTGATGAAACAAAACTTTCTTACGCAACATTCCCGCCCTTTTATTTCTTCTCGGAGGCTTAGAAAAAAATTACAATAATAACTATAATTTATAGTTTGACCTTTCGGTAAATAATCTACAAAAATAATGCCCTTCGCATCCCAAAAAACAGAAGCCATGATTTTGTTAGTCGACAAAACGACCTTAGCCTTTTTCGGTGCAGGAGAGTCTGATCTTTTCCACTATATGCATTGTTGCTTTGGTTCAGGAGTATGATGGTGAACCCAGCTTTCATCTATGGAAACAAATCTAGACAAAAAGTCCTCGGGATCAGTCTCAAAAAGTTCCAAACAGTATCGCGAAATTGTGTATCGAACTCGTTTTTGTACAGCTGAAAGCATTCTCGGGATCCAGCGAGCAGAAACCTTATGGAACCCCAACTCTTTCGTTATTATGTGTTGCACCCGGCCATAGCTAATGTTTGTTATCTCAGCTATCTTACCAATGGTCAAACGTCGGTCACCCAGTACGAGATCACAAATTTTATCGATATTTTCTTTCGTGGTAGAGGATGTAGGCCTTCCACTCCTAGGATCATCTTTAATGCTCTCACGACCGCGCTTAAACTCAGCTACCCACTTCTTGACACTGGAATACGATGGAGTAGACTCCCCCAAAGTGCTCACCATATCTTGATGGATGTCTTTTGGTGATAGGCCTTTTTTATTGAGGTAATGACTGCACGGTGTTCAATTTTCTCCGTTATTGAAAATTGCGTCAGATTGCTTCAAACAAATAATCTCAGAAAATTTATATTGTGCTGCATCGGAATGAAACTGCGCATAATAAATCAATACGACACAAACTAACAAATGACGGTAGATTCAAAAAGATGTCATAGCTCCATGTAGGTTAGGCCACGAACTTTTAGATCCACCCTCGTAATATTAAATAAGCATTTGTAATTTAAAGAACGTAAAGACATTGAACGGACAATGGATTTTACAGCTATGGAATTAGATCAATTCATTTCCAGTCCAACTGGTTAAAATACCAGTACCAATCAGTAAAAATATAATAAATAAATTAGATTCAGACCACAGTGGACAGTTAATGAAATTTCTAAATATAAGGAATAATGTGGCTAAACAAAAAATTACCCATGTACCAGTAACTTTAGGACGTTTGAATAATATGAGAGACACACTAACTAAAAGTTTGCCAATTTTACCCAATACTTTAAGTTATTGACATGTGTAATCTATTTTTGATTCCATGTATGTTCTGCAGAAAAGGGCTATTCCTGCAATATATAACATGAGTCCAATAGAGTCGCTTAAGGATAAATTTAAATATGCATGCATAAAATTATGGCATGCAATGCCATAATTTTATGCAAATATATATTTGAAAATCTTATGAATTTCCATAAAACTATAGAAAAGTTCAAGAAGAATCGTGATCTACATAACATCAATACTAGAAATAAGAATAAACTCGCTGTGCCCTCATCAAGGCCCCATAAAATTAATAATTCATTTATGGGTAATTAGATACGTTTTTATAATAAAGTTCCCAGTTTATGTCAGTGTTGCGTTTAGAGAGGTTTGTGAGTAGCCGGTGGCCCATTGGGGGAACTGCAAAGGAGGGCAATGCATTGTCATAATTATGATGTTCATGGGTGTCGGTAGTCGTTGAAATGCTCCGATTGCTCGTTCGTCCTCTTCCACTATAAAAGAAGTCTTAGCTAGTCCAAGGAACTGCAGAGACAAATACAATACCATCGTCAACAGTTGGACCTGCGTCCAAAAGAAAGCGAATGTAGCTAACTCCAAATACACGGGTACTACAAGTGCACTCACTACTAGGTAGCATCAGAGAGGTCACATGCAACTTCTAGATCAAAAGATACAAATGACGAACGGGTACGCGACCCCAGCCTCCCGAGCTGCTACTATCTCTAACGCTTTTCCTACGAGACTGTAGCATCCCACTATCCTTCTATCCTCTCTCTCTCTCTCTTTGTATATTCCTAGCCCTCATATCCCATTTCCTAGTTTCTTTCCTGTCCCACCCCGGTTTAACAGTAGCAGCTCCCTCCTGCTTCAAAGTCTGTTTCGGCGAGGACGGCAACTCAATGCAGATACTGCGAAGGGGATTGGTATACTCGGCGAATCAGAAAGGCGAGGTGGATAGCTTAGGACGACGGTAGAGTTACCGTCGGCTAGACACATCATCCGACCACTTTCCCTGTCGTAGCGGTTCGCTGGTTTCACTGAATCGAGAGCAGGGAGGACGAGTGTTTGCGCCGGCGTATACGCGAACGTATGCGCACATTAATATACCCTGCGCACTTGACTGCTTCCGAACTATGGACTCCGATTACGGTAAGTGCTGTGGCGATTGGTTGTAGTAGAGAGGTCTGATGCGATGCAAGCCAGGATTAGCCTATAGTCGTTGCAGCTTTGCAAATTCGGGACGACAAGGCGGTTTCGATAGCACCTGGGATAATAAAGCAGCCCTATTTAGGAAGGCACTGCTTTCCTCGCTCATCCTTGGAAGGGGCTAGAAGAGGTGCTCTAAAAATGCTCGTCCTGTCCTGGAAGGTGGTAGTAACCGCGGCGGCCATCGCATCATATTAACACGTGGTCGTATGTAAAATATAAATACATCATGAAACGTCTGCCCCTAGCATAAAACAGCTACAGTACAGAGCGTGAACTTTACCACTTTAATGTGGATGTGGCTTCTCTCAGCGAAACACATCTTGCCGATGAAGATTTGTTTGGAGTTGGAGGTAGCTACACTTTCTTCTAGAAAGGTATCCCTTCACTAGAACCTCGTCAGCCCGGGGTAGGATTTGCTTTTAAAACACAATTTGCAAAGCGTCTTCACGACCTTTGTCCTGTGCATATTTCGCACCGCGTTACCACTGTGCGTCTCCACCTGGATTCAGACTACTACCTTAACATCATCGGTGTTTATGCCCCAACGTTAAACACGTCTGATGATGATGATTTGGTCCGGACTACGAGGCCTGGCCTAGGGTTCTGGGAAAACACGGAGTCGATGGCATTAACATCAATGATCAGTTACTGCTTAGTCTTTGCGCTCAACACAACCATGCGATATTGAACACCACGTTCCGACTTGCCGCTAAGCACAAGACAACGTGGAGGCATCCGAGATCCAAACACTGGCATTTGGTAGACTATGCTATCATACGGCAAAGAGATATAGGTCAAGTGAAAGTCACGCGCGTTGTGCGCGGCGCGGTGGCGCATAATTTCCCCAGGTGGCAGCAAAATAAGCGGGCGGTAGGAATAGACCATGTACCAAACAAGCTAATAAAATACGGTGGCATGGAGTTGCATAGGTCGTTATGGAAACTCTTTGTTCAAATGTGGGAGGAGGAGCTAGTCCTAAACGGTTTTGACGTATCCTGCATTAGTTCCCTCTACAAGACGAAGGCCGACCGATCCGACTGTGACTCGTATAGTGATATTTCACTACTTTCAGCCCCTGGTAAGGTCTTTGCAAGAATTATATTGAACCGCTTAAAGAACCTGTCAGAAAGTTATCTACCTGAAACCCAGTTTGGTTTCCGACCCTACTATTTTATAGCCAGTCTCTCGTAAAGCACGGGACTCCTCCTAAACGGAGGTTAATATGTAGGTACTTTTTTTGACGCGGGGAAACGCATTTACGCGCCTTACCGGCCCTGGGTGGGGTCCAGTGGTATATGGGTGTCGTGGCACATGATAGTGCCGAATATCCACAAAAAACACCGCAAGTGCCATCAGTGCCGTCCTTGGAGAGGTGCCCCGGAACAAAAATCATCAGGGCACTCCGACGGCTAGTCAGCCCCCTAAGGGACCAACTCCACCTCAGTTGCCCAGCACTACCCCACCGACTTTGGGATAGTGCAATGGGATAAAGTTCCCATCCTCGCCCCTTGCCCCGTGCGCAAAAGCACCACCTCCTGTTGCTCTTAGGTCCCCTTTAGCCCCACCGCCACGACGCGGCTTGAACCATGGTGGGGAATATGTACCTAACCTACTAAGACCCTATTAAGTAAAGTAAAGTATGTACTTTAACCCCGGTTGCTCGACACAGTCCGCAACATTTTACATATCTTCATAGCAAATGTAGATATGTAAAGTAGTGGACTATTTGTACTCCATCTGTAGGCAGCTACAAAATATAATCTTATTTATTTACTCTTGCGCATTAGTCATTGCTGGAACTCTACCGACAGATTCGTCGGTTTTTCCTTCCACTCGGCTCCATCCACCACCTTCTTTTCAGCTTTCATAATTCCTTGATATGACCAAACCGTTTGACTTCTTTGATATACCATCCATATTACTAAGTAAGCTTGGACGCTGTATAAGTAAGAGGTTCTGCACACAACTGGCTAAAGACATATTTAAAAGACAGAAGGCAAAGAGGTTCTGCATATAACTGGCTAAGATTTTATGTAAAAGTCTGTCTTTTAGGTAATGTGTAAAATTGGTAATCAAATAAGTAAAAATAAAATAAATTTCCGATCAGAATATGAAGAAAATAAATGTGGTGTACCGCAAGGGAGTATAGTGGGTCGTGGGTCCACTTTTTCTTAACTTATATTATTTATTTACCTGACTCCATAAAATATGGATGCATACTTTTGCAAAGGATACCACTTTATTAATTAAAACCCGGGATGTCAGCAATATTGAAAGTGAAGTAAATAGCACAATTAAAGGAGTAATTAAATGGCTTCATACTAATAATTCAAAGATAATATGTAGAAGACGAACCTAATACATTTTCAAAGTTATAATTCCAAAACAACACACAATATTAGATAGCAATGTGTTCTTAGCTATAACAATAGATAAGCATTGCAATTGGAAGGAACATATTAATAAATCATGCTCAAAAATAGATAAATTCGTCTATGGAAGAGAATTCGACAAATTGTTTCTACTGAAGCAGCAAAACTAGCATACCACGGATACGCTTCATCTCTATTAAGATATGGATTCATTATTTGGGGAAATACTTCTGATGAGCATTTAGCTTTTAAAACCCAAATAACGTTGTATAGGGGCATTGTGTAATACTGAAAAGTAAAAAAACCAACCATTCCTTGCTTATATATCTTAGAAGTAGGTATGTATTTTTGTTCGCAAGCATCTAGAATATTTCACTTTTAAAACGAAAGTAAATCCACGAACAAGAGACAAAAGTAAAATATGTGTAACGAGGCGCATTGTTACCATATTAGTTAAAATAAAAGGACTTCTGGGGGTTAAGAGACTATAAGAG
This sequence comes from Eumaeus atala, assembly GCA_017140195.1. Taxonomy (NCBI): domain Eukaryota; kingdom Metazoa; phylum Arthropoda; class Insecta; order Lepidoptera; family Lycaenidae; genus Eumaeus; species Eumaeus atala. The sequence continues at coordinate 160,729 of JAFELO010000156.1, forward strand.
TTGTGTTAAACTTTTATATACACTTATTCAATAGATTTTTCCACATTCACAATCCAGGACAGACTTAAAATAGCACAAGAACAATAATGGAGTTTTTGTTATTCGTTAGTAAAAAGGTGAGGCTATGAAATCTTATCTGGTAGCTGTCCGAGATTCTCGGCTACAACTTGGATGGTCCTTTATATATAATTATTGTTTGTTTTCCTACATTGTGTTGATTGTCTTACATTCCTTACATTCAAGATATTTGAATAATATAGTGTTTATTAAAAAGAAAAATAATGGATGAAAGATTAACATTCTCTTGGCTTTATGAGAAATCCATTATCAGGCAATATATATACTGTTACAATTAAATAGAATTTAAGATCAAAACAACAAAAACATGGCGTCGGCAAGAAATCACGAACTCACCCTTTTAATGAAATGTTAATTCGTGCATTTTGACACGAATATGTATGTTCTTGGCTGAAAAGAAAAAACTATTTAATTATAGTTTGGCATCGCAATTATATCCATCCTCGCCATCGCCAAATGAAAAAAGAGTGACATTTCTTCAACACCGAGCGCATTAAGCCTTACATTCAAAGATGACAGACATATTTTTATAACATATTTAAGTTTCAAAACATAGTTGCTACAGTATAATATATTATCTTTATAAATTTTGACATAAAAATATTTATTAGGACCATAAAGTAAATAAATCATGTGTCTATGTTTAGGACATAGTTACATTCTCGGGTCTAGTTAAATTTAAGAATTGATTATTATTGATAGAAATTATGTAAATGTCTTCAAATTGTGTTATGTACAAATAATGAAATTAATTTAAAAAGTGAATGAGATAAAATGGAATATTTATAAGTGGCTTGGGTATACTAAGAAAAATTATGAATAGCCAAATATAAATTTAGAATCACTGTGAATGTGCCTACCTATTAGATATTTGCACGCTGAAATTTGCAGAATATGTTGGAGACTAACCTACAACTAATGTACCCATATTCAAGCAAATAAAACATTTTCTTTTTTTCCTTCTTTCATTTCCTTTGTTCGCCTTCACATTTATCTGATCGATATTTTGCCCTTTCTTTTTCTTTTTTCAAGTTATAATCCTAATATATATTTATTGAAAGCGTCATGTCGTGTGCATAGGGATAACATAGATAGAGAACGTATAGGTAGGCCTGTGAGAGCTAGTGGCCTTCTTGGAGAATAGAAAAGAAAGATACGAAAGCACTGTCTATGTAATCTCACAAAAGAGTCAGAGAATGTACTACATTAGCTGTCTTATCTACGGCCATGTTTTAGAGTGGCTTCCCTTCTCTATCTACATTATCACTAGCATCGTATCAGGTGACTAAAACTACTTTGTCTCTTTTCTTCTCTTCGCCATATATCCACTCAGAAATGAGCAAAAATTCAAATATTCATATATTAGATATCAGCATGTATAACAACTTGGTACATGGCTATGTATAAAGTTATCAACTCATGCGAGGGCGGCAGCCCGCACCCTCGTACCGCGACCCTCACTCACTCGGAAGCAGATGCAACTCTACATTTTGGTTGCCCTCGGCCAATACTGCTCATCATCATCAGCAGGACAATTGACATCTTGTAGAAGCTGGCAACTATAAGTTTGTCAACTTTTAGAAGTTGTAGGTAAATTTGAAGGTTTTTTTTTCTGTGACAAAACTATAAATGCCAAATTAGTTTCGGATTTTGATCTACGACGATCATGACTCACCGTGAAGTAGGTATCAAATACACACGGACAGACGATCATGACTCACCGTGAAGTAGGTATCAAATACACACGGACAGATGATCATGACTCACCGTGCAGTAGGTATCAAATACACACGGACAGACGATCATGACTCACCGTGAAGTAGGTATCAAATACACACGGACAGACGATCATGACTCACCGTGAAGTAGGTATCAAATACACACGGACAGACGATCATGACGCACCGTGAAGTAGTTATCAAATACACACGGACAGACGATCATGACTCACCGTGAAGTAGGTATCAAATACACACGGACAGACGATCATGACTCACCGTGAAGTAGGTATCAAATACACACGGACAGACGCTGATCCCACTGTCGTGCGTTGGATGCCGTCCAGCATAATATTTTGCTCGTTTTCGTACAAGTCACAATTCCACAGTACATGATGTCTGGTTTCAGTTTCATGACCGCAAGGATATCATAGCAAGTCACGTAACGCTATCTTGTGCAGGCCACCGCTAAAGCACCAGTGCCCTATTAGTATCTGTGAAATAACGTACTCAGGTTCCACCCATCGATATATATGCTGGACGCGTTGTAACTTCTGAAAAGAAACAGTACAGCTTCCTCCTATCGGCACACGCGGCCCAGCGTGACTGTGTGGAGACGATATTGTCCGCGATGGCGCTTTTCTTTTTCTCGCGCTCCTTGCCCGTGTGTCCCGCGCATTCCTTCTGCACGCATCCAGCTCGAGAACCTCCAGATCGGCAGGCAGCACGCCGGCCAATATTGGTAGCGCCACACTGCTGCATGGCCTGTAGGGCTACAGGCCATGCAGCAGTGTGGCGCTCAATAAATCAAATTAAAGCTGGTCTTTGGGTGCAAGTGAGAGTGTCCACACCAAAGCGCTGCAGCATACGTCAGGATTGCAACATAGGTTCCGTGGTACGGGAACCTAAGTGCCCGGTACTTCACATCCCACGAGGAGGTAGAGACACGTGAGACCTTCCCGAAAGAGCTGGCGGCCTTCTCGCCCATCAAAACCGCATGCAGCGCAAAGGATCTAGCATCGTCTATGTGTACCCCAAGCACCTTGGTCACAGATACACTCGCGATCAAGATACCATTCAACATAATGGACGGTCCACTTCGGTCGGTCGGGCGAAAGAGCGATTGGAGCCCTTCTATGACTACCGACGTCATAATTACTATGCCAACGCGTTGCCCTCCTTTTCACCTCCCCCATTAGGGCTACTCACAAACCGCACGGAACACGACATCGTAGATGTCACTTTACGGCGGTATCAAGTGAGTGAGATGTACCTCCCCGGTCGTGCCGGCCCACTTCCGCTGCAATGTAGCATGACTCTACCCCTTACAAAAGTCGTTCTAGGGTTCCGTTCGGTAATTACTTTTTAGGTATGGTACCCTAAAATGTCAACAAGCATATTACCACGTCTCGCTCATGCATCAATTCACACAGGTCACATTCCATACTTAAATATTGCACAATCCCCGACCCCGACGCGTTTTACTCGTGCCCTTTGTGTTTAAGTTACATAATACATACATGTACATAGGTACATACAGATTGTACAACAATAGACCATCCAATGAACGCGTCTCGCGGCGCGCGCGGCTTGCGCAAACGCAGCTGGCGCTCGACCAATCAGAACGCGCCAGGATTAAATGCTAAAAAATGTGTGACCGTCACACGCACAAATACACGCCACAAGCGTACGTACTGAATACATATAGACTTTGTCTGTATATTCAGATATTGATTCTGGTAAACACTGCACAACGGATTTCTTAAAATTTAACAAATGTATAGATTACGATCTGGAGAAAAATAAAGGTTTATCTCAAATAACTGACGGATACATAGTCTACTCTTGTGATGTTTGTAAAGTGCCGTGCTGCATTTCCCCCAAATTTGTATATTAAAAATTTTGTACCGCTCGCTCACATGGCTCTTAAAAAGGACGGCTATACATACTAACGCATTTCACGAGACTGGTGACGTGTGTGTGGCCATTTAAGGGGGAGGGCTGATAGTACGAGGCCAAAACATTAGCAGAATTGCACACATACAAGGGCACGCACGCACGATCGCTCGAACGCACGCACGCACGCACGCAAGCATGCACATCACATGCACAATATATCCTTCTCTCTCCGAGGCAGAGAGAACCGCGTGACAAACGTCTAGATTCCTACCTTGTCTTGCTTGTTTGTCTTTAATATTCTTATTGTGTGACGCAGGTGATGCCCTTACCTGCCAACCCTGACGAGCACAATGTTGTGTTCCTGCAGGTTGTGGCCGCTACCGGGGATGTAGGCGAACATCTCCTTGCGCGTTGGAGAGGTACACCAGCACGCACTTGCGGTTGGCGGATTTTAGATTCTTCAGATTCTTGATCACCATACCCTGGACACAATTGAAACTTGATTACAATTTTTATTGCCTGCGAATAACAGGCGCCAAATTACGACTTTAAAACCTTCCCCAGGAATGACTCTGTGTGAATCATGGGTGAAAATCGCTTGAAAATTGTTCTACTTTCTTTGTAGCATAAGGGAGCAAATGAGAAATCGGAGCCTATCAACGCCCAGGGACATTCGCATAATTGATACACAGATGCGTTGCCGTCCTATCATCCCCACCCAATGAGTCACCGGTACCGGGTATTACAGTGTCGTTGTCCTTTTAGGTATCTACTACTTGGCTCGTCTATACTACATTATAAAGCTGAGGACGGCTGTATCTTTCCTCGTAAAATGGACTATTCAGCGGAGCTGCTATACACCATGACGCCACGAGTAACAGCAATGGAGCGACGCGGGTGAAACCGTGTGTTGATGTTAGTTATATATAGTAAGCGGAGCCTTTCTACCGACGCCCATGAACATCAACATGATTACTACGCAC
>JAFELO010000157.1:0-23915 GCA_017140195.1 Eumaeus atala
GCCACGTCCAGTACGTCTGGCTGGAACGCTTGTTGATCCGGATAGTGCGTCGGATCCGTGGGGCCGTGGACCGTGTAGTCCATGTCGTCTGCGTCCGCGAGGAGTCTCCTTCCGTTCGCGTTCGTGAGACGAGAGTTCCAAGACGGGCTCTTGCAGTTGAGGTCGCCGGCGATCACAGTCGGCTCTTCTGAGAGGAGCCGGTGGATGTCGGCGACGTCCAGTGCGTCACCCGGAGCCTTGTAGGCTGCGAAGACTCTGGTCGGCTTGTTGCCCGCCTTTATCTCCACGCCTATCGCTTGGAACGATTGTATCGCAGGGACTGGGAGTGGCTGGTGTATGATGTTTCTTTTAACCAACACCAACACATCTGTACGACGTGTAACCGGCGATGAAGCATCTCCGTACGGGTCTCAATTGCGTCTCGCCGATCAAGGCGATGTCGACCTCCTGTGCGCACAGGAGTTGCGTCAACAGCGCCCGTCTCTCCAAGACGCCCCTCGCGTTCCAGAACAGGATTCTTATTCTGTTTCCTGCCACTTCTGGAAGGTTCCGGTAATAAACTCGACCAGCTTAGGTATGCTGGCCATGGCTATAGCTAGGAGGCTGGAGCCGCTACTATAGCAATTATAGATGTCCATGGCCAACTCCATCAGGCCGGAACAGGTGTGGCCGATGAAGGCGGCCATCGACGTCTTCTGCGTCACCGCTTGCCTTTCACGCGGTGTGGTCACACCGCTTGAGGGCTTCGGTTTGGGAGCCGGTGCGGGTACTGCCGGCTTCGCCGGTGCGGGTGATGCCGGCTTCGCCGCTGCGGGTGCGGGCGAGGTGGTTGGTTTGCGGAGGGCGGGTGCAGCGATGGGGAGAGCGGGGTCTACCTCCATCTCCGCCTCGGGTGTCACTCCTTGAGTGACGGTGACCTCCTTGTTCTTCTTTTTATTCTTATTCTTCTTCTTCTTCTTGGGCTTGAGCCCTGGGGTCTGGCCTGTGGCCTGAGATGAGGCCCTGGGGATGGGGTTATTCGCCTCTGCCATTAGAGACGCGGCTGACGGTGGTGGTAGCTCCACCTGTGGAGCTTGAGGTCGCTGGGCTCTCACCGTGGTGATCGCCACCGGTCCGGCGCGCTTGTTGCGCGCCTCTCTTTTATACACCGGGCAGGCGGTGCTGTTGGCCGGGTGGGCCCCGCCGCAGTTCGCACAAACCGGCGGGTCCGTCTTGGCGCGCTTACAGTCGCGCGCGAAGTGTGGTTCGCTGCAGCGAACGCAGGCGATCCTACGGTGGCATTGTTTAGACGAGTGTCTAAACTGCTGGCACCGGTGACACTGAGCGGGGCCTTTCTTGCCCCTCCAAGCGTCGATCTTGATGCCCGGTAAGTTGAGCATCTCAGAGACCTTGTAAATCTCTGTTATCGCTGCCTCCGTTCTCTTAATGAGAGCGAAGAATATGCAGCCGGGTCTGCCCTGCCTCGCCTTGATCTGGCGGGCGTACTCGGGCTCGAACCCCAGGCGTTCAAGCTCCTCCATAATATCTTTGGGATCTGTGTTCTCCAGCAGACCCCTGATCGCCACTTTTATACTCCTCTCCTTCGGGAGGGAGTATGAGAACCAGCTGAGTCCCTCATTTGCTTCGAGGTCGCACAGGTACCTCTGCACGGTAAGGAACTCTGCCTCGTTTTTGGGCGAGAAGCGCACCCCCTTGCCGAGGGGCTTAGCATTCGGGCTGTGGCCGAGTAGTTGCCGCAGCTTGCCGAAATGTTGTACCCAGTTGGGCAACACTTCGACGACGAGCGGCGGGTACGTGGCCTCACCCTTTTTTTGCGCGTCTGCGCTGGCCGGCGCCATTGTTTGCGGCGCCATTGTTTGCGGCGCCGCTGGAATGCGCAGGTAGCGCGCTCGGGGCCGGCGCCGCCGTCGCTTCGGCGAACGTAAGAGTGCGAGCGGGACGGGTAGATTCCCCGTCTCTCTCCCTCTCTAACATTTTTTTGGGCGGCGATAAGGTAGGTGATACTTACCTCCTGCTCCCTTGGTCGCTTGTGAGGGACCCTCGTCTCCTCACGTGTCTGCGGGTTCGGCGAGTTCGGCGACGTCTCCACCGCCGACTCCGCTGTGCAGTCGCTCTCGTCGACTGCCGCTCCCGATGTGGTCGAGGACTGCGAAGCGCTGTCCAGCTCCATCTCGTCGCCGCTCGACGACTCCACGGAACTGCTGCAGCTTCCTCGCCTCCTCGGGCTTGATGGTGGTGATGATATCGGGGACATGGTCCCATGGTCCCCGTGCAGGGCTCGAGGGCCTGCACTGGAGTATGGATTCTTCACTTGCTTATCTTGATGTATGCAGTCTGCGCGTGAACACTTCGGCGTCCTCACGGTCGCCGGGCGGTTCAGATGGCGGTGAACTGCACCGAAACTTCAAAAAACTTCTCTTCACTTCAGGTTGGTTAGTCACGCACCGCGGTGCGGACAATGGCTTCGGACACACAAAGGCGGGCGAGCACAGTCGAAAGACACGTCTGCTCGCTACCGTGGTTGAGGTCGAACTCCGTGTGTGTACGAAAGTTGCCGAAGTCTAATATACATCTGTCCAAGTTTCCTTTATACCCTGACCGGTTCGTACCTAAAACATATCGTAAATTTGTTAAATCAATTAAGTTATCTAACGTGAGAGTAGTTTTTGATTATATAATCATGATTTTTACAATGGCATTAACTTTGATAGATACTAGATAAAGAGAAAAAAGAATGGTACCTACCATGCAGACACGAAATTTATGAAAATAATATTTGAATTCCGTTTTCAGGCGTCGATTACGGTTGAAAGCAATGGGCGATGAAAATTTAGGTTATGTGCCAATTGATAAATTGTATCAGCTAAAGTTTGTTTGTGGTGGTCATTTCAGCCAGGGCTGATTACTTTAATGAGAAAGGAAACCGTCTATCTAAGTATTAGTAATATTTGTTCAAGTAGGCAATAATAGAAAAGTATATAGAGAATGTGATAGCTTTAGATATTAAATAAGAAGTCTGTGTTTCTTATATAAACATTAACTATTGTCTTCCTAGGTTTTAATCTTGTTTATGAATAGTGTAAATGTAAAATGTATGCTTGTATATTTATTTATAATTCGTTTATGCGAAAGCTAATAATTGTTATGTAATGAAACTGCAATAATTATGTTAGAGATATTTTTAATAATATTCCAATATTAATTTTATTGTCACATTGTGCCCACTACCTTGACCCTGTGGTTTAAGCTGGTGGTATTATTAGTCTATGTTTTTAATTGAAATCATTTTGATTCTGTCAAGATTACATGATTACAAAGATTACAAGGTTTAATTGACTATAAATACAATCATAATTCAAAAATAAACTATCACGCTTACAAATACCAGCTAGTCCCAAATATTTAAATATTTGATATTTCTTATACTTCAGTATTGATTATTTATTAATGAAAGTTGATGACAACCATTCAAGTTGAAGTACACCTAAGTACCTTGTTGTGTACTGAGACTTTGAAATTTATACCTAATCATGAAACTAAGTATAAAGAACATATATGCAAAGTTAAAATTAATTAACATTATTGATTATTGTTTTCAGTACTGACCGACAAAATCAAGATTCCTTGGAGAGCTTATTTGGTAATACAAGACAACATAGTGCAACAAACGTAAATCCCACATGTGTTCATTTTAATGCTGCTTTAAAATCAAGTATGATTTCTAGTTTGTCAGGACCCCATAGACATGGTTCTGGTTATGGAGTTGACTATTATGGCTTCTTTATATCTTATCAGACAATTACCGGGATTTTAGAGCATGCAAGGGAGGAAGAGGCTGGGTCACAAAATGTAGGTTCCGAAAATGAGATCAACACTTTGCTGTCTTTACCCGCAGATTCAGACATTGAATATTTTGAAAATTAGCTGTGTGGCATTGAAAAGCAACCAGTAATTTATATAAGTGGGTATTTAGTTGCTTATCTATGCTAGTTTTATCTAAGTTGTGAGCATTGCAAACTTTATTTGAAGGAGGATTATCCGAATTTGTAAACTGCTCAATACAAATATATCTTATGGTGTGAAGGAAAAATTCCGCTAACGAAAGAATTAATGCATTAAGTAAATGAAGAAAAAAATGTTTATGGTAATATTGTAGCTCCAGACTTACACCAACTCAACATCAGCCAATTTTGTACCTTGGAACAAAGTACTCATTGTAGTATGACGTGGAATAAACAAAAGTGAAACTCATTAAACACATGTAAATGAATATTTATTTACTTTATTGAGTAAGCTCTTTATAAGAAGATCATGTAAAATAATAAATTCTGAATTTGTAATATCAGAGAGTGATGAAGCTGATAAAAGGCGCTGTAACAAAATAAGGATAAATAAATTTAGGTCTTTTGTTTCATTAAAATCATGCCTATAATTAACAAAATAAAAATAAAGTATCCATAATTATCATATCCTTGATAACACAGATCACCCCTATTAATCGATATCGATACATTCTGAAATAGCTTACGTTGTACCACACTATTTACGTGATTCAGTCGACACGACTTCTTTGATTATTTCGATAATATTGCACAATATGCGTTTGTGTGTGTGAGCTCGGTTATGATGTTCTAAGAGTCAACTTTTACGAATATTGCATTCTCTTTGTTATATATATTCAGCTTTTTATTTAGCTTATTATATATGTGACTTGATATTTTATTTTATCACCTAACAGCAAAAATTGTTTCAACTAGAGTTGTAGGAGCTACATGGTGTTATCTTCATGTATTAAGTTTACTCGAATCCAAAGATAAAGTTATATGCAATCTTATTATTTTGGTAAGTATTTACATTTTTCTTATACCGATAACCTTCATTAATGAGTATAGCTCAGAAGTTGGAAAATAGTACGGTTAACTATTTTCCAAATTCTGGTAAACCTCTCGAAAACATAACATGTGTGAACCTCCCGTAAACATAATACAGGTGAACCTTTCACAAAAATAATAACGTTGAACATAATACTGGTGTATATCTCGTTAAGTGTCATATCGTTCTTCCTATCGTTGACTATAATACCGGTGAAAATCTCGCAAACATAAGACCGGTGAACCTCTCGTAAACATAAGACCAGTGAACCTCTCGTAAACAATATTCACGCGGACCTCTCATAAACATAATACCGGTGAACCTCTCGTAACCATAATACCGGTGTACCTCTCGTAAATATACAACCGGTGCACCTATCGTAAACATAATACCGGTGAACCTCTCGTAAACATAATACTGATGAACCTTTAGTAAACGTAACACCTGTGTACCTCTCGTAAACTATAACACCAGTGAACCTCTCCTAAACTATAATACTTTCTTTTTACACTGATAAAGCTATTAAGCATTACTCCATAGACTAATGAAGAAATTCCGGCATATATAACTATAGTTATAGTAATATTCCTCATATAACAATCTTATACAGTAAGTATATATAATTAAGCCTATCACATTTTAGTCGTTGGTACGTAAATATCGTCTTGCTTTCAAGCATAAGTGGCATTTTGATTTTTCTTAATGCAATGGAGCGCAATTATTTGGCAAATATTTAGTAATCTGTGGCGCAATTCTGAGCTTGTCGTGTCCAACTTAGAGCCATTATTTTCATAATAAAATTTACGGCGCTCAAGGCGTCGGAATTAAGTAACATAAATTATTCAAAATTTCTAATCTTGGTCTTTTTGTTCTCCACATAAAATGAAATAAAATTTCTATCGAAATACTTTAATTAATTAAACTAGCCGGTGACTGACACCTGAGACTACGGTTGCTGCAAAGCTTATGAAACGTCGGGATATAAATAGTTAAATAATTAAAGAAACCAAGATTAAATCCAGAAAAGTTATTTTATTGTTACTGCATTGAAAAGTTGAAAAAAGAAACTACATTGCACTAATAATAAACTGAGTTGAAGTATGTGCTATGACAAATCAGGTGTGATTACTCCAACCATCACACATGCGAGAAATCCTTGCCACGGATGGAGCACGGAGCTTACTATGTAATATTTCATAATAATTTTCATTGATAGATTTAATGCTTCTAAATAGAATTTATTTTAGTGCAATGCTTCAATAACACCTAAACATCATCTGTTAATAAGAAGTAGCAAATGGCAGGAGCTACACAGACGTGAGTCTCGCTCTTAAATTAAATGAAAAAAAAAAAAAAAACACCTGTGAAAGAATACATGAAACAGTCTAAATATACCGTCAAGAATTTTTACTATCCATAATCAGCACAGAAAGATGAGGTGGTGACTAATATATATAAATATATGAAAAATTACGAATGTATTAAAATCATTATTAAAATTCCTTCACTAGATTTGATGGCGATGGAGTCCGCTTGGTAGAAATACCCTTAAAAGAATAAATCGATACACTATTGAACGTACAAAGACAAAAACATATAGTCCAAACGAACGGAGGACGTGTACTTGTGTACACGTCCTCCGTTTTTCGGATATTTAAGCGACATTTAAAAAGTTTTATAACATAATTAAAATGAAACTAAATACTGAGTTTCGAACCTAAGCGACATGCTTTTCGTTTGCACATAAACACTTTTCGACCACCTGTTCATGCATATGTAGGTTCAAATTCTAAGTTCTAAATGCTTTCTGTAGTGTCTTACCGTTACGGAGTTCTGATCTATTCTGTGACGTTGACTCTATAATCTAAGACGTTGGTTTTGGATTTAACAAAAATACCGCTGTGCTTGTAACATTTCTCTGTTTACAACAATTTATTCGTGTCTTATTTCAATCGTTATAGAGCTTGCTATCCGAAGTGAAAATTACTTTAGCAACATTAGGCAGGGGAAAATGTTATGAGTTCGCGCGTCGTTATCGCCGCGTCGCTGCTACGAGTTACAGGCTCCCATGTATCCTACTTGGATAGTTTCAAGTTTTCATTTCTATCGGCAGTGCCTATTACTGTTTCTTTTTTTATTATTATACATGCTTTTTTAATGCGGTATCGATAGGGAAAGGGCAAGGTGTAAGTTATTTTTGTAAAAAAAAAAATATTTTTTAAAACATTACGCAATATAGTTAAGTTTTAAATTATTTAGGTTTGGAGAAAGTATCCAATATAGCGTTTACGAAGTTACTTCTAAATAAATACTCTTACGTTATCTGCGGCAAGAAGCTCATGTCCGACCTACAAAAGTGCTCTAAAGGTGTAGAGTTACGGTTACTTATCAACACCAATAATTGAAACATGCTCTTTCTTGTGACTATACAGCGGAGTCATGTGAGCGAACTCTCGCTCACATGAGTCCGCTGTAAAGTAACGGTTATGATGTCGCGTTTCGTGTGGTTTGTGAGTAGTCGATGGCACATTGAAAAGGAGGAGGAAAGGAGGCCAACGCATAGCGACAAACCATTATGCGAGTGTGTGGGCTTCGTTAGTCATGAAGTGGCCCTAGCTCCTGGCTTGTCTCCCTATCATTGTCATTAACATTGTCAACCCTTATTGGTCCACTGCAAAACGTAGGCCTCATCGCCTGCTCCTTTGTCTCTCTATAACATATATTAAAACGAGAAAATAAGAACGAGAAACTAAGGAGTAACATCATTTTTTTAAATATTGTTTTATTCATTAAGGTAAAAGCATCCAATACCACGGTAACCGAAAATGGCATTAATTACCGATGTCTTTTCGTGTTCACTTATAAAAATAACAAATTACGCGGTATAACATTTTTGCCAAGTTCTGACTTGATCTATTCACTAGTCAATCGTGGGATTGCTTTGACCTTAACGCGTTAACGCCTACGGGAAATTTAAATTAATTAGTTTATGTGACGTGTGCAAGCGTAACAATGCTCTTCATAATCTAGGAAGAGGTAGTGCCACGTTGCATAGGAGGAGGTATTACCATGCTGCACAGGAGGAGATACTTCCATGAGCTGCTGCAATGTCTCGGATAGGAGGGCTCTCGGCCTGAACCCCGCGCATGACGAGATCCTGCGGGTCCGCCAGTTAGGACACGTGGTGTTAATGCAGAGGTGGGGGAGGACCTGGCCAGGCAGCCGTACGATAGAGAGATAACAGCTGCCTTGCACTCGGTCCTCGAGCGGTGGATGCGAGCTAGGTTCAAAACCCTCACCTTCCGTCTGACGCAGGTGCTCATCGGGCATGGTTGCTTCGGTGAGTACCTGTGTACGACGGCCCGCAGGAAACCGACGACTCGTTGTCACGATTGTGACGCGGCGGTGGACTCGGCCCATCACACCCTCGAGGTGTGCCCAAGATGGGCGGCGCTGCATCACGATCTAACATCAGTTATCGGAGGGGACTTGTCAAAGTCGAGCATCATCATCACGATGCTGGACAGGGACGAGTCCTACCAGAAGGTGGCTTCATTTTGTGAGACCGTCATGTCCCAGATGGAAGCTGGACGAGCGGGTGAGAGAGTAGACTACCGAAGAGGCCTCCCCCCGCCGACGATGAATGGGGGCACGAAGGAGGCGCTATCAGCAGCGCCTTCAGTAGAGCCCCTGTGTTCCGTGCCGGGCCGTAATGGGAACCCGGTCCACTTTACAAAGACACGGAGTCGTGGGGACCGGATAGTCCCCGAAGAAGTTAAGTCTGGCCTCTTTGCCGAGGCCAGCCTGTCACTGGAGGGGTCTTGTTGCCTGTAGATCCGAGACCCTCTGCTGAAGGCTCCCGTAGGGTTTTAGTTGGTATTGCTACCCAATGGCCGAGTCCAACATTGGTCTGGAGGTCTACCCGGGCTCCCAGGTATCATGCGTAAAACGCATTCTCCTTCGTCACCAAAAAAAAAGATGGGGTGAAGGAGAGCTACGCATCTACATGACCATTAAGCCTGCTGATATCAATTACCCGTTTGTACCCGTCTGTGAAAAAATACCGGGATTGATTCCGGGCGTAGGTAGGATATCAACTGATCACTCCGTACGCGTATATATAGGGATATACTATGCAGAACAGGACAAACTGGAAATATGAGCCATGAGCAGCATGTCACTAGCTCGGACTAAACGTGCTTACTATGCAGCGTCGTTATTGTTAGCAGCCCACCGCTCGCCTACGTCAACATGTGCGAGCGATCGGAACCTTTTTACGACTACCGACGTCTCTGAACATGTGCCAATAACTACGCCGACGCGTTGTCCTCCCTTCTTTCTCCCCGCCGATCCTAAAGATCACACGACCGTGGAGGTACCTCTCGCTCACATGATCGGTATCATGTGAGCGAGAGGTACCTCCACGGTCGTCTCGGCCCAGGCTGTAATGCTGTATGTAACTGCCTCATACTAAACACACTTACTATTCAGTGCCATTAATTTTATCATAAGCAGCCCGTCAGTCGCTTGTGTCAACATGATTTATATTTAATGTATAGAGAGGCAAACGAACGTTTGTCCCCTCCGATGGGCCACCAGCTACTCACAAATCGTATGAAATAAGACACCGAAGGTGTAACTTTACGACGGTATCATGTGAGCGAGATGTACCTCCCCGGTCGTTCAGTAATCGGTAATAGGATACACTTTACCGTGACATTACACTTAAGGCCTCGGCAATAGCAACCATCACCTTCATAACGAAAAAAATTAAAATAATACTCAATTTCAAATAAACATGAAAAACAAAATATTAAAACTATAAGAAAACATTCTACGTTACATAAATAATTATGACACGGTCGAGCTCCGTAATTAAAGCAGTAATATTTCACTTTACCGCCAAAATATTGCAATTTACAGCGGTACTAGGTGCCTTTACCTTAGTTGGTAGATATGGTGAAATACATAAACGAGCCTAAATAAAGTAGTGACGAATAAGCCAATCAAATCTGGAAGTGACAATAAAATAAAGGCTTATACATTCTTAATAAATGAAGACTGCATAATAATCGAAAATCATAGTCAAAAGCTCGGTCTCCATAAACAAGACAGTTAATTAATTAATTTAATTAAAAAAATATCCGATTTGATCGTCAAGCGTAAGTTTCATGGGGTCCAATAAAGTGACCAAGCTACGAATCAACAATTTTGAGAATACTTTATGAGCATTAGTCTTAGTGATTGAAGTTTTTTTACAGAGATGATTAGTATAAGGGAAAAACGAGTAGTCGGCGACTTTTGATGACTTTATACTTTTTATTGACATCGACGCCCATAGACATCCATTTAATTGTAATGTATTTCTACCCTCCAATGGGTCATTGGAAACGCATAAGCCGTATGAAACGTTACGGCTGTCAATTTGGAACGTTATCCTGAGACGGACCTCCCCAGTCGCCTTTAACTGGAACTGGCCACTGCTGGAAGAAATCTTTTAGCTTCGATAAACACCAAAACGACTAAATGCTACTTGCAACCCAAAACCTGAGACAGCACGGATACTGTATTTATCTTGTCTGACAACATTTCGTCATTACAAATGTAATTAGATGTAAAACGAAGCCCCCAAAAACTGTCTGTCTGTATGTGACTGATTTTTTAAAAGATACTGAACAGATTTCATGCGGATTTTACCAATTCATATTGATAGAGTGATTCCCGAGGAGTGTTTTACCATATAATTGTTAATGTTGATGGTAAGTAACCTTTGTGTAACAAGTGATTTGCGAAAGCACAGTCAGCGCAAACAATTAACAGAACGGCGAGTAGAAACATTTCCCTTACAATTAACTCTTTAATTGACTACTTTATTTTAATTTGTTTTGGTGTCTGTAGAGTTTAATTATCCACAGAAGGGGCGAATGCTCCTACTTTGTGTTTATCCACTTTTAACATCCACAATAACAAAAAAAAAACCGCTTTGACCTTTCCATTACTATTTCTATTTATTGCCATTGACCAACGTTGAAATTTGAATATATATATTAAAAAAAAAAAAAATGTATAGAGTAACGCAAAATATTTACAATGTTCGTTATCGATACATAATTATAATACTAGGCTAAACTATAAAGAGTTGTTTCTATGCGATGCCTAGTTTCGGTAGTGCGTTGATAGATCAGTCAGCCATCGGCCGAGATGTGTACTTTGTACACTTATACAGTGGTCTGAAGGGAGAAGTTTAATTTTTCAAGATTACTTAGTATGTTTGGTTTATAGGATTAAATACCTTGATATTATCTTTAAACAAATTCAGATTGCAATATTTTAAAAATATTTACTATTTGATAGAAGTATTCTTGACATCAAATTTAGAATTGACTACGAAGTTCATTATATACGGCACGTGGGCCATGTCCAAACTTAGAAATGAAAAGAAATACGATAACATTTAAAAATTTAAAGCAAAAATGGGTAAACGTGTATAAACAATTTCAGCAATCCTTTGAAGGTATCTACTTCATATCCGAGTTCAAAGATCCTACCCGTACAAACATATGTGAATGTTCATACATACATACACACATACATTGCAAGTTCAATTTAATTTAATTTATATCATCTTAATAATATGTGCAAACATTTAAAAACAGCAATGTGTGTGAGAAGTTGTAACGCTAGTCACAACTTGCACTTCAGGAGTAATAATATTACAATCTGATGGACAGTGACCGTGAAAATAAAATCAATATTTTCGATAAATATTTCTTAAGTAGAAATGTCATAAGCCTTTATTGTAGAAAGTTATATTTCAGTATTACATTTATATTTCACTTTATATGCAGATGCCTTTCTTGTATTTAAAACTAATATAACTTATTTGAACCGGAATCAATTTGAATAAATATCTGAATTCGACGTAACCTAAATAACTTTTAGATAAAATGGCTAATAATCATTTAAGTATAATCCGTAATGCAACCGATTTAAAAATATAAAGACATTACTGAATATAGTTTTGTAACTGATTTAAAACTTTATGAATAAACCACAAGGGAAATGCAATTTCATTTAAATATAGTCTAGCTCTGGTTGATTGCGATATGAAGTTAGAGTTCGTTTGTAACGAAATATGTTTGTAACTTGCCGACGAGATTTAAAAGTTTTACATTCGTCATACGTAGATACTAAACTTTGTAAGTTACTTTTTTATACATCTGTGTCATTCCAACGAAACGATTTAAAAAAAAAATACAAAATGGAAAGGTGTACTGGGCCACATAATAGAAGTAGGCAAGTGGTATTAAGAACATCAAGAAACTTGCCAGCGATGTATCGTCTACAACCTCCACGCGGCCGTAACGCTATTTCATGACGCAAAAAATAAAATACTAATAAAAGTTTTTTTTTTCAAAGACGGATAAAAGTTTCACATCAAAAAGTTTTAGTGACGTGTAAAAACGCATTTATTGACCGTCAATGGGCTGGGGTAGTATCCGATGGTATTTGGGACTATTGTATGGGAGTACTGGTGAGTACTCGCGTATACAAAAATGACATCTTTTGTTTATCTTGGGAGCCAAACCACCATAGTGCTTTTAAACTTGCCAGGAAGTTTTTTAGACAGGGTCACGTACTTTTTTACCAAGTTGAATGGAAGTAAAAATTCTCTCAAACAGATTTTTATTAATAAAATCTGGGCTACAAGTAGTTGCGAACATTGGTGTTTAGTGCTTCTGCGTTTATTATCACATGTACATTTGTATTCATAGACAAGAATCACTTTAAAGTAGTTGTAACTGAAACCGTGCGTTTATAGTGTAGGAGAGAAAATAACAAATAGTAGCCTTTTGACGACTACCGACGCCCAAAGACATCCTCCGAATTATTTTCATCATACAAATTTACCCTCCTTTCCTCCAATGGCTAAATCCATCCGCTAAACGATGGCATGATGTCAACGAGATGTACCTCCTCGGTCGTGCCGGTCCAACTCGCCTGCAATGCAGCATGGCACCAACTCTGACATCCCGGGGAGGTGCCTCTCGTTCAGAGCTAAAATACATTTCTCCACTGGATAGTATATTCTGAATAAAACACGTTACACATTATATATATTGTTGTCATGAACAGAACTTTCAAGTCCATACGTTGTTTTTGTTCGTGTGTAGTTTTTGAAAGGAGAACGCACTAACTGAAATTTGTCAAAAATTCTTCTAGTTTGCTATTTTGTAAAGGTATGCTAATGGGCCTTCATAAAATAAATAAAAAAATCCAGGGTTTTAATTTTCATTTAGCACAGCAACACATATATAACATGTTCCTTTTTTTAATAAAAAAGGGGGCAAACGAGTATTCAGAGCCTTTTTACGACTACCAACGCCCATAAACATCCACGCAATTACTGTGCCGATAAGTTGCTTTTCTTCACCCCCCGAACCAATGGGCCACCGGCTACTCACAAACCGTACGAAGCTCGACACTAAGATGTTATTTTACGGCAGTATTATGTGAGCAAGAGGTACTTCCCCCGTCGTGCTGGCCCAATTCCGTTGCATGGGAGGACGTGATGTCAAGCACCAGACATGGCACTACTTCCTCTTCTGCAGTATGGCACCACCTCTTCCTGAAACTGTTAAATTTAAAAGATAAGAGAAAAAATTTTGTAAAAGTGCCAAACACTGCAAAGTAACGTAACACTTCTGCGAATTGATAGTAAATCAGTAGTATCGTTAATACTATCACAGCGAGCTTTAGTAGTCAGTTTAGCTGACTGCATTACTAACGCATTCACTTGCATGGATATAACTGTCGGCTAATGTGCGTCGTAGTTATCATACCGCAGTAGTGTCAACAGCACGAGTCGCGGCATGTTAATTGTATGCTAATATAATATTCAGTGGAATTTAATGAAATTGTAATGGGTACAAGTAAAGGCGATAATATCGAAATTGTCGGTGTTCTTTAACCGTATTAAAATTAGTTAACCAGCAAACTTTCCGGAAATATTTACTTCATTATTCATTAATTAAATACTTTGATCAAAAATGTGAGGCACTCGTAGCGTGACATAATTGCGTTAGTAGGATCCTGGTCCATATTCCCTGGGCAACGGAGAAATACAGGACGAAGAATACGCTTCTTCATTTCTTATTTCTGGTTATGGAGGAGGCTTTCGACGGTATTTCAGAAAGACCGTGGCACTTACTGGGGAGGCTATAGCTTGGAAACTCCACAAATGTGTCTATTGATAAATGCAGGAAATTTTATGTGAAGTTGAGACGATTAACAAAACGTAAACCTGTATAAAAACATATTGAATCATATTGAAATGATGAAAAAAAAAAAATGGTTCCAGGTTATGTATTTTTTGCTGCCATCTGTTCTCTGGTATGGGACCAGCATTGCCACTTCAGTGAGCTTATTCGTCGCGTAATATGGGATACTTTATTTCCCTGCCTTATGATTTCAATACGAATATTGTCGGACAGGTAAACACCAAGCTACTGCAAATTGTACTGCCACTGGTAACCACGGGAAGATCGCAGTGGTTGAAGGCTTTTGTATTCAAGCTCTGCGGTATAGGCAACGTGAGAATGTGACGAAGCTTGCGGAATGATGCCCAACCGAACTGAATCCTTCTATCGGCTTCCCTCTCGAAGTTATATGATATATCGTAGGTATATTCATTTCGTCTTCGACTTCGTGAATAGCACCGTCGGTGTTAACCGGCCAAGGGAGAACGTGCTCGTTGAACATTACATTTTTTTCTTGTCCAAGTTCATCTTAAGGCCAATATGTCGGGAGGATTCATTCGGACTATGCAACATTCTCTCCAGGCTCTCCAAAGATTCGGCCAACACAACGATATTAACGAAGATGTGAGAGGTACTCGCGGTTAATATTTATGCTGCATCCTACCTAGTTTAAGTCTTGAAGATATGTATGCCCCGCTGAAGGACAAAATTAAAAATCTTTTACAGCTCTCCTAATACAGGTTCGCCTCATTCTCTAAGAAACTCGACTGTGATTCCGTCCTTCCCCGGGGCAAAGGGGTAAAAGGCTCCAGGGAGAGGCAGGCTCCGGAGCTTGCCTTTCCTTGGAGCCTTTAAGCTGTGCCAGACTAATCCCACTCAAGCTGATGTTCGGCCGATCGCTTGACAAATGTCGTGCTAGGCCCACACGTAGATAATTCCTTTGGACATTGGGATGACGAGCGTGGGACGAATATAACTTGCTATAGAAAGCTTCGATTTCAGATAAGACCCCAAGCTTAGAAGAAACGGTAACTAATTCTGGGAATCAGTACAAAGTTTTGCCAGATGACTTCTTCTAAACTTCTCCACAAAAACCTGTTCTGCTCAATCGCTTCAGTAACTCGTTGCGTATTTGAGCTACGAAGGTCTTGGCGTATTTGTTTACTGCCGCTGCCAAGTCCACTTGCTATGGTGCTTCAGCTTAAATTAGGAGTTAATTAAGAAGGGCGCCTCTTTCCCGAGGAAGTTTACCAGCATTTGCCCTCTGTGATTTCTACTTCCGACTTCATGTGGTCCCAGACTCGATTCTAGACCATTTCGTACTCCCACCCTGGCATTAAAGTCCCCCCTTAACAACATAGAACTCGGACTTACAGGTGCTATGTAAGGTCTTTGAGACATCCGCGTAAATTGCCTCCACGTCGTCATCGGAATGTATCGAGGTTGGTGCGTATACTTGTATCAATTTGATGCTATGCCATAGTGAGTTTAAGTATAAGATAAACCACCCTACCCTACCCGACACAATAGATATTTCGACGATGTTACTTACACCCTCGTACTTATTCACGAGGAATCCCACGCCACATTGTGGTGGAGTGTCGCCTTCCCTAAAGTAGAATAGAAGACCCGATGGCAGAGATATGGTGTCCTCGCCGGACTTCACATAGCCCCAGAACGTGCCATCGGATTTTTCCCCGTTCCACCTCCAGCGCAACCAAGTGGTTATCTAGTCTGAGCATTTGTTCGTTATACGTAGCCAGGTCAAATCGTAGGTTCCAATCCGTCGCTCGGAGAATCTTAGCACCCTCTGTTCCACCGTTACTGTGGCCGCTACGGTGGCCAGGACTAGGAGCCGAATTCTACTGATGTCATCCATTGTAGGTAAATACTTATGATTGACGCGCTGGGTAGGCGGCTTGGCAATCGCAAATTACCGGTTTCGGACCGGCGCCTCTGCTGCCTGTGGCCGATCTGATTGATGGTACCACCATCACTCGGCACGACCGCTGTCACTTGAAACAGACCGGACGCCAAGCAACCAGCTCTCTGAAGCCTGTTACTTATTAAGTGCTTTTTTACGTCACTCTGGGCTTGAATTGAGATGAGGGTCTTCTTAGACCACCCACATACAGAAATTTTCAAAATAATTCTTTTAACTTAACGGTGTGTCCGGCCAAAATAACAAAATCCATAAATTATAGAATAATGGAATTTTGTTGAACTTCAAAAAGAGTCACCTGAATATGTATTTTTCCACAACAATATTCTATATTTATTTTGGTATCTTTAATTATTAGTGTTACTTTTAATTACAATTTCATAACCGATGTCCTCGTAAGTTTTTTTTAAATTTTAACACATTTTTTGAAAATTAATTTATGCAAATTTATTGACTTTCGTTATTTTATATAAATAACAAATCGATATTAAATTTTAAGAGCCACTCACCGCCTGCTTCGGATATTCGACAACTTGGTTCGGAGAGATGTTTGTCTAACGTATGTAGGTATAGTAAGTATGTAAGTAGATTTCTGTGTTCCCTACTACGGCATATTAGTCTTGATGACGTGACTGAGACTGAATGTTCTTCGACACATTTGAGTACCCGAGTCTCTCAAATAATATTTTGTTTTTCAATTTTTATTTCCTCTATTTACTGATTTTGTTTTTTTTTTTTACTGATTGCTGATAATTCTTTCTCTACAAGGTAGTATGCAGTTTATATTATACAAAAAATATCATTAAATTTGTAATTTCACCAACGTTTCTAAGGAGGTCTACAATGAATTATTGGACCGGTGCGATATGATTTCTTCTATGGATAGACGTTTAGTGAACTATGCAATCACTCTAAGGAATATTTGTTTTGCTGGAGTAAGTACACCACAATTGCTCGCAGGTCTTAATTTTCGAGTACTATCTTAATGATCTCGCCCTGAAAATATCTTCTACATAGAAAATACATGCGCAAACACAGGAAAACGTACCCTACTTTACAAGATAATTGTAGTACTATTGTACTTTAATGAAATTGGTGCTTCCGACGTATATGTACAGATAAACTTAAGAAATTACATGTGTAGGCTAATCTTACTTTTCTCTTAAAACTCAGTAAAATTACCGTCATGTTTGCTCTTTTCTCAGAAATTATAAAGTGCATGTTTTCAGTGAGACGTTTGAGAATTTGTAATTACACTAATATTGTAATTACAACTTGATAATATGTCGTTTCCTTTGTATGTATGTTTCTGTATAGTTCTTCAAATATATAACATAAATGAAAGGTTATTTCTTGTTTTAAAGCTTCTAGTAAGAACATAGAGATTTACAGTCTTCTTATCTCTTAACAAGAAATATTCCTTGTTAATATTGTAAAAGCGAACGTCTTGATGGATTTTTAGGATGGTCATTACTTCTTCGGACTTGAATTTGTGCTATGGAAGCGATGAGAAGCACAATACAGCTTCATCGGATTGCTGTTCGTGCTCAACTGGTGACGGGACTAAGTTTGTCACTCAACCACACTGAAAGTACTGAAATGACTTTGATGCAACTTGGCAAAGTAGTAGTGTTTGTTCCAGAATAACACATAGGCTACGGAAATACTGACGTTCGCTCCTGGTTTTCTCTGTAGTCCACGCAGAAAGTCGGAAGTCGCAGGAAACAACTAGTAGATAATAAACTGAGGGTAATAATATATTTATTTAGACCTAGCTACAGCACGTGAATTCGTTCTAAATTTCAATTCCTTTTCACCGTCTTTAGATGAAATAAAGTAAACCATAAAAGCTGTTACACCGTTTTATATCATCATCATTCACTGATCTAATACAGAACATGGGTGTCTTTCAATAAGTGATAATACAGGGTTATATAATTATTCTTAGAACGTGATAATTTAACGAAATCTTATTTTAATAAGTTATATTTTATATTACACATTACAACAATATGGTCGAAAATAATATGTGAATTTCTACAATGATATATGTCAACCAGTGCAGAAATTCATACATTGTTTTCCTGTGCATATTTTCAAAGGTTTTCAGGTGTCTGTTTATTATGAAAGTATAAACTTGATATATAGTATGTACGTATATGCGGTACGTACACGTTTAGAATACTCTGGAAAAGGTTTTCGACAAATTAGTTACAGCTAATAGATAGTTAGATATAGTTATAAATTCCTATAAACTTATGAAATTATTCAATATATTTTATTTGTTTACATAAAACATATAGGGTGGGGTAGCTCCATACAGTTTTTACTATTTGTCTTGTAACATAACTAGGTGCAGAGTAATGTGATAGGTAGGAGGTCCACGGATATTATTATTACGAGGGTGGATTCATTTCAGCATTCAGCCTAGCTAAGAAAATAAACAGATACTAAACTAGATATATTTTTATTTTTATATATAATCACCATCAAGTTCTATGCACTTTTGCCATCTCCCATTTAAAGCAAGTGCTTTTTTTAGGTTAGGGAACGGAAACGGTTAACGGAAGGTAAGATGGTGCCAGATCAGGTGAATCAGGCTGATGCGGTAATAGTTCAAAGCTACAGTTGTGGATTTCAGCCATTGATTGCACAGACGTGTGAACACGGGCGTTTTCTTGATGAAACAGAACTTTCCTTTAGAGCATTCCTGGACGCTTTTCTTTAATTTCCTTTCGTAAACGATGTAGTATTTATTACACAGTAGTATACATAGTTTATAGTCCGATGCCTCCCAAGATAATCTATCAAAATCACACCTTTTGAGTTCCAGTATACTGAAGCCATTATATTATTTACCGAAAAAATCGACTTAGTCTCTTTAGGGGTCGTGAATTAGGTTCTCTCCACTTGTTCAGTTTCTGCGTAAAAAAATGAACCCATGTTTTGTCCATTGTAACAAACCGATTTAAAAAACCATGTGCCCTGGCTTCAAATTACTCTAGCCAATCACGTGAAATAGTCAATCGCGTCCTTTTTTGTACAACTGAAAGCAATCGCCGAACCCACCTCGCAGACACCTTGTGGAAAACTAATTCGTTGACTATGATGTTTTAAATTCATTCATAAGAGATGCCAATGATCTTAGATATCGCTCTAATTTTTAATCTGTGATCTCCCATAATTCAATCAAATAGTCTTTTTATATTTTCTTCAGTAGTGGACGTCGAAGGCCTTCCAGAACTGGATTCATATTTCACACTCTCTCTACCACGCTTGAATTCCGCTATCCACTTTTAGACCGATGAATAAGACAGAGCAGCATGTCCAAAAGTACTGATGATATCATCATGTATGGAGGTACACAATGACGGCACGTTGCTCGATCTGCTCCTTTTGCAGAAACTGTCCGAATGCTTTGTTAAAAAAATTATAAAATCACAACTAATTATCGCACACGTTGCGAACTACACACAATTAACTAGTTTGAACTGATCTAAATAATGTTAGGTAGATGTGATTTTTAGAATTGAATGAATCTGTGTTAGGTCGAGTACTTTTCAATTCACCCTCGTATCATCCCCTCAACTGTACAAGCGTAACCCACGTCATGTGGGGATGGCTCTCCGCGGTTACATTGTTTTCATTGTTTGTGCCGAGCGTTTCGGTTCTCTCTGATTAAAACAGCTATATATCCATTTTGGAGATATATTACTATTATAGTAAGCTGCCAAAAACACATAAGAAAATTTTCAGATGATTAATTACCATTCGGAGAAAAATAAATCTATCGTATTTAACCACTCTGAAATGACTGGAAACGAGTTTCCATTTCATACGTTAAAGTTTTCAGTGTAACAACGACCGAGTGATGGCTTGGGCATCGTATAAACTAGCAAAAACAGCTAGAAAATGTTTTTCCGTACCGTTTTTTCCCCTTTCTATAGTTCTCCATTTGGCATTACGAATGTAATGCCCGGTTTCTGTGCTAGTTAATACAACAACGCTTAGGCCGGGTCATTAGACTTTCAAAATTTTAAGTTGATAAACCGATTAATGTGCATAAAGCTGTATCATTTGTGGATGTAGGCTTAGACCAAGTTATAAAACTATGACCACGGTACCACTGGTTAACTACTCCTGATAAAATTAGAACATGTTTTTGTATACAATACACTGGCTATTAATACATATATTAAATGTAAATAGCGTTTATTGATCAAAATACACATTACCTTGCTCATTGCTAGCAATGTGAGTATACTGCTGGGGAGCCTTTAGACAGTGCATACCGAGAGTTAATGGAGTATTGTCTTTTATAGTAATTGACAATTAAAGTGCACATAATACATATTATGTGCACTTATATCAAATAATATCAACTGAAAACAACGTTAATCAGCCCGGACACTCGTCAAGTCAGACTTTCGACTACGAACAGCACCTTCAGGGTAGGGACTAATTCCAATACGATTCACGATTTGCCTTAGCTCAAATAATAACGCCGTCTCGGTTAGGTATTCCGAGAGCACCCCGAGCGAGTTCTTTCAACCTTCTGAGGATTAAGGGGGGGTACGTGCTCCCCAGTCAAGGTCCTCTCTTTGAGCCGAACGTTCACGTTAGGGCCGAGGCCATTTTAACTACCGAGCGCGAGCTACCCCAGACTGCAGAGTCGGGGTAGGATGGGCCTCTCGGTCGCTCTGGCTATGATAATAATATTTAAATTAGCTGTCATAAGCAATCTCATATCGCGATGCATCTCTCCCATGGAGAGAGAGGGGTCGGTCCCTCTTACGACCCCAAACCTAGTCTCGTCGTCATATGAGCACTCATAGCGATCCGATGAAGCTGTATTAGGATTCTCTTCGTTTCCACTTCGAAAAAAAAAAATACGTCAACAATTCCCAAAAAATATGATTTTGTTTAAAGTTACTTACTTGGTAGAATTTTCTTTTATAAAATAACAATGAGAATTACAAACTTTTATTTAGTTTTACCTGTCGCGATGTTTGTCTTTCATGAATCAAATCTTGTAAAGTTATTTGTTTCAAATCAATTACTTCCGTTCATTACAAATCTAGTACACACAGAACTTTATAATATAAATTTATTTATAATTTTTATTTGCTGGTAGCACCTCGTGAATGAAAATTAATGGTTTTTTTTAATCCACCATTAGTTTGCTCATAGCTTTATCTCTTCCGCCTGACCCGCAAAACTTATATATTGTCGTCACAGAAATGCACCGGATTACTTCGGAGAATGACTTCGAAGCTTAGGAGCACTACGCTTCAATATTCATGGCTTAAATTTTGATTTTGATATATGGTTTAGTTTAGTTACAAGCTTCAAGAATGTGTCCCACTCATCTTTTATAACAAAATTTTTTAAGCCGTCTCGTTTAGGTATAATGTTAAGTTTTCAAATTAATAACTAAAATTATTTTTACATAGTATAACAATCATAAATTAAATAATCTCAAGCCCAATAAAGTATCTACAGCATAGGCAAATCTTTACTCGAACAAATTCTCTTACACCTTGTTTGATGTACCTACTCGAGTAGTTTCACTTGTAGAGTAAAGTTTCACTTGAGTTGTATTGTTATTCACAACATAATGAATAAAAAAAATATTTCACTCTAAATTATGCCTAATTTGTATGAAAGGCATTGAGTTAAGTTTCCGTAATAATTAATGAAGATGAAACTGGCGAATAATGAGTCAGTATTACTAAAACACTCCAATTTATTGACTAAGTATTGACACCAACTATTGTTGTTTTCTGCACATTGGAACTATATTTTATTTTTCCTTAAATGGATAATGAACATAAATAAAAAATTACACTCCAGACCCTCTTACAAACAAATATAAATGAATTATTCACACTTTAATCGACTATTGATTTTTATTATTTTAAATCCTAACTTACTACAATTAGACTGTGATTTTCAGTGTCGGCAAGGAGAATTGATTCAATAGGTTGAGTTAAGTGTTTTTTGGGTGTTATCCCAGGTATGAATGGCCTCACATGGCAAGTATTTATAAACTGAAACTATTTATATTTTATCAAACTAGTGCTTAACAACTTTTTGGGTGGTTCTAATATAATAAGGAATTCTTATATTCTAGAACGTGTACTTAAGAATATCAAATATGGTGTTCATTTCTGAAAAATGTTCGACTGTCATGTCGCCTAGAAATTCAAGAATACCTAATGCCTTCGACGTGCAATAAATAAAAAATTACTATATGTACAAAATGCTATGTCAGATCTATATATAAAAAATGACGAAATTGGTCCCTCGAATGAATAAATAAATTTGACATATTATTTCCCCAATTACTTAATTTTAATTTACATTTACGACCGGTTTCGAATTTTCATCATCAGGTCAACTTTAATCACCAAGTGTTAACATGAATTTCTATCAAGAAGTGACAATACATGCAATTAACTATACGCAGTTTGAGTAAAGTAGAAAAATAATCGATAAATTTCGTCCACGTTTTGCTATTTTTACAATAAATCTGATTAATAATGTAGAAAATAAGTTAATGTATAAAGTCTTTGGATACGTTTAAGGTTTTTGAAAGAATACCATATGACCAAGATGACAATAGGCTTTGTGGTCACACATTGTCATCTTGGTAGATGTCGATGAATTTCATTTGTTTTGCTTTATTTTTGTCTACATACTTCAGTCCTGTTACATCTGTGCGCTTCATGTAGTTTTTTATTTGTAGACTTTGCAAACTGGTATTTTTTATAAGTATAACCAAAAATCTACCGACAGATTATTCAGGCCACGTAGATACACAATTTCCCAGTCAAACATCGCCGTTAGTACATACGCTCGAAACTGATATATACATACGTAGGATAATGTATGATAGATAGGCTCATTCGTATCGCCACTGACTAGGTAGTCACATTACCCGACGAGCGGTTGCTCTTTGTACGAATCGTATTAGAAGAAGGGACAAAAGAGCAGGAAGAGGAGCCGTTCATTGTCATGTACTTGTGAGGACAAAAGAGTAACAGGAGGCGATGCTTTTGCGCACGGGTTAATATAGTAGTACGGGGATAGTGGGATGGGGCAAGGATAGGATCCCACTATCCCAAAGTTGGTGGGGTTTTCCGCATCACAGGACCCCCCCGCCCATCAGTGGAGATGGTGACGGTTTCTTAGGGGGTTGATTAGTCGTCCAGGTGCTTTGATGATTTGGTGTTCCGGGGCACCTCACCATGTAATCTTACTACACAACAGCTAAGAGATAATCTCGGGATAAGTTTTTGCACTCCCATTGTCAGTATCATCATCTCCAACCTCGGTCGCGAAATCACTTCTGTTCAGTAGAGCTAGATGCACTGTTTTCACAACTTCCTTCTGTTAAATGTACAAATACATATAATTGCCTGAAGCGGCGCTTATAAGTACAAATATTCTCGAACATCAGGAAAAAACCCAAATGTTCAACATTTTTCGTAATTAAATCGATGTCAAGTACTAAATATTGCTCAAACGAACGAAAAAACATCGGGCATCAAGGACATGGAGACGCGTAATGCTGGGTTGAACGTGTGTCAGCTTAGGTAAGCTTTACGCTCGCCGTCGAGCACTAAAGCTTTACAGGCAGGCACTCAATATGTTTAAACATCACTCAGACATATTTGAATGAAGAAATCTAGCATGAATATCTGTGTATATGTGTGTATATATAATAAGTGTGGGCTACTTAGATATTATAACATTTTATTGTGCTCTATTTCAAATGTTATTGCCTATTTGTCAATTTTAAAATTTTTACCTACGTCAATAAAAAACCTTAGGAAAAA
>JAFELO010000157.1:24028-37148 GCA_017140195.1 Eumaeus atala
TGAATTATTAATAGTTTATATAACATAGAATGTTTTAACACGATATTTTTTGTTTTCGTATATTTACACGAATGTTATTCATTGTTGTGTCTATTTAACGGATTTTATCGCGTTTCCTTCTTAGATTTTCTTGTGGACTGAAACAGAATCTCCGTCCTGTTATACAAATAAATAGTAATAAAAAAATAAACTTAGTAATTATAGTTAGTTAATAAGTTGTTAAAACATTAATATATATATATATTCAAATAAATAAACAGATACATATACAAGCTGAAAAGGAACGATTATTAACGGACTGCTTCCCGGAAGCAGAAATTTCATCACTGAAAAAAATTCTATACTGATCCCTCGAGTTATATTATATCCCGACGTTTCGATACTGATCCCTCAAGTTTTATTTTATCCCAACGTTTCGATATGGATCCCTCAAGTTTTATTATATCCCGACGTTTCGATACTGATCCCTCAAGTTTTATTATATTCCGACGTTTCGATACTGATCCCTCAAGTTTTATTATATCCCGACGTTTCGATACTGATCCCTCAAGTTTTATTATATCCCGACGTTTCGATACTGATCCCTCAAGTTTTATTATATCCCGACGTTTCGATAACTTTTCGGCTGTCATAGTCACAGACAGACTAAAGATTTCGTCGTCTGGTTGAGTATTTATATGCAGCAGAATCATTAATAATTAATAAGTCCGACATACGAAACGAGTTTATTGTGTCTTGCGGTTTGGTGAGTCATTTTTTTGTTTTTGACCGAATTATATTTATCACCGGATCCCAAGCAGGAGGTAAGACCCAACCACCCTCTCTGTTAAAACTAGGATGCTTTATAATTTGAATCGCCTCACGAATCATTCTTATACGGAATCAAGACTCTTTAGCGAGGATTTGAGGTCTGCCAAATCAAATTTAATGGCGTGCGTTATCTTGCACATGATGATAAGCTGCAGACTTAGAAGAACGACGATGTTTAACATCTTCAATATGTTCTTTAACGCGTGTTCGTATTGATCTCTTTGTTTGACCTATGTATGAAAGCCCGCAGTCGCAATCGTGCTTGTATACTCCTGCATCCTGTATTATTATAGTTAGCCGGCCTAGTTGAGTTATCTGACGCGTATGAATGCCCGATGGGATTCTCATTTTCTCCTACAATTGACTCACATTCCTACTTAATAAATGAGATTGCCCAAATCCTAAATGGAAAATGGGTTGGTAGGTTAATGAATAGTAATTTATATCCCAAATTAGCATGTACACGTTACGAAAATGGGCGTCCGTACGCATAGACGTCAGTAATACGAGTCAGGTAATTTGGCAGTAACGGCCTAGAAGTTTTTAAGTCTTTTTATCGCGTGTTAAAAAATCAGTTGACATTGGAACCTATGAGCACCCATGACACATCTGTTGATAAAACGCGCACCGGTGTGTCGGTGTGGTGATTAAAAAGCTCTTACGAAACGGGGCCTAACACTAACATTTGTTCGTCAAAATCCACTATATATTATGTTATATGTGGAAATATAGAATATATTGTGTATACATAAATTATTAAGATATCTTCACATAGTACGAAGTAAGTGGTATTCGTACTTAATATTTTATCGTCATATCGAGAGCTTATGTGTTTTCATGAACTTTGGCATCACAAGGCTTTTTATTACCACATAATATATTTACGTGACTGGAAAAATAAAATACGCTAGCGATTTTAAATTCTTGGCGAATAGCTATATTCGCGTTTTCATTAAATTTGTGTTTGTATCTTTGCTTTATTTTATTGCTTATCATGATAAGCAACAATACAACTTCTTCTGCTTTTATACAATATTTTCGACGTTGCCTTCGAACTTCTAAGGAATTGAACATGTGCCATTAAAAACATCGGGCATGTGCGAGCTGAACTCTCATCGAGGGTACCATTCTGATGAGAGCATGAACATTACGACACACTATACATGTTGGGATTTGCCGACTACTGTACACATTTTGTGTGACACGAACTGCACATATATAAGTTTGACTACAGAATTATGTAATTATTCAGTTATTTACAGTAATATTATATACACTTGACCCATGTTTAGCATTTGTTGTCATGGCGGCAACACAAACACATCATTTGTGTAACTGTTTTAGCTATGGCGGCCCATGACTTACAGACCGACAGCGGTCTTAGTAATAGATTTCCGATTTCACTCCTTGGGTTCGGCCACCCAAAAAGTGAGTAAAGGAATATTTATGTGTAAAAGCGTATTTACACAGACCGTTTTCTTGTTTATCCACTTACCATTATCAATGTGGCCTCTCATTTACAATACGATGTCATAAATTTCATATCATACAAATTTAAAGAGACTTAAAATTTCGAGTTATATAATGATTATTAAGTAGCAGTGCAGCATTGATATCTTAAGTTTACGCGAATGTTAGACATTACAATAAAACTACTTTTACGGATTTTATCGCGGTTTAATTAAATTATTTATGTAGCCCGATGTTTCAGAAGCTTTACAGCAACCATGGTCACGGGTGGACTCACCACGGGTGCGTAAATAATTTAATAAATCGCGATAAAATCCGTAGAAATAGTTTTATTGTAAAGTAGCAGTGCAGCATCATTGCAGTGGAATTTAGTGAACCCGGCACGACGGGGAGGTCCCTCTCGCTAACATGATATCGCCTTAACAAGCGTGCTGTTTGTGAATGGGTGGTGCCCGTGGAGGGGCGCAGGAAGGAAGAACAACGTACCCGCATGGTAACTGTGCGGGTGTTCGTAGGCGTCGGTAGTTGGCAAAGGTATACCGCAAGAAAAGGAATGTACGCAACAACTATTAAAACATGATTGGCATTATAATCTGTTCACAACAAATTGTATATTTATATTTATAATTGAATTAGATTTATTATTATTCATTTATATACCATAATATTTTCTGTAAGCTTTTGATGAGTATTTATTTTACACATTAAATAAGTCGTATGTATGTATTTAAGTATTTCTTTACCTATCTATTATATGTATTTTATGGTTATATATTATTATTTTAATATGTATGTATATTATTTATAAAATTAAATGTACGCATTAATATCGTAATATACCTTACATTTTCCTGTAGTAAGACCACTAGAAGAAATTCCACTATGGGATAAGTAGTACCTTTGTACCAGAATTTTCAATATTTAATATTTCTGTTTTATGTTTATGTACATATTACTATTAAATAAATAAATAAAGTATTGTACATGTTTAGAAATACATTAATTTTGTATTCTTTTAGTCTGCCAGCTTTCGAACGGATTGATCCAATTTAGCTCTAAACAGAGGAGATGTGGAAAGAGAATAGCGAGGCTTCTGCCCAGCTGTAAGACACAGTGGGCTACCAATAATAATAATAATAATCATTATAGTCTGCCAGCGTGTTTCTATATAGTCGCAGGTAATGTACCAAACACTGTACAAACATGCATTATGCATACATGCGTTATACATACATGCATGATATGTCCCTTTCTTGAGACTGCTTCTTCATACCAGGAAATAGGAGTATTAGGCCATAATAAGATATAATCGTAACTTGTCTTAGCGAACAGTTTGAGAATTTCAATTGTATCAAAAAATTTATCTCTGTTGTCGCATGTCACGAGAAGCTTCCCTCAGGATAATTATAATATCTTTTTATTTTAGTATCCATATTCTATGCTCATAAAAATTCGAAATCTTCTTTTCATGATGTTGGTATACATGTCCGTGTGAGCTCTGCCCAGTGTTTTATAATCCGTGAGTACTTTTGTACGAATAAAAAAATTTTATTTCGTTACTTTATACTTCCAACTCTATAGTTAAACACGTTAAAATTCTGTACACACTGAAGTGGCTTCTGGTTCCGAAGTCGTTGGATATACACACCTTAAATAAGGGTCAATACAAATATATTATTTTATTATTTTATTTATGGGTGTTTCTCTATCCGACAGAACCCGTAACGAACTCATTAAGCAGAGGACGAAAGTATCCGATGTCACGCGACGAATAAGCCTGATGAAGTGGCAACGGGCTGGTCACACACACTCACTGCTGGCCTTCTCCACAGAAACTGTGGGGGGTTACGGGCATCGAGGTGAACCTCATAACCCGGGTTGGGTCGCAAGGGGACGACTATCCCTTCGGTAACGGGGCCGCAATAAAATTGCGGTTTGTCATCCTGGCTTTTGGCTTAGGGAAATGTAGGCCCATTTAGGGCCTGTGTGTTATGTGGTATGTTGTGACTGTGGTGAGTAGCGATTGGGTGTGTCATACGTGCTGTTATGTCCAGAGGTCGGAGGCTTTAATGCTGAATACGCCTGATTATATTATGGCCCATCAGCATTACACTCTCGGAACCTGAGCATTACTCTTATCCCGGCAGCTCAGTCTCTATCCATACATCAGACCTGACGGTCGCGTACAATTTCTATATCCATTCGTAATAAGTTAATTATAATATTTTACTATTTGTTCCTAGCAGTAGTAAAATTTATTTTTTAAAAAGACTTTCCATTAAATCCATCGAACATTTGGTGGCAGCGGTGGGATCGGAAAATCACCAGTGCCGCGAAAAAACTGCTATAGACCACGCACATTTTACCAAAACTGTGAAAATCCGTGAACTTAAAGAAAGAAGAAGAGGAAAAGGTGTAGTGAAGACTCGATGATTGAGAAAATTCAAACCCTATGAACATTAAGCATACAACGTAGATAACACTAACGACGTGGACATTATCCAGTTCATCTTCACCATCCTGCTACTGACAGCTTGGCTCTTGCCAGGGTATTCATCAACCAACCAATCTGCCACTAAAAGCAGAACAGTACTCTACAACCAGCTACTCGAAGCCAGCTACCGCATCCATCATAAAAAAGTAGGCAGCAACCCTCACATCGTGTCCTGAGAAACTCGAAACCGGCATGCGAAGAGTCATCGCCGTGCTTATCTGCGTACTGTGAGTCCTTAGTCATTGTTATAAATCAGGGTTGTACAACACATTGTTTTAATTTTAATATTTTATTCTATATCGATGTCGAAATCAGAAAAATTACAATTAGATATTCAAATGTCGGATAGCTCTAAACCACCGACTCCAGTTCCTGCACCTACACCTACTCGTGCGGCAAAGTCATCGCCCTTAGTGGTCGAAATGGACCTTAACACATTGTTTAAATTTATTGAACCCTTCGATGGAAGTAGGGATACCCTTAATTCATTTTTAGTTAATTGTAGTAACGCCTATGAGCTTGCCAGTGAGATACAGAAACATATTCTATTTAAATACATAATTAGTCAACTGAGCGGTAAAGCGGAAGTAGCCTGCTCAATCAAAGAATTCCCGAGCTGGGACCAGTTAAAAGACTTTCTAAAGAACCAATTCAGTAACCGCAAACACTATGCCCACTTACTCACAGAATTACAGGAGAGTAAACAAGGGGCATTAAACAGTGTAAGCCAATTTGCTCTTCGAGTTGAAACATTGTTATCACAACTGTTAGTAGAGGTGTCAACATCCACATCTAAAGCTAAGGAATTGCCTGGCCGCGCGGCGGCTATGGATGACTTAGCTCTCCATCATTTTCTCATGGGACTGTATCCTAGAATATCAAATATTTTGAGGTGTAGGTCACCAAAGAACCTAAATGAGGCTATTAACTTGGCCATATCGGAAGAACGTTTTCAGCAGACTTTATATAAGAAAGCGCCAAACGAAACCAAGCCCAATAATTCTATCAGAAATAATAACTATAACAGACCGGGTCCCCCTCGAACTAGCATAAATTCGAGCTTTAATACCAACACATCTACTCACAATACAAGGCCATCTAATTCGCAAATGTCACAATTCTGTAGATACTGTAAAATGCCGGGCCATGATATTTTAAACTGTAAAAAACGAGAGTATAATAATAATAGATTTAAGATATCACAACCCACACAATTTAATTTTCCGACTAGACATCCTGCGAGAGTGAACTATTTAACAGATACTCTCGAAAAAGATTATGAGCAGCAAGATGAAGCAGACATTGCTGTAGATGATGACAACAATGATAATTTAAACGCTTAGATGTCCCGTATAGGTATCGCACGGGGCAAGTTCCTCTCGCTCGAGACGATACCATCGTTATCGCTAGTAGGACCACACCACGGGGTAACCAGCCCCAAAAGGGAGGTCTTATCTCGCGTAACATTAGGACCACACCACAGGGTAACCAGCCCCAAAAGGGAGGTCTCATCTCTCATAACATTAGGACCACACCACAGGGTAACCAGCCCCAAAAGGGAGGTCTCATCTCTCATAATAGTAGGACCACACCACAGGGTAACCAGCCCCAAAATGGAGGTCTTATCTCGCGTAACATTAGGACCACACCACAGGGTAACCAGCCCCAAAAGGGAGGTCTCATCTCTCATAATAGTAGGACCATACCACAGGGTAACCAGCCCCAAAATGGAGGTCTCATCTCGCGTAACATTAGGACCACACCACAGGGTAACCAGCCCCAAAAGGGAGGTCTCATCTCTCATAACATTAGGACCACACCACAGGGTAACCAGCCCCAAAAGGGAGGTCTCATCTTGCATAAATTTAGGACCACACCACAGGGTAACCAGCCCCAAAAGGGAGGTCTCATCTCGCCTAACATCAAGACCACACCGCAGGGTAACCAGCCCCAAAAAGGAGGTCTCGTCGCACATGACACATCAACGTTTCTAAATCAAGAACCCAATCTCAAAATCTATGAAATCAATATAGATACGTCTAAACGATTATTACCTCATATCCTGTTACAAACTAATGTATCCGATATCCCTCTTTCACTCGTAGTAGACTCAGGGTCTTCTATAAGCCTGCTTAAATCATCCTGCATTTCTAAAACTCAAAAGCTCATAAGAGAATCAGTAAAAATTAAAGGAATAGACCCAGGCGATGAGCCCACATTAACTGAGGGCCATTTCCAACTTAAAATAGAACTAGAATAAAGTAAACAAATAAAGTATAAATTCCATGTCATAAAAGAAATTAATTAACATTACGACGGCATTATTGGCTCCGATTTTCTAACGGATCACGGCTGTACAATTGATTACACCAAGGATACTCTTAAAATAGGTAAGATCAATATTCAGTTACATTTTATTAATCCTTCCTACGTCGTTCCGCCTCGCTCGGAAATAGTTATTGAATGTTCCGTTAAAAGTAATGGTCTCAAAGAAGGTATAATCCTGGACCAACACATTACCGATCACCTATTAGTATCCAATTGTATTGTAAAAGTTAAAGACAATGACAGAATTAACCTCACTGTAGCTAATACTTCAGAATTTCCTATTAATGTGAATCCAAATTTAAACCTAAAACTGGAACCTTTACATCCGACATCGTTTAAAATAAATCTAAATACTCGAAATTCCACTGACAGAGCTAATAAAGTTATACAATCCCTGAGATTAGACCATTTGAACACGGAGGAATCTGACGCTTTAATAGATGTGTGCACGGACTACTCTGACGTTTTTCACTTACCGGAAGGCCGCCTCTCTTACACCTCCATCCTAAATCACAAAATTAGAACGACTACGGATATCCATATACATACCAAGTCTTATAGATTCCCGGAATGTCACAAAAAGGAAGTGGAAACTCAAATAAACAAAATGCTCCAACAGAATATAATTGAACCTTCCATCTCACCTTGGAGTTCGCCAATCTGGATAGTCCCTAAAAAGTTAGATACCCAAGGTCAAATTAAATGGCGTGTAGTCATTGACTATCGTAAACTTAATGATATAACTATAGGAGAAACCTATCCGATTCCTCAAATTTCGGAAATCCTTGATCAGTTAGGTAAAAGTAAATACTTCTCCACGCTAGACCTGGCTTCCGGTTTCCATCAATTATTAATTTCTCCCGAGGACGCAGAGAAAACAGCGTTCTCAGTCCCTCAGGGACATTACCAATTTAATAGAATGCCATTTGGCCTAAAGAATGCACCTGCTACATTCCAAAAACTCATGAACAATTGTCTCACCGGGCTACAAGGGATCCGGTGCTTTGTATACCTAGATGACATAGTTATTTATTCTTTTGACTTAAACTCTCACGTTGAAAGCCTACGAGCAGTGTTTGATAGACTCAGGCGCTTTAATTTAAAACTACAGCCGGAAAAGTGCGAATTCCTACGGAAAGATGTAGCCTACCTTGGTCATATAATCGGAAAGGACGGCGTGAAACCAAATCCCGGAAAGACAAAAGCAGTATCCAATTTCCCTACGCCTAAATCACCAAAAGAAGTCAAATCCTTTCTAGGATTATTATCATATTATCGTAGATTTATACCTGAATTCGCCAAACTAGCAAAATCACTAACATTATTGCTTAAAAAGGATACTCCATTTCATTGGAAAAACGAACAACAAATTGCTTTCGAATCCTTAAAGAACAAATTAATCTCAGCACCAGTTCTAGCTTATCCAGATTTCACACAACCCTTCTTTCTCACCTGTGACGCATCGAACTTTGCAATTTCTGCTATTTTGTCACAGGGGCCTATCGGACTAGATCTCCCCATTGCATATGCCTCCCGCACATTAAATAAAGCTGAGTGCAACTACAGCACAACAGAGAAAGAATGCCTCGCTATAATTTTCGGCACAAAAGTATTCAGGCCCTATCTCTATGGCCATCGATTCAAAATAATAACAGATCATAAGCCCTTGCAATGGTTATTGAATTGCAAGGATCCTGGATCAAGGTTAGTCCGATGGCGTCTCAAACTCGAAGAATTTGAGTATGAGATCCACTATAAAAAGGGGAAAATTAATGCGAATGCAGACGCGTTATCCAGATATCCTGTAAACCCAATAGAACCAGTCACGACAGAATCTCCACAAGAATTAGACAGAGACCTTTTAGATTTACTAGTATCGCCGGCATCATTCAATCCCGAAGAAATACCTGCCGAAACGAACAATCCTTTCGATGACTTCCGGAAATGGAGCCTACTAATATTCCAGACATACTTAGAGAGGAAATAGAAAATGACTTGAATAACCTGCCTCAACGAGATCAAACAGTTATCCCTGATCCTGACACTCTAAGTACTGATCCACAACCCTCGACTAGTAAAAGTAATAATGAACCTATCGATGATTATTCAACCTTTTTGAAATTCATATCGGACAAAGATAAACCACTTAGCACCACAATAGAAGAATATAACCAAAGCCTAATATAAATAAAAACTCGAGATAAAATTATCCTAGTCCCATCGTCATTAGACTTAGACGAATCAATACAAGAAATCCTTATCGATCCTGAAATTTACAAAACTGTTAACGAAACATAAAAGGAATTGTTCTCATTCCATAAATTAGAAATAAATAACATACATTATTATTTGCTATTTACCAAAGTACATCATTTTGACGAACCATCATATCCCGAAATATTCGAAACTTTGAAAAACGTTCGCAACGAACTTCTCAAGTCAAAAGACGTGAAAGAGATTAGCATCTCAGACTTGAAAAATTCATTTGAAAAACACTCTTTTGTAAGAATCTAAAATATATTTTCATACCTTTTTAATAATACAAATATCAAAATCAATATATATCATAATAAGATAATATACCCAACACCTACTGAAATTAAGAAAATCTTATTTGAGAATCACGATAACCCAGTGGCGGGCCACTTGGGCTCTGCCCGTATGCATAGCCGAATTAAAGAAATGTATTATTGGAAGGGAATGCGCAGTGACACAGAAACTTATGTTAAACAGTGCAAATCCTGCCAGGAAAACAAAGCCCTTAGACAGGCTAATAGAGCTCCTATGCAGATTACTAGTACTTCTTCGGCTCCAGGACAGCGGATATCCATGGATATCGTTGGACCACTGCCCGAAGCCGGGACAGCTAAACTGAAATTTATATTGACTATACAAGACGATCTAACTAAATTCTCGACTGCATATCCTATGCGCTCCACCACAGCCGAAGAAACTAGCGAATGCCTCCTCCACTATATATCCATTTTCGGTATCCCTAAAACTATACTCACTGACCAAGGCACAAATTTTACATCTGAATTGTTTAGGAAAACATGTGAATTCCTTAAAATAAAGAATTTATGGTCCTCACCATATCATCCACAGACGCAAGGTGCTTTAGAGCGAAGCCACTCCATACTGAAAGAATACCTTAAATCTTACATCAATAAAGAACAGTCAAATTGGCCTAGATATGTATACACAGCTATGTTGGCCTACAACACGTCCGTTCATTGCACAACACACTACACACCACACGAACTAATGTTCGGTAGCAAACCGTTCATACCCAGCTCTATATATAATGAGCTCCAAGGAGCCACATATCCGGATTATGTGCGAATGCTTCAGAAT
The DNA here is from genome assembly GCA_017140195.1 of Eumaeus atala. NCBI lineage: Eukaryota > Metazoa > Arthropoda > Insecta > Lepidoptera > Lycaenidae > Eumaeus > Eumaeus atala. The sequence continues at coordinate 34,485 of JAFELO010000157.1, forward strand.
AGACTAAAGTATTCAAGAGAGAAAGCATTAGATTTTATAAGGAAATCCAAGGAAACCTCGAAATCATATTATGATAACCGTGCTCGACCAAGTACCTACAAAGCAGGCGATTATGTCTACTTAAAAAACCATCTAAGATTACGTAAGGCACTCTCTCCTATATGGAAGGGACCATATAAAATCAGAAAAATAAATGGTAATAACACATTAACTCTGTTAATAAATAGACGGCTCGTCACACATCATTACGATCAAGTAAAGCCAGCTGATATAACAAGAATGTAGACAGAATATAATTATACATAGTAGCAACTATAGTTAGGATAAGTTTCAATATTAATATAAAATAGTAAGTAATATAATAGTGAGTACTTAGATATAAATAGCCTTTCTTATTCATTCTTTCTTCTTTATATTCTATTTATTTTCCTCTCTTCTAGGTGTCCAGAATGGTGTCTATCCTATCAGGACTTCGTTCACCCTATCTCTTCAGGCTCTGGTCTTTATTTCGACTATATAGGTACACTCGGCATAAGTAACACACACCTGAGGGTTGTAATACCCTCAGACATATCCCATTTGAGGGCTCATATAGACGCCATTAACTATAATATATATACATAATAACAATTGAAAACCTGTGTAATCGAACATACATAATCCCGATAGATAAAGAATGCCACAATAGACTCATACCCTTAAAAACGCGACATCAGGATTTAGTTACAGACTACTCATCCATCTCACATTTGATAGATAACAGAAGTAAACGAAGTGCATGGATCAGTGGAGCAGGTACTTTAATAAAACATATTTTTGGCAATCTAGATGAAGATGATGGCTTAAAATACAATAAAGCAATAGAATCATTACAGCATAGTGAAAAACAACTAATTGGGTTTATGAAGGAAAATATATTAATCACTTCATCACTAACCTCAACATATAATAAAACTATTCATAAAATTCAAGAAAACGAATTGAACCTTAACATGGCTATTGGCAAGCTCACACGGGTTATTGGCAATATTACGGAAACCACGAACGGGTTACAAATTTTGGCAACCGTAAATGAAATACTTAACTCGCTTGAGGCAACCCTACTTACTCTTTCATTTCAAATACAAGATGTGACCAATGCAATACTATTCAGTAGCGTCAATGTATTGCACCCGGTTATAATTACGCCGCGTCAGCTATATCGCAAGCTCGCTGATAACTACAGACACTTGCCCAGCGAGTTCGAGCTGCCTGTTGCTCTAAATTTAGACTCTATACACGCAATTTTAAATGTATCTAATATAGTATGTTATTATAGTAATTATACAATAGTTTTTATATTACAAATACCATTAATTAGTGTTAAGAGATATATGTTATTTCATAATATCGCCCTGCCTACCCCATACAATAATGATCAACCCGACACATTTAGCCTAATAATACCGAGTAATAAATACATAGCAATGACAAAGGACCAGTCCCAGTACTGTACAATAGACAGTATTCAACCCTGTGTATCAGTGAACTCCAATCAATATCTGTGTAATATAGACAATGTGTACCTAACAGCAGCGCGCTCGACATGTGACTATTAACCAAGGCTCTAACTAGTTTGCCGTATCAGTGCAAGGTTAGAACAACCACGGGGAAGATAGACATCATCAACCCCATCACAAACAATAGGTGGATCTACGTCCAATCTGAACCATCCAAAATCAGAATCGACTGTGATAGTTCAAAATTATATGAGACCACTGTAGTAGGCACGGGAATAATCGTCATCCCCAACCATTGTATCGGTTACTGTAAGACGGTCGTACTGATGTCGAAATATAATGTAATTAACGTAAGTTCGCCAATCAGTTATTTACCCGTTTTTAATTTGTCAAACGAAATATATAATATGTATGGTTTAGGTAGCATGAACAGTGTTAAGTATAATAGTGTATTTCCGATTAGTTTTGAAAATATCACCTATCTAGATGAAATTGAAGCCGATAAAGCCGCAGTAGAATCACTACTGGACCGGCTGAGAACCATAGAAGTTAATCAAGAAGATTTCAGTCAATCGGGAACTCATTATTCTATAAGTTTTATTATAATATGTATATCACTAAGTTTATATTCATTTTATAAATTAATAAGATATTTGTGTAAACGCAACCGTCAATTTTGGGCCAATGACAATCGCATACCAGCACCAGTAAATTCACTTCAGAACACTATCGACACAACTGAAATAGAACTAGGCATTCCGGCCGAGACGGAGACGAACTCTGGTGCTCCCACCAGGAGTCGCCTCTAGCTGAAGACTTGTACTACCCCAAGTCTTCTCTAAAAGGGGGAGGTGTTATGTCTAGAGGTCGGAGGCCTTAATGCTGAATACGCCTGATTATGGCCCATCAGCATTACACTCTCGGAACCTGAGCATTACTCTTATCTCGGCAGCTTAGTCACTATCCATACATCAGACCTGACGGTCGCGTACAATTTCTATATCCATTCGTAATAAGTTAATTATAATATTTTACTATTTGTTCCTAGCAGTAATAAAATTTATTTTTTAAAAAGACTTTCCATTAAATCCATCTAACAGTGCGCATGTGTGTGATCCTCGTCCGGATAGCAGGACACGCAGTCCCTAGTCCGCTTGGTGGATCC
>JAFELO010000157.1:43864-61176 GCA_017140195.1 Eumaeus atala
CCACATAACAGCTGAAGTAATCAAAGCTCTGGGTGACAAGGGCGTTGATGTACTGTATGACATCTATGAAAGTGACTGGCAAACAGGCTAATGTTTAAAACTGGACTGGATTTGACCGAGCCTATTATCCTAACATTACACAAAAACGTGTCTACTAGAATGCACCCTTGCTCTCATCTCGCATAGTATTGAGGTCCTACTACACATCACTAACAACCGTCTGAAATACTTTCTAGATTGGCATATCCCTCAAGAACAGGAAGGATTTTCAAAGGCAAGGGCACACTGGAACGAATTCTCAATATAAGGCAAATCATTGAGAGATCCTAGGAATGGAACGTCTCTGTCATGATGTGTTCCAGTGACTACAGCAAGGCTTTCGACTGCGTTGATTGGCACAGCCTATGGTTGTTACTTTGACGAACTAGGAGTTTCCTATCCTCTCACTGCTCTTCTCCAGTCTCTATGTCTAGATAACAAAAGCTCGGTCAGGACTGATAGTACGATACCAAAGCTCTTCCACGGCCACGGGTTCGAATCCCATACAATAACAACGGGGTCACACCATACAAAAAGTGCTATTAGGATTTTTTAATTTCTAACAACTGTCCGGAGTCGGTCCTGCGCCTGATTTCTCTCCGGTCGTATAGGATTGACATCCCAACGGAATAGGAGAAGAAAGGAATAGAGACTGCAGTTGTGTCTGCGCAAACACATGTGTGCTGTAATATGTCCCGCGTAGATGGCTTTTCTCAATAGAGACGGCCACTGTAGCCGAAATTCGGCTAAGGCGATATATTTTTAAATTGGCAGTACATCATGAGACAAGCCTGTGAAGACTGGGAGGGTGGGGTATCAATTGTGGCATAAAAATCAAAAATTTCCGATACGGTGACGCACTCTCCATTGCATCCATTGAAAGTGAGATGTCCACGCTGTTTGAAAGAGCACGTTAGCATTGACCTGGGATGACACCTAAACAAGACCAAAGCAAAGGTAATCGTCGTTGACCACAGCGAATCTTTCACTATGACCGGCGCGAGTTTGGATACCTTTGCGTACTTGGGCTCTGTTATCAAAAATAATGGGTAATGTGCGCAGGACCCAACACGACGAATTGCTAGGGCAAAGTGTGCCATGTGCAAATTACATAATATCTGGTCCGATGGGAGTATATCGAGAGGGATCAATGTAAGGCTCGACACTACTCTCGTTATCTTCATTTTCCTACGCGGTGTTGTACTCTGGTACCTGGACCCTCAGAAAGGATAACCGTCTATGAATTGAAACCTTCGAAATGTGGTGTTCTCGGTAAATGTTTGGAATCCATTGGTCAGAACACCGGACCAAATCATACATTCAGACAGTACTCAAAATACCAGGCTTGCCACTGTCTGAAATACACGTCAGAAATATAGAGCCATATAGTCATATGTCTGAAAAGATGTTTGGAGTACGTTGATCATGCGGCGAAGAAAAATTGTGATAGTCTGGAAAAACTGTTACCGGGTAAAGCTAACTGGAGATACAGAAACCCAATAAGATGGTCTGATGAAATCAGCTCTACCCAGAACATTACAGTTTATTTTATCATTCATATCGCCGAAGACAGATCGAAATGGTGTAAAATTTTCCTCATTGAGATCACGACCCTCTGCATTGAGAACAAACGACACAGGGAATGAAGGAAAGAAACACTCCCCTAAGTTTCGTTAGCGTACCTCAGACATATTAACCGTAGCGTGAGGGTAGACTTCCTACGATACAAATCATCCAAACATCAGCTTTATCGCATCTTCAAGTCCCACTCGGAATTAATGATTGTGGTCCTTTTAATTAGGTGAGCGGAATTGGAATATTCTATTATTGCACATTCGCTTAATCTGGTTCTCTAGTGTTCCGGCTCGGTCGCAATAAAGAAAAAAGAAAGTACCCGCTATCCTTATAGCTTTCTCTTTTCTTCACTTCAACTTTCAGTCGATAAGTAAAATCTTAACAACTAGCCTTTATTGTGTTCGAAGATATACATTACTTTTGTCCTTTTACTCTACTTATCACAGTTTTCTTTGTACGATTACTTAAGCCCTCTCACGTTCCAAAAGGTTTTTTCTCCTGGAACTTTCATCTAGTTTAACTTAAAGTTTAACGGGTGTTTTACTAGTAAGGTTGATACTATTAAGTATTCAGCGAATAAACGGTTTTTTTGTTGATAACTACGATTTATAAAGTAGCTTTTCAATTATCGTCGTGTAACGGACACAATCCGTGCTTTTGATTGTTCTTATATCAAACTATATTAAGATTTACTGTATCATTTTACCCAGGGGTAGTGCCATGCTGCATTGCAGCGGACTGGGCCGCCATAACCGCGTACTTCTCGCTTACATAATGACATCTTCAGTGTCGTGCGGTTTGGGAGTGGTCAGTGGCCTATCGGAGGGGAGGAGGAGGGATGGGTAACGCATCGGCATGGTAATTTTGCAGATGTTCATGGTCGTCAGTATTTGTAGAGACGTTCCGATCGCTAATTTGCCCTTCTATACAATAAAAATAGAACATGTGGACGTAAGGGAGCGACGGGTGCTAATTATAAATTTAATGTATAATGGGTGAACTACCACTTGAACGGTATAACCTGAATTATAATGGGTAGCAGGACCATAGGATAATATTGAATGAATTATGTTTACATATCAAAACACAAAAGCACAATCTTTATTATACAATTTGTATAAGAAAAGTCAGCATTGACAATTCGTTCAGACACTCATATTTTACTCCCCTCTTCTCTATTCTACTCTCCTCGAGGCGCCCCGGCGCAACACAGTGCTGCCAACCGTACGACTTCACTCATCCATGTTGTCAACACCTCGACTCTCCCATCCCCTAAATCGACTTGATACAGTTGATACTGTATAGTATGTTTAATACAAGGTAGTGACATGCTGCATTGCTGCAGCATTAGGCCCGCCCGACCGGGGAGACATAAAAGTGACAGGTTTGCCGTCGCCTTTTGTGCCGTATATAAGTAACCGTTTCCCAAACGGGGAATTGACATGTGCACAGTTCATGGTAATGTAGTCCTTCACCCCATCCTCGCCAATGGACCATCCGCCAATTAGGCCGCATTACACGCTATCACCCCCGTTAACATGTTCTCATATATTTCATTATCAATGTATGGTGCGCTAATGTATGCAATGCTGCTCACTGGTAATGTTACACTTCATTGAATTTAAATCCGACCTACAAAAACTAAAATATTATACTTCTTTCTGTTATGATATTGAATAAATGACATTGTCCCTAATCAAAAACAAATGTATCTATAACAATATAAAAATAGTTGCTACAAAAGATATCAAATCAATAAAGCACAAATATTTGTCACTTTGACAGCCAGTACAAATCCAAATTTTGAATACTAAAGTTTGTTAAAGACTAATGAGGTTTTAGTGGATCTTATATAAAGCGGAACTAAATATGTGTATTCTATAATAGAGGAGTAGTCAAATATTTTTGCACTTGGCACTACATGTTAAAATAAGCAAATAATCTGAACCTTCTAATTCATCTATTACCGATGTGGGATCAAGATGTGCATGGCCATTTTAAGCTCCTAGCACCACGAATTTCATTTAGTAACGATTATATGTGTATACTTGATATTTCAACGCAGTAAATGTTGCAAATAAAACTAGAAGAACATTAAAATAAACGAATAGTAGTCTACTTCATATCTAAACTGATTGTACCTTTGTAATCTCGTGTTGAAAACACAGTGACATTTACTTGAATAGCCACTATTTTATATGAAAAGCACTGTTGCACACACAAACTAATTAATTTAGTTTATCCGTAGGCGTTCAACTCAGAATAAGCCCATGATTGGCTAGTGAATAGTCAGAACTTACCAAAATGTTATTCTTTAAAAAAGAGTACGAAAGTGTTTGGTACATCGGTAATTGGTGCCATTTTTGGTTTCCGCGGTATTAGATGATTTTATTTTTATTTAAAATCGGCTCGTACCGACTCTCAAAATGAGTAGGCATGAGAAGGCAATATCAAAACATGAAAAACGTAATTTTTTTTTAAGATTTTACACCAACATTTTCGTATGAAAAAACTTTGCGCGCGATGGGTGCCGCGTTTACTCCCTGTTAACCAAAAGCAACGTACGTATAGAGGACGATTCGCCGGAGGGTTTGGCGCTGTTTAAGCGTTACACTAAAGTTCTTGTGGTGTCATGTGGCAGTAGATGAAACACGGATACATCATTACACTCCTGTAATAAGAGAACGATCTAAGCAGTGGACTGTGAGCGGAAAATCTGCGCCGAATAAAGCAAAAACGTATTTATCGGCCGGCAAAGTGATAGTGACTGTTTTTTGGGATGCTCGAGGGATTACTTTAATGGATTATTCGATAAGAGGAAGAACAATAAATGGAGAGTATTATGCAAGCTTGCTGCAAAAATTTTGTGCAGTAATTCGAAAGAAACGGCCTCATTTAGCCAAAAAGAAAGTTATATTCCACCACGACACCGCACCTGTGCACTCGTCACGGGTCGCAGTTTCCAATCTCCATGAATAACGGTTCGAATTGTTACCGCACCGCCCCTATCCCTCAGATCGGCCCCGTGCGAATTCCACTTATTCCCGAATCTCAAGGAATGGTTAGGCGGCCGAAGATTTTTATCAAATGATTAAGTCCTCGTCACCGTAGACGACAATTTTGAGGGGTTAGAGAAAACATTTTATCAAACTGGTGTAACGGCATTGGAGCAGCGCTCAACCAAATGCATCGAGGTAGAAGGAAACATCGTTAAAAAATAAAATTGTCTTAAATAGATTATTAAAGTTTTTCTTTGTCGTTTCGGATACATATCGATCATCCCTTGTAGCCCTACCTCACCTATGTCTGCAGTAGCCGTCACACTACCGGTATAATGATGAAATCTAATACTGAGTGGATTATGTATGGAAATTTCAAACGTGCCGTCTGAAATTATGATATTGAATTATGTTAGCTTTAAGCTTTGCTATATTTCCTCAGAATATGTTTAATAAATATTTATTATGTTTCTGTAAGTTTTTCGAGCTGGCTAAATAATTTATTTTGTTGTAAATTATTAAGTTAAACTTACGAGAAAAGTACGTTGACTAGGTGTGTAATCTCTGGTTGGAGGAATTTTGTGGGTATCGAGTGTCACAAGCCGTAGAGTACTCGTTTGTCCCCCTGGTGGTCCCATGGTATTAAACGTTGATTTATATATACTATTAAACAATAATGTAACAAAAATACCTGCACTCTGCACTAATCGGGAGGAGGACAGTGTGCCCTCCACTCTGAATCGGAACCGCCTGTTCTCTAGGTAGCTGTTTATGATCAGCATCAGTCTATCAGGCAGTTCCAGTTGGTACAGCTTGTAGATGAGGCCCTGGTGCCAGACCTTATCGAATGCCTTTGCTACGTCGAAGAAGACAGCATACGTGCCGTGAGGATTTCTTCTGTGTAGTCCCGTAAGTACATATTCCGTGAGACGGTGTACCTGTTGGGGGCAGCTGTGACTGTTACGAAAAGCAAACTGTTCATCCATGAACAGGTTTCTCTCTCGTATCACGGTTTTTAAGCGTGCGAGGATAATCCTTTCGTATAATTTCGCTGATAAGCCAAACCGAAAGACGAGCTCAACTATCCTTACGTCACGTCCCGTAACATTAAACGGCATCGTGCGCGCGCCGTCCCACTAGCGTGCGGAGGGGGACCGCTTCCCCCTTTTTCGGTCCCGAAAATAATCACTATAGGGTAATCCTATATAATAATATATAATAATCACTATTGGATATAGGGTCCTAAAAAATTCCGGTTTGCATCTTCCCATCTGCGGGAAGAGGAGGGGGTATCGTCTACCTAAAACCTGAAGACAAAAAAGTCTTCCGCAGACACGACGAACTGTAGGGGCGAGGGCAACAGCGCTGCCAACAGTAATAGGTCCCTTCGAAAAAAAAAAAATACCTGCACTGAATACATTTATCTCGTCACCTTAAAGCAATTCCTTTAAATTATCTTTAAATAAATGAGAGAGTTAGTGCCATGCCGCATTGTAGCCAAATAGGGCCGGCACGACCGGGGGGGTTCTTCTTTTTTTCACTTCGTGCGGTTTGTGAGTAGCTGGTGGTTCCGGGGTGGACGAAAGGCAGCCGATGCAGCTATTTTACAAAGGTGCGGATATCTATGGATATCTTTAGTCTTGAAATGGTTCCGATAGCTCGTTTCCACCATAAAATGAAAATAGCAAAGAAATGTATGAAAACTAAGCCTAACTCCAAAGTATCTTTTATAGTAAAATAAAAGATTACAAATAGATTTGTGGTTGAATTTGGGTGAAGATTAACGACATCGATAATTATATAATTACTTTAGTTGCCTAATTTTAGACACCAGTGCGTTATTGTGTACCACATAACATCTCAGAAACAAGAACGCCGTCTTTTATTCCCCAAATCTTTTTATAGTTGATTGAATGTATTGTCACTTCTGAATGGAAATTCATGTTAACACTTGAATAAATAAATATACTTTACATATTTTTCTATATTTATTTATTTTTCAATTTACACTTACGACCGGTTTCGACACATCATCGTCAGGTAAACCTAGTGGTAAATTAAATTAAATTAATTCGAAAGATCACTCATTCATTTATTACAAAATTTCAGAAACTATAAGTGTTGGGGGTCTCAAATTTGAGCTTGAGATTTCTTTATTTGACCTAGGTGCTCAGAAAGATTTAGTAAGACAAGAAAGAAGACCTAGTCCTTAGACCCCCAAGGAGGCATTGAATTTTAACATTCAACATTTAATTGAGTGTTTTTAAACAGAAAAAGTATAACATTTCGTAAATTTTATTTGTGATTTCCGTCGAATTGAGCATGGGTCCGCATTTTAAGTATCAAAATTAAACCCTCAACAAAAATAGGACTACAAAGAATAATCAGTATGTCTGCACCACTTCTGATGGTCATTTAATTTTTAAGTTCGTTAGGGTATGGCTAAGGTTATTATGTAGCTATATGTTTATGTATGGACCGAAAATCATTAAAATGCGTTTAGAATTTCAATTTCATAACTTGTGTGAATTTCTGCCACATAACATAACACGTTACTATGACAAAAAATCTCTAATTAAGACAATACAACGCACGTGAAGTCGGCTTATTTTTATTATAATTTTTCAATTGGAAAAGGTATGCATATAATATAATAATATATGCCTAAGGCGCATTGCATAAATACATTTCAACACTTTGTCCGAGATATTACGATCCGATATGGCGGCAAATCAGATTTATTTAAGACTATACGGTATATATAACTTTTAATTACTTTTCTTTTTAAACGATGAATCATAAAGTGTCGATTTTTACGATTAACTTGACTAAAAGAACAACCATGTCTGTTGGTAATGACACTGTCATGTTGCCGTTTATTACATGCGTTGACTTATACATAATGTCCCATAAACAGAATACCAACCGCAAGTGGGAGGAAAGAGTGGACTGTAATTTAAATTTAAACAATAGTAACTTCATTACTGCGAAACCTACAATCATAAACTTCAACTGAGCCCACCATCCGGTGCCACCGCTGCTACCCCTGTGTCTCCAGGATCCACATGTGACCCTATGATGCTATCGCAGGGAGCACACACCCTTAATTTGAAATTATATTGAGATTCAAAAATTAAATTTTGTGATAAACATGATGGATTTGATTTAGAGAATTGGCTTTTAGTCGAAGTGTTTCTCAACTTTGGCGTGCAGCAAATTGGTTGAAAGCTCGTAAGTAATTCAAAGCAGGAAGTTTGTAAATCATGATGATTTGCCGATATTACTAGGCAATGAAGGTCGTATTTTATTAATAATATACAAATTACATTTGATATTGATAACTTCCAAGCTGTTTGCGACAGTAAAAAACGCAAAAACGACCATCAGGCACCGCCGCTGTTTTAGGACTTTTGTTAATAAAGTAGGTCATTCAAAACATATCATCTCATTGTCGACGGCTACAGGAAACCAATAATATTCAAATAAACATGTAGGAAAACAAAAGTATTTTGAGTCCGGGAACGTATTTGTATTTTTATAGTATAGAATGTCAAACGAACAGTTAGTACGTGAGTGACGAGAGTATTTACATCCACATATGGAACTAATGTGTTGCCCCCTCAACTCATTCCAATCGGTCTCCGGCTACTCACAAACTACACGAATCGCAATATACCATGCCTAGAGGTATTGCACTGTAATGTGACATGACCTCTGCATTTTATAAAAAATATTTTCTGTATTAGTTAAATAAAATTTTCCGTTACGTTAATATTTTTACGTTACAATTTTATTTGGATTTGTTTTCGGTGGTTTTATTATAACATCACTTGTGATGCCGTGCCCGATCACGGCTTCGACTGTAGTAGCAGGGGCCTGATTGTTATCCTCATACACTAAGGTCTTTCTCCGGAGTTATTCAAAATTTTAGTGAAATCTGCGTGAAAATAATTTCTGTAGATTTTATCAAAATCGATCACACAGGGACAGAAGGTTTATTGGGACTTTCATAATAATATGTATAGATAATTAGTTAACTGCTAACAAATCCTGCACATTCATTTGGTGTACGATAATTGTCAAAATCTTTTTATTTGATATCTTGGACTACTCAAAAATATTAATCATTTTTGTGTGTACAAGGCAAATAAAATTTCATTCGTGTACACGAATGAGTATAATCTGTAACACATTTAGAACTTGCAAAATATTGTTATGAATGTAAATATGAGTGTGTAATTGTTAACATATGCCAAATAAATAGCGATAACCTATATGAATGAGTATAATTTAGTAAGAGGTAGTGGCACGCTGCATAGGAGGAGGTAGTGCCAAGCATGGTACACGACACTATATCTTCTTTTGTAACGAAATTGGGCCAGCACGACCGGGGAGGTTCCTCTCGCTCACTTGATACCGCCGTAAAGTAACACCTACGGTATCGCGTTTCATGCGGTTTGTAAGTATGCCATTGGGGGTGTGGCCCATTGGGAGGAGGTTAAAAGGAGGGCAACGCCAAGCATAATTATGCTTATGTTTATGGGCGTCGGTAGTCGTTGAAAGGCTCCGATTTCTCGTTTGTCCCCCTATACTATAAAAAAAATTATAAAATGACAATTACGTGAATATTATGCCAATATAAAATATTGTTACCCATGTAAAATATGTGGGTGTCCAAGTATAAAGAAATAATCTATATTTATATCTTACTAGGAATCCTACCGGTAGTTCCGGTGCTGATGAGGCAAAATTATACACTAAAATCTTCCTCGAGAATAGCTCTGTACACAGAGACGACGTAGATTATAATAAAATCAATCACATACAGACAGACTGGGGAGTTTGTTTCATAATATATATATAAAGAAAATAAGTTAACGCTGAAATTGGCTTAACATTTAACATCTAAAAATCAAAACTTACTGGCTGATAACTTTTAATCATTTTACCTTTAAGATATTGTAAACAATTTCTGTTTAAAGGAAGCCCGTATAATAATAGAAGAATCCGATATCGCAAAGTTACTTCGTTCCTGAACTTTAACTTAGGATTTTTGATACGAGTACCACAATCCTTCCGGGGTGATCACTGAAGAGTTTGAAGAATTTAATATGGCTTTGGACTTTTCCAAATGTGGCATAGGGAAAGTTAAATAAGTTACATGAATAAAGTATAAAAATACGGCAGGAGGCAAACGTCTCGTTTTCGTTAGATTTGAACAAAATATTTACTCGGACGAAAACACTGGTTTCAAATTAAAATATTCTTTGATTTTTGAATTTAGTTAATTCATGTTTGTTGGTGCTAAACATAAAAAAATACATAGACAACATTATATACACACGAAACAAAAAATATATTACATGTGCTTGTTAAACTTATTATAAAACCCCTGAAAACGAGGGTATTGTGCATGGGTATGTAATAAATGGACCATCCAAGAAATCCATAACATTGCACCCAGATGTTATGCAGACAGTTCGGTATTCCTCCGTTCCTTACCTCCAATGTGCCATTCGGTGATCGGGTCATCCGGCTCCCATACATCGCATGTACCGTATTTATGATGATTCTGCTTGCATAAAAAATTGCACCAGTTTATTAATTCTAGGTTCCGTTTTTAACTTTAATTTGGGTCAACTAACAAGTTGTTTCTTGATACCACAACATCTCAACTCAACTCTTAGTACTAAATATGTAATAAAATTAAAGCAATTCGCCTGCTATGCGGCATGGCACCTCCTCAAACTCATTACACGTTACTTACGTTGATCAAGGTACGGAACTTTAAAGTTTTATTTTTTATTTAACACAGCAACACATATCTAATGCTATGTTTAAAAGATGACTTTAAAAGATACCAGCAAGAACTAGTAAATTGACTAACACTGCAAAGTGCAAATTACACCACTACAAATTGATAGTAAATCAGTAGTATCGTTAATACTATCACAGCGAGCTTTAGTAGTCAGTTTAGCTGGCCGCATTACTAATGCAGTTCACTCGCATGGAGATAACTGTCGGCCAATGTGCGTCGTAGTTATTATACCGCAGTAGTGTCAACAGCACGAGTCGCGGCATGTTAATTGTATGATAATATAATATTCAACGGAATTTAATGAACCCCATTACCTGTAATGGCGATAATATCGAAATTGTCGGTGTTCTTTAACCGTATGAAAATTGGTTACACTAACTTTCCGGAAATATTTACCTGATTATTCATTAATTAAATACCTTGATGAAAAATGTGAGGCACTCGTAGTGTGACATAATTGGGTTAGTGGGATCCTGGTGCATGGTCCCTGGACAATGGAGAAATACAAGACTAAGAATACGCTTCTTCACCTCTTATTTCTGGTTATGGAGGAGGCTTTCGACTGTATTTCAAAAAGTCCGTGGCACTTACTGGGATGGCTGTAGCTTTTATATTGGAAACTCCACAAATGTGTCTATTGGTAAATGGAAGGCAGGAAATTTTATGTGAAGTTGAGACGATTAACAAAACGTAAACCTTTATAAAAATATTGCTATCGACATTGAAATGATGAAAAAAACTGTCCTAAGGTATGTATTATTTGCTTTGTAATTTATTGCATAATTATTAATAGTCGAAGAAGAACGTAGCCCCATTGCCGTATTGTGCGAGGGCACATCACAATTGCACTACAAAACTAATAATGATCGCCCAACAAAGTGGGTGCCTTTCGTATACAATGTGGTATTGCCAGATAGTTAGATGTTACCATTAACAAACGATAACCTACTCGCACATATTTAACTTCTTATATTACTTATACATTACAGATACGTTTGAAATTATTTAGATTACGGTGAATCATATTGGGACCTCGTGACAAATTATTAATGTTCAGAGTGGTGATACCAAATTCAAGTTTTATCGTGTTTGCTCAAAATAAATGTTACGTCGTCTAAAGTTATCGACGGGACGCAGGTCATGTCCACACTACGAAACTGCTCTAAAGGTGTAACTTTGCGGTCAATTACTAACCCGAATACTAATTAGTAATGGCAATAGATATGCTCCGTAATTATTAATAATATATTACATCCATTATAAAATATTTAAACATAATCTATTCTTATAAGGTCTTTGAGACATCCGCATAAGTTGCCTCCATGTCGTCATCGAAATGTGTCGAGGTTGACGCGTATACTTGTATAACTTTGAGGCTGTACCTCTTAGTGAGTTTAAGTATAAGATTTAGACGATGTGGCCTACGAGGGACTTATTCACGAGGAATCCCTCGCCACCTTGTGATGGAGTGTCGCCTTCCCTAAAGTAGAATGGGAGACCCGATGGCAGAGATATGGTGTCCTCACAATGTCTTCGGACAACCCATAACCCCAGAACGTGTCATCGGATTTTTCCCCGTTCCCCGCTCAAACAAGTGGTTATCTAGACTTAGAGTTCGTCCGTTATACATAACCAGGCCAAATTGGTGGTTGCAATCAGTCGCCCGGAGATTCTTAGTACACTTTGTGCACTATTACCGTGGTCGTTACCGTGGCCAGGTCTAGTGGAACTGCCGGGAACTAGCGGCCAGTCCATTGTAGGTAAATACTCATAATTGCCGCGCTGAGTAGGCGGATTGACAATGGCAAATTAGGTTTCGGACCTTTAGCCTTTATACTATAAAAGAATACTTGCGATCTAACACTGGCATGTTGTACGATGTAATTTAATATAATTATCATTTTAGTTATAAGTGTCTGTGATATATCCAAGTGTCGCCCGCTTGACCTTGCCATAATGTGACAGCTATGCTTTCGCGTTTCGTACTGTTTATAAGTAGACAGTAGCCCATTGGAGGGGAAGAAGTAAGGAGTGCAATGCATCTGCATGACAACAATAATGTAGTAATTCTGCGGATGTTTCTGGACGCCGGTATTGTATATAACATGGCTGCAACTGTCGTTATGCATCCTTACTACTACATTAAAAAAAAAAAAACCACAAACAGCTATCACAGAACCAAATTTTTTATGAACGCAATTGTACAATTGAATTAATTGGTGAATAAACGTTATTATCTATATACAGCGACTTCTTTTGCGTATTTCCTATTGCAAAAATAACGTGGGAAAAGTCTCTGCTATAGGGTGATAAGGGAATACCGTATACATAGGGATGTCTATTATTTACGTTATTATCTATATACAGCGACTTCGTTTGCGTATTTCCTATTGCAAAAATAACGTGGGAAAAGTCTCTGCTATAGGGTGATAAGGGAATACCGTATACATAGGGATGTCTATTATTTATTTATTTTAATATTGAACGTACTACAGACTTTTTTCACTTTTTTGTCAGATGTTAGATATACTCTGATAATTGTTATTTTAAACGAAATGTGATTCGTAACCAAATTTCACATGTCATACATTCACTTATTTTGATCTGTTCTAAAGTTATTAAAGAAACTAGACAACAACAACATATCTTCAAGTCAGTTCCCTGATGGGGAATGAAAATGAAAGTGACATGTGACACTCAGTGTCTCTGTGTGTTGTTCCACATTTTTTGTTCTCTATATACAAACATGTCCGTTGTGAAGACTAGTAACATAATACTAGAATCGCATTTTTAATAACAGTTATAATTGATGGACAATATAGTTTTAGTAATAATAAATTTAATAAACGATGTCGAGTCGTTGCCACTAACTTCAACATATCATCGGAATTACTCGATAAAAGGGCTAAGATTACGTAATTTTGTCAATGTGGAACTACTTATGTTCTTCGGAAAATCGTTCTTCGATAACGCTTAATAACGCAGTGCAACGTGTATTACACTGGTGATGTGCCTCATGACTCACGTTGAAGGCACACGATAATATTACAGCCATTGGCCGCAGTCGTCTCAATTACATCCACCTGAACCCCGTCGCGTGTCTGATCCGTGAGACATAAAAGGTCATACTTTTATTTTAAATATCGAACAATGTAGATCGTAGGAAGCTGAATATAAAATGTGCACGAGTATAGCCGCCCTAAAGTTTTCTTCCGTATAAAAGGCTTTTTTAAGTTATTACTGAAAATAATTGATATCGCTTACATTTGCCATAAAAACTTTCTCAATTTTGTATGGTCTGCTGGCAGAGATCTCTAAAAGAGATAAGCACACCCTTGTACTTCCCTTAGTATGTATTTAGTTTTAAAATAGTTATGTATGTATATCAAGTATAAAAATAGAACAAAAAATAGGACAGAAATACTCGTCGCGACACTATCCTATTCAATGCAAAATAGAAAGACGAAACGAAAATAATTGGCTTGTTTTCTATGAAAGAGTGAGAGAGAGGGGGAGACAAGCACAGAAACATCCGTATGCCACGCGGCTTACTACACTATATCAAATACTATATATATATTATATATACTATATACTCCTTTGTCCCCCTTTCATATAAAAGGGATACAAAGGTCACCCTCTTCGGCCTTATTAGCTTCGCCCAAGTTATGAGGATTCACACAAGGCCGCTAGCCGCCACGACAAGGCTTGGCCTATGGTTGGGTCGGGCCCGCACAATGAAAAAGCAATGCAATATCATTCTTGTTGTAACGTTTAATCGTTACTACAACGCTATGTGCAGTTGTACACTTGATGTAATGTGTAATTATGACCAAGGTGCAATGTTATACTTGTCGTAACGAATAATCGTGACTGCAATGAAATGTTGTACTTGTTGTAACGTTCAATTGTGACTGAAGTGCAATGTTATACTTTCTTTACCTTTTCGTCACCTCTAGCTTGCCAGGTTCCACTTTTATTTCAATTGCACGCATGTCTATTTATTAAGATTTCAGCACAGCACGAAATCTTTTTCTTAACGCATGAATTTCATTATTCGCTTATCAGGAATGCAGACATTTTACTTCAAAAGGAGTCATCCACCTTATTTTGTATTGCTCTACAACGATATTCTGTTTTTATTTTCGCATCTTTCATTATTGGTGTTACTTTTAATTATGTTTTTATAAGCAATGTCCTCGTGATTTTTTTTTTAAATTTTAACACATTTTTTAAAATTGATTTATGCAAATTTATTGACTTTCGTTGTTTTATATAAATAACAAATCGGTATTAAATTTTGTGATACTATGGCTATTTTTATGGTTTGATGTCACTTGGAAAAGTTGTAGTATTTGTACCAGAATATTGAATAAGCTACAGAAATACTGACGTTTGCCCTGATATTCTCTGAAGTCCACGCGGACAAAGTCGCAGGAAACAACTAGTAGATAAAAACGAAAATAATTATTTTCGTTATTTTATATAAATAACAAATCGGTATTAAATTTTATGACCCACTCACCGCCTGCTTCGGATATTCCTAGGGTTTGTAGCCGGTAAATGACCAAACGACTTCGAACGGAGAGTATGTTTATCGAATGTATGTTGGTATATCATAGTATGCATGTAAGTAGTTTTCAAAGTTCCCTACTACAGAATATTAGTCTAGAGGCAACGGTTGAATGCATTTTGATACATCTGTGTGCCCGAGTATCTCAAATAACGTTTTGTTGTTAAATTTTTATTTCCTTTATTTACTGATTGTGTTTTGTTGTAATGGCTGTCCTTATAGATAATTCCGAAATCATAAGTTATTGATATTTCATTCTCCACAAGATAGTACACATTTTATATTATTCTAGGAATCATTAGATTTAAAATTGCACAAACGTTCCCCGAGGTGGACTACAATGACTAATTGGACCGGTACGATATGATTTCTCCCATTGATAGAATTTTAGTTATCCCATTGATAGATCAATGTAATCTCTGTAAGGATTATTTATTTAGCTGAAGTAAGCACACCACAATTGCTCGCAGATCTTAATTTACGAGTACTATCCAAATTAACTCGCCCAAAAATATCTTCTAAGATTGAAAATACATGCGCAAACACCGGAACACCTACCCTACTTTACAAGATAGTAGTACAACTGTACTTTAGTGAAATTGACATGTCTTCGTGCTTCCGACATATATATACAGAGGAACTTAAGAAATTACATGTGCAGACTAATCTTAGTTTGTAATTGTAATTATACTAATAATCTAGTTACAACTTGATTATTTGTCATTTCCTCTGTATGTGTGTTTTTATAGTTCTTCAATAAATAGCATAAGTAAATATTTTTGCTTCTTCTTTTACACTCTTCTTATCTCTTAATAAGAAACATTTCTTGTTAATATTATAATAGCGAACATTTGGATGGATGAATGGATGTTAATTACTTTTTGGGACCTGAACTTATCCTATGGAAGCGAAGAGAAGCACAATACAGCTTCATCGGATTGCTATGCGTGCTCAACTGGTGACGAGACTAAGTCTGATACTCAACCACACCAAAGGCACAGAAGGTCTTTACATGAAATAAAATAGATCCTTAAACCTGTTTTACCGTTTTATATCATCATCATTCCGATCCATCACAGAACATGGGTGTCTTTCAATAAATGAGAATATAGGGTCACATAATTACTCTAAATATAGTGACAATTTAACAAAATGTTATTTTCTACATTGATATAAATCTTCTTGTGCATATTTTTCAAATTCCTTTATTTTGAATAGTGGTCTATTTATTTTGAAAGTATAAATCTGATATATGATAACATGTTCAAAATACTCCGAAAAAGGTTCTTTACACAAAAGTAAAGTAGTAGATAGATAGGTATGATTGTATAATTTTATAAACTTATGAATGTATTTAATATGCTTCCTTTGTTTATACCCGACCTTCCCCTGTATGTACTATAGTACAATACATAACACCTTTCTCTACATAACCTATATGTAGAGAAAGGTGGGACAGCTCCATACAGTATTTATTCTTTATTTTATAACATAACTATAACAGTGAAATGTAAAAGGTAAGCCCATGGATATTATCATTATCATCCCCTCAACTGTACAAGCGATTTAATGCCATTGAGAGGCATGATGTAACCCACGTCACGTCGGGTTACTCTCTTTTCATTGTTTGCACAGAGCATTTAAGTTCTCTCATATTAACCTAGCTAGGTATCCATTTTGGATATATATTGCTGTTATTGAAGCTGCCAAAGACACAGAAGAAAAATTTCAGACTGTAATTAATTTTACATATTCGGAGAAAAATCATTCAATCGTATCAGACCACAATGAAATTACAGGGAAACGAGTTTGCGTTTTATATCTTAAAGTTTTCAGGGAAAAAAAGACCAAGAGCAGAAAAAAAAGGAAGCAGAAACAGCTTGGAAATGATAATCTCTACTGTTTTTCCTCCTTTCTATAGTTCTCCATTTGGCACTACATTCGTCCGATTACTGTGATAGTTAACACAACAACGTTTAAGCCGACAGGCTCATTAAAGCTCCGAAAGTTTAAGTTGATAAACCGATTAATATGCACAAAGCTATATCATTTGAGCGTGTGTGTGTGTGTGTCGGCTTAGACTAAGTTACAAAATTATGAACACGGTGCAATTGGTTAACTACACCTGATAAAAATGGAACATATTTTTGAATGGAAAAGAAAAGTACATTCACGCCTATTACCCCGAAGATCTACGGGGAGGTGCCTTTTTTTTTTTTTTTTGGTGACGAAGGGGAATGCATTTACGCATGATACCTGGGAGCCCGGGTAGACCCCCAGACCTATGTTGGACTCGGCCATTGGGTAG
>JAFELO010000157.1:65251-102110 GCA_017140195.1 Eumaeus atala
CAGACCGACAGCAGTCTTAGGTTTCCGATTTTACTCCTTGGGATCGGCCAAGAAATGGGTAAAGGGATATTTATGTGTAAAAACATCTTTCCAGAGACCATTTTCTTGTGTATCTACTTACCATTATCTACGTCCCGTCCTAAGTGTAATTCGATGTCACAGGTTTCATGTGATACAAATTTAAAGAGACTTTAAATTTAAAGTAACAAAATGTTGATTGAGTAACAGTGCAGCATCATTGCAGTGGAATGGGGCCGGCACGACGGGGAGGTACCTCTTACTCACTTGATATCGCCGTGTAGTGACAACTTCGTTGTCGCGGTTCGTGCGGTTTGTGAATGGGCCGTGACGCGGAGGGGCACAGGAAGGAAGAGCAACGCATCCACGTCGTAACTGTCCGGATGATTGTAGGCGTCTCTAGTCGCCAAAAGTATACTGTAAGAAAAGGAATGTGCGCAACGACTATTAAAACATGACTGGCTTCTTAATTTGTATACAAAAAATTGTATGTACATATTTACAAATAGATTAATTTTATATTCTTTTAGGCAGCTTTCGAAAGGATTGGCCCAATTTAGCTCTAAACGTAGAGGTGTGGAAAGAGAGTAGCGAGGCCTCTGCTCATCTGTGAGACACGGTAGGCAACTAATAATAATAATGAGAATAGTCTGCCACCGTGTTTCTATACAGTCACAGGCTATGTACCATATAAGATACATAAATGAATTATGCATACATGCAATATGCATACATGCATTATACATGCATACGTTATACATTTTCTTTTTTTACATAATAGGGAGCAATCTTTTGCTGCAATATGGGTTTTTTTTACGACCACCGATGCCCATGTGCATCCACACAATTTTTTATTTATTGAAACATAAAATATTTTTTTTATACATTTACAATATAGTTACAGTTTATCAAAACCCTTTCTTAGTACTCTTACTTATTTATTATTACTCGTACTTATTTATTATTACTCGTACTTATTTATTATTTATTACTCAACATATTTTTACATTTATTTCTATCACAGGACAGACAAAGGATTTTGACATATTCGTTCATGACGATAATTATGTTTCATTACACAAGAAGTTGAAGATTATACGGAGAAATAAAGCGCAGAAGGCTTATATTTTAATGTATTTAATGCAATCAAATGTACACAATGCTAGGAGCAAACATACATTACACATACACATATAAAACAATGTATGTTAATATACGTTTTTTAGTTTTATTTAGAGAAAACATAGTTTTAAATACTGTACATTTTAATAATTATGATTCAAGATTTCAATGTGGTCGATCTCTAGTTAAAATGGTATAAATGATAAATAAATAGTAACATGCGTCAAAACAACGTTCGTGCTATTTAATTTTGCGCAATCTAAAATAAACATGTACCTAAATGAATACAGAGGTATAATAGTTTTTAAATTCTAGCTTCCTAATTTTACAATTGCGTGATGGGACACTCTTTTGTCTACAGCTGTAGGTTTTTATCCAACGACATTTGACAGTATCTAGAGGCACAGCAGCGCCCCCGTCAAGTAGAGTAAAATGGCAGCACGGCCGTACCGCCCATTTCTCGAAGACATTCAGGCCATTTCTGACCCCCCATCACTTTGCCGCGGATGAAACGACAATCCTGAATTTTCAGTATCGATTACACAAATCCCGAGCCATCACTAAGGTTAAACAGTCCAAGGTTGTCCCATATTCTTATTATCCACGTTTCCTTTTTATGTCTTACTTATAACAAAACATAAATAAAATATTATATCGTATATACAAACATCGGATTAAATATTTTAAAGCGGAATAATGTAACTAATTTCCTGTATAGAAAGTCTCAATCTTTGTAAAATCTCCATTCATTAGGAGAATATTTAGCAAATTGAATTGTGTAAAAAATCCTCTTGGCTTAACTTAATAGAAATAAAATTTACTCCATAAAATATATTGGTTTTATATTATGTCGTCCCTTCTGAAGGAAGGTCTGGCCAGTCCCTGAGATGACCTGACGCTGACAGATTCGGGGCACCCTAATTTTGTCGGCCCGTGGCACACGCGGAGTTTTAGTGTGTATTCCGTTCATCCACGAGTACTACACACCCCATCGGATCCCACCCAGGTGTGTAAACGCATTAAAAAAATTAACTCATACCATAAATCAATTAATAGATAGTAATATGGATGAATGAATAAATGAAATATTGTCTATTTTGAGACAGAACCACCGTCATGAACGAATATGTGAAAATCCTTGTGCTGTCCTGTTATACAAATTAATGTAAAAATATTTTATTAAACATTACAAAAACATATTACAAACAATACACAGAAGCAATAAAACACAATCAATGCTTACATGCGTGTATTAGTATTTTATTAGTATTATTTTTTAGTATATTATCAATCATTATTAGTATCTAGTGTATTTAAATATAACAAGAGATACGCTAATTACCGTAAGTTTACGGATAGCGTAGCGCGGCCCTTCAGGTAATTTTTGAACCTTTTTTGCGCACTTAATATTCATCACGCTGAATTGAGACTTTAAAACTTAGTTAGCTAAATCGATTCTTCAACTATATCGCAAACTTGTAGCGTCTCGCGGTTTTACTAACACAATACAATTACTAGTTGTAGCTTGGTGGTATATAGTCTCTTGCAGTAAACATAGCGGCAACCGACTTTATTCGGTTTTCACTAAGTTGACAAAGTTTTGAACGCTATTTTCTATTTTTATATTACATTGAATCAGAACTAAAGTGTAACACAATTAATCTATGTTCAAAAACACCTGTTTATAAGTGTTAATAACTGTTGCAGCCAATAAGGTTTATCTGTCTCTTGTTGTTTCTTTCCCTTCAGGTAAAGAACCGGTGACGGAAATATATAGGTACACAAAAAAATATAAGTTTAAAATCACTTTTAAAAAGGGAATAAACAGAAACGTTATAAGTATTACAGGAATAATTCAGTAACGGATTGAACGTGTGATTGACTTATGAAAGTTCCACAGTTGTCAAGATGTTTTTGAGTCCCTCGCCTCAAAACGCCTTCATACCTGACTTTCTTGATAGATGGACTAAGAAATAGAGCTACATTCAGCTCTAACTTCCGAGAAATTATATACAAGTATTCGGTTCTTTTCCGCAAGGACGCTTTTTATTTTTTATAAAGAAGGAGCAACCCCTCTCCCTCCCACAGATGCCGTGAGAGACATATGCATCCCGTTATATAAGTGTTTGTAACAACCAAATTTTCATTCGTACAGATACGACGATCCCAACGACCGAGCGAAGAGAGGAGTGATGGTGTTGGTCAAAAGAAACATCATACACCAGCCACTCCCAGTCCCTGCGATACAATCGTTCCAAGCGATAGGCGTGGAGATAAAAGCGGGCAACAAGCCGACCAGACTCTTCGCAGCCTACAAGGCTCCGGGTGACGCACTGGACGTCGCCGACATCCACCGGCTCCTCTCAGAAGAGCCGTCTTGGAACTCTCGTCTCACGAACGCGAACGGAAGGAGACTCCTCGCGGACGCAGACGACAAGGTAAATTGGGAAGGGTTTGCCTCCCGCCTCAACGACTCCACCCCGAACTTCCCCGTCAACACCGCGGAAGACGTGGAGAAACTAGCCGAGGAGATGCAGACTTCAATCTGCACCGCCTTAGAGAAGGCCACCGAAACTCTCTCGTGCTCAGGCGCCAATGACAAATTGCCAAGAAGCCTCCAACTCCTTCTCGAAGAGAAGAGAGCCACCCGAAGAAGATGGCAGTCTACTCGCTGCCCCACTATAAAGACTCACCTGAACCGTCTCACTGAGAGGGTCAAATCCGAACTCGCGGCTTTAAGTTCGGACAGATGGTCGAGGAGAATCGAGGAGGCCGGCGAAGACTGGCAGGCACTACGGGTCCTGACGCGCACTCTAACGAAGAGGAAAGCACCAAGTAGGCCATTAATACACGGAGACGGCACTACAAAATACAGTGCCCCAGACAGAGCGGATATATTCGCGACCCATCTGGAGGCACACTTCACCCCCTTCCCACCGGTCGATTCCGAGCACACCGCCCGGGTCGAAGCCGCGGTCGAAGCTTACCTGGAAGCCCCAGGCGCGGGAGAAATCGCCACAGCGGCATTTCACTTTTCACCCAACATGGTACGAAACATCATCAAGGGGTTGAAACCCAGAAAGGCCCCCGGGCATGACGGAATCACCAACATGGCCTTGCGACACCTTCCATTCAAGACGATCGCCGCAGTAACGAGACTGCTGAACGGCATCGTCCGCACTGGACACTTCCCCAGTAGCTGGAAGTTGGGCCACATCATCATGTTGCAAAAACAGGGTAAGGACAACAGGAGAGCGGACAACTATCGCCCGATAACTCTGCTGCCTACTCTGTCGAAGACCCTAGAGTTGCTCATACTGAGACAACTCACCCCCCTTCTACCACTCAGAGACGAACAATTCGGTTTCCGACCCAACCACGGTACCGCTCACCAACCGGTCAGGGTCACCCATTTGATCGCAGTGGCCAGAAACAAGAAAGAAGCCGTAGCCGCCGTATTCCTCGACATGCAAAAAGCATTTGACTCCGTACGGCATAACGGGTTAATATACAAATTAATCCAAAGCAATGTGCCTAAACCTCTCATAAAAGTGATTGCGTCATTCCTCTCTGACAGGACATTCCAGGTGAGAGTGGACGGGGTCTTGTCCGAGAGGAAATGTATTCGTGCAGGTGTACCACAAGGGAGCTGTCTCTCGCCAGCCCTCTACAACTTTTACGCCGGGGACGTGCCTGTTTCCCCCGGAGTGACCGCCACGCTCTACGCGGACGACACCGCCTTCTTGGCCGCGTCTCTTAACGCGAGTGGCTCCAGAGATGGCGGCTGGCGGTCAATCCATCAAAATCACAAGCGATCACCTTTCCCAGACAGTGTACCGTCGGTGCGCTCAAGGTACAGGGCGTCGCGATTCCATGGAACAGGACAGCCAACTACTTGGGAGTTATGCTAGACTCCGGACTCACGATGACTCGTCAGGCCGAAAACGCCATCAGAAAGATCAGCCACCGCCAGGCTGGCGCCACTCCTGCGGGCGAGTACCATCCCACTAAAAATGAGGATGGCACTCTACAACATCCACATAAGATCGAGGCTAACATACGCGACTCCTGCCTGGCATCACTTGCTGAGCGATACGAACAAGCGGAAGCTCCGTGTCGTTCAGAACAAGGTGTTTCGGCAACTGGACAAGGCTCCATGGTTCGTGAGGAACCATACTATACTCAGAGACCTGCGCGTCGAGCCACTTGATGACATTGTCGGCAGGATGTCGAGCAACCTGTTCGAAAAGGCGGACGCGTCGGAGCACGAGATCCTCAGGGGTCTCGCGCCCTGGCACGCCCGCCCCCCGGACAAATATAGCCTGCCGAGGGGGGGGGGGACGGATAACCAGTTTCCGTACACCTCCCACACAGGCTAGAAAAAAAAAATCACTAATCCATTTGACTTCATTTTTCACAGGTTATATAGTTATATACTTGTATACACTTCTCCCTCTCGCTGGACGCTGCAGACGGACATCGCCGACACCGCACGGGCGGTACCGAGTGGGACGTGACAACCCCGTTGCCACGCTCCCGCAAGGATACGGCCCGCCGCTTCTCCCGTGACACCAACTTCACGGCCAGGACCCATCTTTTTATTTTTTCTTTTTTTCTTCTGTTTGTCGCGTCTGACCTTTGACCTTTACTTTTCCACCAATACACCGTATCGTAAACACAGCGTGCGATTCGGTGCCTGTCCATAGGGCCATCACAGGAGTGGAACCATACACGTTTCCCAGTTCGCTCTGGGACCTGTGAGAGTGCCCCGACAAATGGATAGACGCCGATCGTGCAAAGATACCAATAGCCCAGGCACATAAACATATGTGCATACGCACTCAGAGGTCAACATGACCTCGCATCAACCACAGCCTCGTATTAACGAGGCTCGAACAACACATCTCCAGTAGGGAGCTAAGCTCCGGTCTGGACCCCCTCGACCCGGCAACGGGAAGAGTGCGAAGACATGACGAGAGAAATTTTCATTAAACTACGTGTCATTTCTAAACAATTTGAACCGAAAACATGGCTAATTAATGATCGTGAGGCTACTGCAATTTATAACCTAGAGGATATTATCGAGAGATGGCACTCTTAGTATTAAAAATTATACGACGACAATTCATCCAGGCCTGCGCTAAATAAAATCTACCTACAATGGAGAGAACCATGGATACTGAGATCAAATGCTAATGCATCATCGTAAATATAAAATGAAGGAAATCCCCCGGATCGGACCAAATATCAGCTGAAGTAATCAAAGCTCTGGGTGATAAGGGCATTGATGTATTGCATCATATCTATGATTGTGACTGACAAAAAGGCGAATACCCAAGCCTAGACGGGACTGGACCGAGCCTATTATCCTAACATTACACAAAACGGTGTCTACTAGAACTATCCTACCTACTACGAGTCACTAACCACCGTCCGAAATACTTTCTAGATTGGCATATCCCTCAAGAATAGGATGGACTTTCAAAGGCAAGGGTACACTGGAAAGAATTCTCAATATAAGGCAATTTGTTGAGAGAGCCTACGAATGGAATGTGTTTGTCGTGATGTGTGCAAGGCTTTCGACTGCGTTGATTGGCAGAGCCTACGGATGTTATTTGACGAACTCGAAGTTCCCGAACCTCTAACTGCTCTTCTCCACTCTCTATGTTTATACAACAAAGGCTCGGTCAGGATTGGTAGCACAATACCAAAACTCTTTCACGGCCATGGGTTCGAAACCCTAGTCAGACCATACAAAAAGTGCTATTACGATTTTTTAATTTCTAACAAATGTCCGGAGTTAGGAATTTGGCGGTGCTACACCCCCGTGCCTCGAAGGCCTCGTTAGACCGTCGGTCTTGCGCCTGATTTCTCTCCGGTCGTGTCGGATTGCCGTCCCGACGGAATAGTAGAAAAAAGGAATAGAGAGTGCAGTTGTGTCAGCGCAAACACTTGTGCACTGTAACATCTCCCGCGCTGATGGCTCTTCTCAATAGAGATGGCCGCTGTATCCGAAATTCCGCTAAGCCGATATATTATTAAATGGGGAGTACGTCATGAGACAAGCCTGTGAGGAATGGGAGGGTGGAGTATCAATTGGTGGTGTAAAAATAAAAAAATTACGATACGGTGATGAGTTGGACAAATAACGGGTAATGTGCGCCGGGCCGGACCTAACACGACAAATTGCTATGGCAAAGAGTGCGATATGCCAGTTACATAATATCTCTTTCGATAGGAGTATATCGAGGAGACCAAGATAAGGCTCGACGCTAGTATCGTTTCCTTCATCTTCCAACACGGTGCTGTATCGTGGTAATTGGACCCTGAAAAAGGATGAGCATCTAAGCATTGACGCCTTCGAAACGTGGTGTTGGTGATAAATGCTTGGAAGACAGTACTCGAAATACCAATGAGGCTTACCACTATCTGAAATATACGTCAGAAATGTAGAAAAGATGTTTCGAGTATGTTGGTCACGTGACGAGGAAAAATGATAATAAACTGGAGAAACTGTTACAGCCGGGCAATGCTAACGGAAAAAAACCCAGATGCAGAAACCCAATAAGCTGGTCTGATGAAATCAGCTCTACCCTGAACACTACAGTTTATGTTATCATCCATATCGCCGAAGACAGATCGAAATGGTGTAAAATTTTCCTCATTGAGATCAGGGCCCTCAGCATGGAGGACAAGCGACAAAAGGAATGAAGAAAGAAACACTCTCCGAGGTTTTGTTGTGTGAGGGTAGCTTCCTTGCGATACAGACTCATCAGCTTTATCACAGCTTCTAGTCACACTCGGAATTAATGATTATGGTGTTTATAATTAGGTGAGCGGAATTGGAATATTGTATGATGGCACATTCGCGTGATGTAAACGACAGCAGAGCTGTTGCTTAGACTGTTCTCGAGTGTTCCGGCTCGGTCACAGTAAAGAAAAAAGAAAGTACTCGCTATCCTTATAGCTTTCTCTTTTCTTCACTTCAACTTTCAGTTGATATGTAAAATCTTAACAACTAGCCTTTATTGTGTTCGAAGATATACATTACTTTTGTCCTTTTACTAATACTTAAGCCCTCTTACGTTCGTTCCAAAAGGTTGTTTTTTTTTTGATCTTTCATCTAGTTTAACTTAAAGTTTAACGGGTGTTTTACCAGTAAGGTCGATACTACTAAGTTTTCAGCGAATAAGCGGTTTTTGTGTTAATAACTGCGATTACACAATTCGTGCTTTTGATTGTTCTTATTTCAAACTATGTTAAGATCTATTGTATCATTATAGCCAGGGGTAGTGCTGTAGCGGAACTGGGCCGCCACGACCGCCTTACCTCTTGCTCACATAATGCCGCCGTAAAGTGACATCTTCTTTGACGTGTTTCGTGCAGTTTGGGAGTAGCCGGTGGCCTTTCGAAGTGGAGGAGGAGGAGGAATGAGTAATATATAATATAATATAATATGGCACGATAATTGTGCAGAAGTTCATAGACGGGGTGCTATTGGTAGGATAATCTTTCTGTGGTGTACCCTGGGCAACGGTTGATCCTTCTTCTTTTCCCTTACGAGAGAGGGAGGCTCAATTGGCCAACGGTTAATAATCCATCTCGCAACCCGTGCTTCGGCGCCCGGACGAGGATGAATGGCTGGGGGGGAATCCAGTCTTGAGGGCGCCACTATCTGTTCTCCACCGAGCGGGCGTGTTGTTGTGATGGGTCCGGTCCCAACCCTAATACGCCGCGCTTCAAACATGGACTTATGCAGCAAGGAACTACTCCGCCGCGGTGGAGGGCTGCCCCACGTACGGGGGGGGGACATTAAACGTTTCAGGAGCGACTATACTGCTCGGTCTTTTACAAACGACGACACGCACATGATAACGGTAGCTGATCAACTTAACGCATTGGACGATGTAACGGAATTACGAGAAAAAACACTTAGGGAACCGGAACGCCAATGCCAAGGGCTAATGGAGAGAGGAAGGAGTTGCGCAGTCAAAGGGAAGCTTCCGATAGCATCTCGGTAACCCCGCTCTCAGATACTCTGATCAAGCACTGCTCCGACCGCACAATCCGGCTCTGGTACCGAGATCCTGGGAATAATTCCCTGATACTCAGGGAATCCTGGCCAGCGAAACGGGACAGGACCCGTGGACCCTAAAAAAAGTTTTTCGGAAGGATATACTTAAGAAGTGTAGATACCGCCACCTCTGACCCCTCTCATAATAGAGGATCTGGGAGCAGAGGATTTGAAATCCGAAGCGGAGACTAGATTCTCAGTAATATCTGGGATAATTGAAGAAAAAAGCAACCTGAAAGGAGGTTACTCTTCCAAGATTCAGAAGGCTGTTAAAACTGTCTGGGAAACTGTAGAGGTTCTAGTGGCCCGCACAGAGGCGGAAAAAAGACGTCGCCTGAAAGCGGATAATATGCGGTTGCAGAGAGAGGTGGACAATCTTTGGGAAGAGATTCGAGCATATCGCAAGGAATTTGAGGAGTCCAAAAGAAGAGCACAAGGGATCGATGTTCCTTCAACATAGTATTACCAATATTATATATTATATATAGACGAGTATTACCAAGTTGGGGGGAACCGACGGGCGTCTCGCGACTCTTGAAGCGCGTCTTCTGCCTCCACGTAACCTTCCACCTACCACTGGCGGCAGACAGAAAAATAGAGAGCATGGATTAGTGTCACTCAGCAGCGCCGCTGTTTTCAAAAGAGAAAGCCCTGCCGAAATCCAGGAACCTTCCTATGGAACTCCACGTAAGAGGCTATGAAGACGTGGTCCGTGCAGCGGCAAGACCTGCTATGTCGCGTAGAGGCGTCTAGTCCAAAAAGGGAGTGAAGTGGACGAATTTCGGTCCGTCCACTTCCGAGGTCGTTGCAACCATGCTACCATATATGGAGGACACTGCTGAAAATGGTATCACAGAATCATCTGCGATAACAACGTGGACAGACGTGTTGAATAGGAAAGCGCCGTAAAAGAAACCCGAACCGACGGGGTCGTCTACCATGCCTGCTAAGCAAGATGCCTAGAAGGGTGGAGGAAAACCAACTCCTAAAATAAAGCTCCCGAGCTCCACGGCTGTAGTAATAAAGCTAAGATCGGAGGCAGCTGCTCAGGGGGCTACGTATGGCACGGCCTTCTTGAAAGCCGAGCAAGAAATAGAGCCTTTGAGCTAGGCATTGGACCACTCAAGATTCGCCAAACGACAACCGGAGCGCGCTTAATAGAGGTTCCTGGATCTCATGGCCATGAGAAGGCTGACCAGCTTGCTGAGAAGATGACCTCAGTCCTCGCAGATGTGGCTGAAATATTTAGGCCTACAAAACGTGCCACTTTTCGTCTTGCCACTGCGGAATGGATAAATGCTGCAGTGGCAAAGAAAGGAGGGTGCCCCCTAGACCAGGTCTCTGCAGGAGAAATGCGAACCTATAGAAGAGGGGATGGGACAGCCGTAGTAAAATATAATAATGGAAAGAAAATGTTGTCGCTGGAAGACTTCAGTGTAGGTTGGGGCCGTGTAAGGATTCAGCTCCTTGAGGCCATCCCTAGACATTGTTATAGGTGTCTGAGAATAGGGCATGTGGCGGTCTTTTGTTCCACCTTGGAGGACAGGAATAGTCTATATTTTCGTTGTAGTAAACCTGGACATAAGTCAGTTGCTTGTACGGAAAAGAGTCGCGCGGTGTGCAAGGCGGCCGGTTAACCTAATGCTCACGTAATGGGAGAAAGAAAGTGCAATCCCCCCTCTCATTCGTGGAAACAATACAGGTCAAACCATAGTAAGGATAAGGACACGCCAGTGGAAACCGTGAACATGTCCGAATAATGGCTCAACGTCACAGTTTTTTGTGTGTTTAGTCTATGGCGGTACATAGACGTGGCGGTGGTAGCGGAACCATACTACGTACTTCCCCAACCATACTGGGCTGGAGACGCTGATGGTTCCATCGCCATTGTGACAACTATGGGTACTTCCCTTGAGTTCAAATCTAAGGCTTCCGGATACATAGTTGCGGTTTGGGGAGATACAGCCATGATTGGTGGAGATATACACGCCAGTGTAATTCACTCCTAATCGTAACTTTCCTTCGAATAGTTTCTTGACTCTCTAGGGCCTCAAGTAGTGCGGCTAGCTCCCCTTCAGGTAATCGTTGCCGGAGATCTCAAAGACAAATCAACGGCGTGGGGGAACCCGGCATCGACACCAAAAGGAATAACACTAGAACGATGGGCACTAGCGACAGGTTTGACCCCCCTTAACACTGGAACGGATCACACCTGCGTGCGCTGCAATGACGTTTCTGTGGTATGTGACTTTCGCCACACCTTTGGTCACAAGCAAAGTGGAAGAGTGGAGAGTGGAAAAGGGGGTGAAGACACTTTCTGACCATCTCTATATTACATTCAGAGTGTCTCCATCACCTACGAGAAGCGTGCTCTCGCCCACGAGAAAAAGTCGGTTTCCTCGATCGGCCCCCACCAAAATGAACCGAAAACTAGCTGAAGAGATGGCCACAGTCTGCCACTAGAGTCTTTTAACGAGATATAGGTCCACGATGCGGCTGGTCAATTTTGCAGTGCATTGCAAACAATATACAGAGCGGCCATGCCAAGTGTTGGACACCGTTCACCAAGACAAGCGATGTATTGGTGGTTTACAGAAAAGAAGAGGACGTTGCAGCTGGCAATCCGCCAGGCCAAGGAAAGAGCTTTCCAGGATATGATCGAGAGTCTCAATCGCGATCCATGGCGCAGATCTTACAGAAAGGCGCGAGACAAGCTACGCACCCAGTCTGCCCCATTGACTGAGACTCTTGATCCCAACCTGCTACAGAGAATCGTGGCAGAAGTCTTTCCTGCCACTCCTGAAAATTTCGTTGCCCCACTCATGGCCCTAATGACGGTGGAATATCGTTTCGAAGAGGCGAGGGACGATTTGCCACCACCGCCTACTAATGACGGTGAATTGGAAGTCGCAGTCTTCTTATTGTGACACGTTGTGTCACAATAAGAAGAGGGCGCCCGATCTCAACGGAGTATATGGGAATATTCTGGCTTAGGGAAATTTTTGATCGTGGTCTTCAGGAAGGTAAATTCCCGGAGCCGAAGGAAGGAATGAAGACTACTTTCTGCCAAAGGGCAATCAACCACCGCACATGGCGTCTGCTGCGAGGCTAGTCGTATTACTAAACGAAACCGTTAAGGCACTGGAGAAGATCCTGGCCCTGCGGCTAAATCGACGCGTGGAGGAAGGCCTAGGGCCTAAAATGTCAGATGCACAATTTGGCTTTCCGGCACAACGGTCGACAGTAGACGTGGTCAGGAGTCTGCTATCGATTACTTCTGAGGCAGAACGGGAGGGAAGAGTAGTTGGCGGTGTCATTGATTATCGCCAATGGTTTTAATAGTCTTCCTCACAGTACCATTATGTCGGCCCTGCAATATTTCAGGGTTCCTTCATACCTGAGGCGAACACTGTGGACTTACCTTCAGGAGTGGAGAGTCCTCTACAAGGTCCGCTGGGATTCTCTTGTAGGTAAAAATGTCGGCTCCGGGGTCCTACAGGGCTTAGTATTGGAGTCGACCCTCTTTGACCTTGGATACGCCTGGGTCTTATGTGGCTCTTTCCCTAGTTCTCGTGTCATTTGCTATGCAGATGACACACTCATCTTGTCCCATGGCCGGAATTTTCAGGAGACGGCGCGGCTGGCTGAAGCGACTACGACCTTTTTGATAAGTCGCATAGAGAGGCTGGAGACGAGTCAGATTGGACAAAACTGAAGCACTTCTATTCCGAGGACCTGGAAAGAAGGGACCACCTCCGGAAGCACATCTTCAGTGGGAGGAACCATAGTAAAGATGAGCCCCCAAATTAAGTACTTGGGGCTTATACATGATGCTAGGTGGACCTTTGTCCTACATTTTCATCAACTGGTAGAACGAATTGTAAGAGTAGCAGGCTCACTAGGCCGACTTCTGCCTAATCAGGGGAGTCCTAGCGATGCCTGTAGGAGACTTTATGCTGGTATATGTCAGAGCATAGGGACCTACGGCGCAGCTGCGCAAGATGCAACGGGTTATCGCGGTGAGGGTGATACGAGGGTACCGCACGGTTGGATGGTGTGCGGAATCCGCACTTGCATGCGACCCCCCTTGGGAGCACTAGTTCAGCACACAGCCACTAGGCTGGGTGCTTGCCGTAATGCACCAGTTTCTGGCTGGAAGAAGGAACCTTGGAGAGCGTCCCTCTCTGGAAGAAGTGTAGAGAGTTCGTGGACGAGGCCAGGAGGTTCTCATGCAAAGATGGGATGAAGACCTAGCGGAGCACATATGGTACGGCATGTGCATTATCACCGCCTTGCGCCCGGCCCCAGAGCGTTGGATGCGGCGGAAGCGTAAGCCCCTTCCTTACCTTTCGCCTAACGCAAGTGCTCACGGGACATAGTTGTTTTGGGAGATACCTGCAAAAAGGGCGCTAAGTGAGTCTAGGCTGGTGTGTCATGATTTTGGAGCTGCCGAGGACTCGGCCCCGCATACGCTCGAAGATTGCATTGCATGGTCCCGACACCGTTACAACCTGCAAGTGTAACTAGCTATAAGGATCTCTCACTGTCAAGTATCATTCAATCCATTCTTGGTGAGCAGTAACCTCTTTTTGTGAGGACATACTGTGTAAATTATTCCACACCGATATTTAAACACATTATCCGCACTCCCCTCTACTCTTCTCCCCTCTTCTCTACTCTACTCTCCTCGAGGTGCCCCACCGCTGTGCTGCCAACCGCACGACTTCACTCCTCCATGTTGCCAACCACACCTCAACTCTCCCATCGCTTGACAACTTGTTACAGTTAGTTCTGTATAATATAGTAAGCATGTTTAGTACGAGGCAGTGACATGCTACATTGCTGCAGCATGAGACCGGCCCGACCGGGGAGACTTAAAAATGGTAGCTTTGCCGTCGCGTTTTGTGCGATTTATAAGTAGTCATTTACCGATCGGGGGTAAAAATGGGCAATGCACTTCAATGCATAGATCTCAATCGGGGTATTCACCAATTGACTCATATTACTAGTTTGTCCTGTCCTACATAATAGGCAGTCACATACAGGCGTATGGAGTGATAAATTTATGTACCTACATATGCCCGGAATCAATCCTGGATTATTTTAACAGACGGGGACAAACGGTTAATTGACATGTGCACGGTTGTTGGTAATGTAGATGCGTAGTCCTCATTCACCAAATCCTCGCCAATGGGCCACCCGCCGATTCGGCTGCATTATTTCTTTACCCATGTATGGTGCGGTAATGTATGCAGTGTTACAGTTTTTTAAATGCAAATCCGACCTACAAAAACAAAAACATTATATTTTTTTCTGTTATGATATTGAATATATGACATCGGCCCTAATCAGAAACAAAAGTATCAATAACATTTTTAAACTAATTGCAAAAAAATGTCAAATCAAAATTGTAAAAGTAATTGTCATTTTTAGGCACAATTTTTGATGAAATTTATTCAAAAATTTTATTTTACAAATACAAATTTTAAATACTAAAGTCTTTTAAAGAACGAATGAGATTTTAGTTGTTTCATATGGCGGAATCAAATATTTGTATTCTACAATACCGGAGGAGTAAAATAGTTTAGCGTTTGGTATTAGGACAATTATATATTATAATATGCAAATAATCTTGACCTTCTAATTCATCTGTTATCGATGAAGGATTAAGATGCGCATGGCCATTTTAAGCATAACATTATTTATTCATATAACAGTCTCATTCATATCTAAAAGAACTGTACTTTTGTAATCATGTGTTTAAAACACAGTAACATTTACTTGAATAGACACTATTTTATATGAAGAGCACTGTTGCGCTTGCACAGGTCACATAAAGTAATTAATCTAAATTTGTCCGTAGGCGTTAAACTTAGAGCAGGCCCGTGATTGGCTAGTGAATAGAACTATCCGGATCTTGCCAAAATGTTATTCCGCGTAATTTATTCTTTTTAAATACAAATACGAAAGTGGTTGATACAGCGGTAATTGGTGCCATTTTTGGGTACCGCGGTATTAGACGTTTTGACGTTGAATTATAATTGATATATCGCCTCTCGAAACATGAAGAACGACAAATAATTTTTAAAAGGAACCTACTGATGGATCCCCTTATGAGCCACTATTTACTGACTCTTACTATATCTACCAATATTCACTGACATAGCGTGTTAAACATAATACTGTTCCGAGACTGTAACTCGAGGCTGCCCACTTGACGAGATGTCGTAGCTCACCTTTGTCTACAGTAGCCGTCGCACTACCGGTATAATGATGATATCTAATACTGAGTGGATTATGTATGGAAATTTCAAACGAGCCGTCTGAAATTATGATATTGAATTATGCTAAAGCTCCTGTTAGCTTTAAGCTTTTGTCACATCCACTAAGAACATATTTAGTAAATATTTATAAACTACAGAATGGCTAATGTTCATTGAAATACTTAAACATGAACTGTAATACTTTGTTCGCTGAATAAATAATATTTGTTATGATAAATTATTAAAACTAGACTTACTAGAAAAGTAGGGTAACTAGGTGTGTATCTCTTGTTGGAGGAATGTTTATAGGTGTCAAGAGTCACAAAACTTATAAGTACTCGTTTGCCTTCTTGTATAATGAAACAGTGATTTGTACCATTAAAAATAATGTAACAAAAAATACCTCTATTGGATATATTCATCTCGCCAGCTTAAAGCTGTTCATTTAAATTATCTTTGACTAAATGTAAGAGGTAGTGCCATGTTGCGTTGAGGCCAAATGGGGCCGGCATGATCGGGATTTTACCTCTCACTTACAAGTCACTGCTGTAAAGTGACAGCGGTTTGTAAGTAGCCGATGGTTTAGAGGGGTGGAGAAAAGGCGGCCGACGCAGCTATTTTGCAAAGGTGTGGATGTCTATGGATATCTTTAGTCTTTCAGTTGCTCCGATAACTCGTTTCCACCACTATAAAATAAAAAGAGAGAAGAAATGTATAAAAACTAAAGCTATTATCAAAGTATATTTTAAATAAAAGAATAGAAAAAGAATTTCTAGTTGAATTTGGAAGAAGATTAATCACATGGATCATTATATAATTATTTTAGTTGCCATGTTTTAGACACTTTCGCTTTATAGTGAACCACATAATATCTTCAGAAGAAGGACACTGTCTTTTATTCCCCAAATCTTTCTCTAGCTGATTGATTGTATTGTCACTTCTTGATGGAAATTCATGATAACACTTGATTTTTTTTTTCAATTAACATTTACGACCGGTGTCTACATATCATCACCACGTAAACCTAGTGGAAAGTATATGAGGTTTATTTATTTATTCAAGTGCAAAATCTTTTTGTTGTTTAGTCTACAGATATAAATCAGTTCGAAAGATCACTCAGTCATTTATTACAAAATTTTAGAAACTATATGTGCTGAGGGTTACAAATTTTGCTTGACAGTTATTTTTAGGGCGTAGGTGCTCAGTGAGATTTAGTAGGACAAGAAAAAGGACCAAGGAGGCATTGAATTCTAATACTCAACATTTAGAGTTTTTAACAGAAAAAATATAATATCTAGCAAATTTTATCTGTGATTTCTGTCGAATTAAGCATGGGTCCGCAAATTTATTGTCAAAATTAAACCCTCAACAATGATGAAACAAGAAAAAAAATCAGTATGACTTTAGATGGTTATTAAATTTTTGAATTCGTTGGGGTATGGCTAAATTTTTTATGTAAGTATATATTTATGTAGGGACCGAAAATCTTTAAAAATGCGTTCAAAATTTCTATTTCATAAGTTGTTTGAATTTCTGCCACATAACATTATATGTTCTTATGACAAGAAATCTCCAATTAAGACCATAAAAAGTAAGTGGAGTCAGCTTGTTTTTATTATAATTTTTCAATTGGATGCACTGCGCGAGATGCATTCCCAATGCATCTCGCGCATTGCATAAATACATTTTAACACTTAGACCGAGATACTACGCTGCAATTTGGCGGCAAATCAGATATCTTTTCATTTACTTTTTAATGTAGATTTATTTTATATTTATTTCCTTTTATTTTAGATTATACGGTATATATATTTTTTTATTAAAAAGCTCTTTTGGGCAATGAAACACAAAGTGTTGATTTTTACGATTAACTTGCCAAGAAGAACGTCCGTGTCTGTTGGTAATGACCCTGTCATGTTGTCGTTTAGAAAATGCCTCGACCTATATAAAATGTCCCCTAAACAAAATGGCAACCGCAAGTAGAAGGAAACAGTGGACTGTATTTTAACTTTAAACAATAGTAACTTCAAAACTACGGAACCTACAACCATAATACTTCAGCCAGGCCCTCCACACGTTTCCATCGCTGTTACTCTTGTCTCCAGCGGTCACCACACGTGACCCTGTGATGCTAACGCAGGGAGCACACACCTTAAATTGAATTTGTTTTGAGATTTCAAAAATAAATTTCCCGATAAGCGTAATGGACTTGATTTAGAGAATTAGCTTTTAGTCGTAGTGTTCCTCAACTTTGGCGTGCAGCAAATTCGTTGATTTCTCGTGAATAATTCAAAGCAAGAAGTTTGCAAATTATAATGATTTGTAGATGTTACTAGGGAATGTGGGCTATATTTCATTTATAACATACAAATTATATTTGATATTGGTAATCTCCAGGCTGTTTCCGACCATAAATATCGCAAAATCGACCATCAGGTGCCGTCTTTGTTTTATGACTTTTGTTAATAAAGTAGGCCATTCAGAACACACTATCGACGGCTACAGGAAACCAAGAATATTCGAATAAACATGTAAGAAAATAAAAGTATTTTAAATCAGCGGACGTATTTTTTTTTTTACAGTATAGACTATAGAATGACAAACAAGCATTATTCTACAACAATGGTGTAAACCGCGTGTAAATACTTTCTGTGGATTTTGTGAAAATCAATCACATACGGACAGACGGAATATGACGACTTTTTTTAATAAAATGTATAGGCAATTAGTGAATAACCAATAAATTCTGGACATTCACTTGCTGTACGATAACTGTATAAAATTTGTTATCTGATATCTGCAACTACTATATTTATCAAAAGTACAAAAATATTTATCTAAAGTAGATTCATCATAAATCTTTGAAAAAGGCACATGGCCAATATATTCTCATGATTATGATTAATTAATTATATTGGCTCTTCATACTGTGGTCTGTTGCAGTATCGAAATTCCTACAGGAGCTCGAGAATTTAGGTCTTTGTACTAACTAAATTGAGCGCTCAAGGGAATGATAATAAACGAATGAGTGTTATGTGTAAATTACACGAATATTATATTAATTAATATATTTAAAACTTGAAAAGTATTTTTACGAACGAACATCTAGGTATTTAATTGTTAATGTAATTAATCTTTAAATGTGATAATCTAAACGAATGAGTATAATTTGTAAATAACGTGAATATTATATAAATTAATGTGTTGTGACGAATGTGAATATGTTGTGTAATTGTGAATGTTTGTGTGTACAAGCCAAATAAAAGCAATAATCTAAACGAATGAGTATAATTTGTAATATCGACTACATAGTTCATAAACGGATATGAAATATTATTATAATTAACTGCTATAACTATATACATTACTAATTGTATAATTACATTTCCATAATTTTCATAATCATTAATTATTATTGTTATGTATTACTAATTGATTAATATGATTATCGATGTAGAACTATATAAGGAGGGTACAATAATGATAAAAATACTCTGCTGGATTATAAAAAGTGTGTTAAAATTCTCTCAGTGTTAGTGTTCTCTTTTTTGTAAGATCCTCAGCTATAACATATGTTTAGAAAATATTGCTATGAATTGTAAATATGGGCGTGTAATTATGAATGTATGTGTGTGTGTGTTTGTGTGAGTGTGTGTTACGTCAATATTATATTTTTATATTATATTACATAATATAAATGTGGGTGTACGAGTATTAGGAAATAATCTATATTTATAAACTACTAGCGATATGCCCGGTTTCGCGCGAGAATTGTATAAGGCAGAATTATTTACTAAAACATTCCTCGGGAATCGCTATATTCACTGGCGAAAATCGCATGAAAAACCGCATGATAGCACACATTGCATTTTATTTGTATGCAGCCGAATTGGGCTGGCGCGTCCAGCGGAGTAACCCACTCTCACATGACTCCGACGTTGACTTTGTGAGAGTTCCCGTAAGCCCAGACCACGCCCCCCCCCCATCTCATGGCAGCACAGTTTAAAAATAGATTACTCCAAGAAGGTACTAGCAACGTAGGAGCTGGAGTATCCCTTCCTGGGTCTCCATACTCGGGTCTTGAACCTGAGCCGGAATGCCTAGCCTGCCCCACTTATTCTGAGGGTGGGGGCAGATATCTACTCTGTGCCCATTTTACTGGAGGCTAGCGAAAGAAAATGTCGAAGGCTCCTTACTGCTAGTCTAATTGTTTATTTTTGCAACATAAGGGGGTTGTACTTCAATCTCGACGCTGTCCACCACCAATTTGTGACTTCACAACTTGCTTTATTCTTTCTGACGGAAACACATTACACAAAAAATATATTACATAGTAATTATGACACTACTTCAAACCAAGGGATTTCGTACGGGTACTGAGTAAATGAACTATCGATGGAGTCCGTAACATTGCAACTAGACGTTGTATTTACTCGATTCCGTGCCTCGCAGTGACCGGGTGATCCGGCTCCCATACACCGCACGTACTGTATTTATGATATTTCTGCTTGCATGGAATTGCACCGGTTGATTAATTGTAGATTCCGTTTTCAACTTCAACTTGGGTCCACTTACAAAGTCGTTTCTTGAAACATTACACGACATAAGCAATTAATTCTCTACTCGTAATGATAGTATCTTCAGTAAACACAATGAATGTTTCTTCCTACAATATTACAATCTTTTTCCGTTCCCTTAGTCATATCTTATATTATTATCTGGGTGCCCCTTATTATGTTCCACTAGTTCCGATTTTAGTACTACTCTTAGAACTAGGTATGTTATAAAATAAAATTAACTGACTGGCAGACCGGGCAAAGGAATGAAATGACCTGTTGGCAACCATCGAATCTCTAAAAGTTAAAAGTACCAAGGGTTAATTGAAAAGTATTGGGCCTGATCATGAAAATATCACATACTAAATATATATCAGTTATATTGAGGTTAGGGACTAGAAAGAAGTCCTTCACACTCGCTAAACCACGTTTGAACTCTGCTATCCATTTTTGACGGAAGTATAAGACTACTAAATTTCTATATTATGAATGGCTTTCGGTGATAGACCCTTCTTATCGAGGTACTTAATGACGGCACGCTGCTCAATTTGCTTCAATTCCTAAGTTTTGTTTTTGCAAGTGGAGCCGAATCGGTTGTCCGATTGCTTTGTTAAAAAATTATAAATTCACAGCTAATTATCGCACACGTTTCGAACTTCACACAATTAATTAGTCTGAACTGAAATAAATAATGTGGTTAGATTTGACTTTTAGAATTAAATGGTTCTGTGTTAGGCCGAGCACTTTGCAATCCGCCTTTTTCATCGTATGGAAACCCCCTTGGGTACCATCTCAGCAGGGCCATGACTGAGATGGTTATGTCGGACTTTAACCGACCTAAAATCACACGGTGGTCCGTCCCGGTAGTTAGTTACGCCACTCATTTGGGTCAGATTCTGCTAGGGCGTGGGATAGCCACATCCAGCGGCCGCAGGCCAGTGTTCATGGAGGTCGGAGGTCATTGGCCACCCTCTGGCATCCAGTGCGTCTT
Source organism: Eumaeus atala (assembly GCA_017140195.1). Taxonomy (NCBI): domain Eukaryota; kingdom Metazoa; phylum Arthropoda; class Insecta; order Lepidoptera; family Lycaenidae; genus Eumaeus; species Eumaeus atala. Next base: position 86,276 of record JAFELO010000157.1, read on the forward strand.
CTGCAGCATGGAAAAGTACTAAAACTACTTTCCCGCAACCTCTCCGCTGTCTCTTTTGCGGACATCACTTCCTCACAAAAGGAGACGGAAGCATTCCAAAAAGTCTTGCTCCGGATCATAGCCTGAACGATGGCCTCAAGCGAGAGGTTTCCTACTTCTATCAAGCAGAACGCTCTGCCAGAGTGTGCAACGCGGTACCATTGTGACATAATGACGCAAGAGCTTTCGCTTCCAAGTCCCACGGCAAAGTACCGGGAAGAAGACTCGCCGCCTCAAAGGAAGTCGTACGGTACCCCTTGATAATCCTTATTTATGGCAATTAGTTTTTGGGCTTGGCACAGAATTTCACCTCCTTGTTTTTTCTCTGTTGTTTTCACCTCTGATCTTCAGGTTACACGCCACCCACACAGGTGCCCCATGTGGGGCCATAGACCGCACGACACCAATGTAGAGTCGCCTACAGGAGGCAGCAAACCCAAATTTGTTGGGCAGCAGCCGTGACAAAAAAGCTGATATCACCTTTAATTTTGGCGCTAAGCGTCTGAAGTGGGTTACATAGTTCCACCGGCTATCGAGAGCGAGCCCCATGCGAACACCTCCCATAATGAGGCTAAATCCCGCAGGAGGCTTGTTTCTAGGCCCCTGAAAACAAATTGCCTCAGACTTGTGGAGGGCCACAGGTAGCCGCCGGATCCATCCAACGACTTGAGCAACCCCGGCCGTAGCCCTTACATTTGCCTCGCGGTTCGACACAACTCGAGCTGTGACGAAGGTATCGTCCGCGTAACGTGTCACGGCGACGCCCTCTGGTAGTACATCACGTAGCACCCACTCATACCCAATGTTCCACAGGAAAGGGCCCAGCACCGCTCCCTGTGGAACACCGCACAACACATCTCGCCGATCATAATCTGAGCGACTGGGGTAAATGACGACTCTTTCTGATAAGTAAGCCTCGATCACACACTCATTCGGAAACTGGGCTCTCTCCAGGCGTGCGTTTAAGAGCTCAAGTAGCCGGGGCGTGAGAACTTCATTAAGAGCAAGAAACCATGCTCGACACGCTCGTAACACCATCTGGTCCCAGGGCGGTCGCTTTAGTTTTGAGCGTCAACATCGCTACATCTACCTCAGACCATACACCCTTCGGCGCCAAATGCCGCGGACTAGGGTATTTTTTTATAGTGGCATTCTTCCACACAGCATACACCACTTTCCTAGTCATAGATGCCATCGTTTCTACGCTACCAGATTCATAAGTTTACGGTTTGACCGCCAGTAATCAAAATCAATGTGATCTGCTCTACTCTAGAAATCTACTCTATCATCGTAATCTACTCTAGAATATATCCGATACAATTTCAGCGCATCTTCGCGTCCTGCTTCGTCAGATCACTCACCGCAAGCCTATCCGGTACGGTTGCACCCATCTCTAGGCCAGATGGGTTGCCTACAGATCATTGAGGCAGGCAAACTCCCCAACACGGCAAGGTAAGGACAATATGGGGTGTTTCCAATCCACCTAGTATTAATACACATTCTTCTTTTGGTACAATCTAATGATTTAAGTAGGTCAGACGCATATATTCTATTCGTTAATTGCCTAGAAACAAATGGTCACATTTATTTACATTTTGTCCCTTTCGCAAGTCGTTAAGCAATTGTATAAATAAAGAAATTGCTAGACAGGGCGGAAAGTATATCTGGTGCAGTTATGGTATACAAGTGTGATCCTCGTACATATTGCAGATATTCTTTTCACGTTTATTAGGTTTTCAAAACATATTTCGAATATTGCTAGGAGTCTATCATTGTCTGTTGTATTTAAAAATGGTGTTGACCTTTGTAGGTCTCTAACAATACTCCGCATAATGGTTCCAGCCTTGTCGTGGCGGTGGGGCTCAGTAGCCTGGACTGAACCCAGACACTTAGGCGAAGTTTATCGAACTATGTTGGACAAACGAGCAGTATGAAGAGGCGCTCTTCGTACCCCTCTTATAAGAAGAGGTTTAGTCCTAAAGTAAAAGTGGAGGAGGCAATTTTGCACACCGAGGCAAGGGAGGAGAATGGGAACCTCCTCCTTCACGATAATATAGAAAGGGGTATATGGACCAAGAAAATATAAAAATGGGGTGTATGGATGGTTGAAACGAAATTTATCTCGCTTTTTGGTAAACGTTTGATGTAAAATCATAATTTTTACTGTAAAATATCAAGTTAACACAGTTAAAGTGTGTAAACTCTAACAAAATCATTTCGTAGTGTTTCATAGGCAGGCGAGCAGTGTGAGTAGAACTAAATTACCAAAAAGATCTAAGGCTACCATGAAAAAGTTTCTTTACCCTTTTTGCAAATTTGCTCAATGATGTGTGCCACGCGATACACAACCTCCTTCCATAAATAGTCTCCATTCATTGATGATCGTATTTCATTCATCCTGGAATCGCTGATGTCATGTTTTAAGTCTGGTATCTATGGGTGAACTAATTATCTTTTATAACTTTATATTTACAATTATGAGCAAACTAATAAGACTAAATTATAAGTATAGAGATTAACTAAATTATGTTATTAAACGCTGGCCGCCTGTGTAACGAGTCGCTATCCAGGTAGTGGCAGTCACATTAGGCGTATGGCGTAACAGTGACGGCCCTCCTGTTCCATAATATAATAATAACTTTATTTCAGACTAAATATATCCATAATTATTGTTATTATTTATACGACAATTATTAATAATTAAATTTTTATTTTCTTATTAAGTTTGTTACTTTATATGTAAAATATTCGTTTTTTTTGTAACCGACTGTATATGAACATTTTATTATACAGTGTGGGGGATTATGATACACCGAAAAATTGGACATTGTATGTGTAATTACATTTATAGACTACATACAAAACATCAAAAAAAAATATTTAGAAATTTAGTCACAAAATATTATTTTTCATTTTAACTAATCCCTACCCGATGCGTCCTGTTAGGAAAATGTTACCCGGGGGTAAACGATACTCGCGCAGCCGCTATGGGTAAGTGAGTATCACACTACATACTTTGTAACTAAATCGCCGGCAACGAGCGTCACATCACTGCAGGTTGGAAACATCATACTATCACATGATGCAGTAAAAATAAATAATGATTTGGTTTGTATGATTTTTTTTTTTTTTGATTTTGTTGTTAGGATAAATTTGATAGTTTTAGAATACTCGTATATAATATTAGTTACTGATGGTGTTATCAATTTTTGTTGTATTGTAATCCCCACTATGTATTACACACGATTTTCATATAGCACAAAGATCAACACGAAGTTATAAGATGTATTGCCGCCTAGTCATTAAATAAATAAAGTTATAAATATCATATATTAATTATGGTATCCTATTAAGTATTTCGAAACAAACTTAGATAACTTAGTACTGGTCTAAGGTATCGAATATATATGTATGTGTATTTCAGCATGATGACAGAACTTGGAAGTAACGAGACACCTTCATAATATACACGAATAACGTCAAAACGACTGAACCGAATCTGATGATTACTTAATTTCTATCTAATGGCATGACCAACGTCTCTTCAGAACGTATTTTAAAAGTGTAACGAAATTATCAAATACAGGTTGAAAAATATTAAATTAACAGAGTAATGTATGCTTCATTAACATTTTCTCCACCTAACATTAAAGTACCCTCACGCCTGTTATCCCCGAAGACGTAGATAGATATACTAGAACACCCACAAATAGCCAAGGTACTGAGGCCCATGATGTCATAGGTGGCAAGCCTATGGCCACTTCAAGCACATTCCAAACCCGGACAATGTAATGCGTGCTCAGAATAATCTGAGAAACTTTTAATAACAATTGCCCGACCTGGGAATCGAACCCAGGACCCCACCCGGGTAACGGTCTTAACGGGCGACACCCGCATGGAATAGTTGCCCTAGGTAGACGTATTCGTCTACGACTCCGAGAATAGCACCATCGAAGTTGACCGGCCTAGGGAGAACGTGTTCGTTGAAAATGACCTTTGGCTTGTCCAAGTTCATCCTAAGGCCAATACACTGGGAGGATTCATTTAGGCTGTGCAACATTTCCTGCAAGCTCTCCAACGATTCGGCCAACACAATGATATCGTCGGCGAAACGAAGATGTGAGAGGTACTCGCCGTTAACATTTATGCCGCATTCTGCCTAGTTTAAAGTCTTAAAGACGTCCTCCAAAGCATTAGTTAGAAGAACTCTGCTGTTGTCATCTATTAAAAGCAAATGCTCATAATTTCCACGCTGAGCAGGCGGATTGGCAATGGTAGATTAGGTTTCAGACCTGCGCCACAGCTGCCTGTCGCCGATCAGATTGATGGTACCACCATCACTCAGCGCGACCGCTATCCGGTGCTCCCGTCTACTTCACTGTCACTACGTAGCAGACGGGACGCCAAACAACCAGGCCGCTGAAGACTCCTAGATCCTAAGAGGCTATTACCCCTTGACGGCTTTTACGTCACCCTGGGCTTGGATTGACGGTGGGGGTATTCTTAGGCCATCCCTACACAGCCATATCAAAATATACTTGTGTGGAATATATACCTGTGTGTATTTGGTTACAGCCATCTTGAATGACAACTGCGTGCCGACTGATTTACGTACATTAAACTTTTGCTGCCGTCAGTATTAAATACCTACTTGCATGTCCCCTACAGTAACCTCCCCTCCCATAAAAAGAAATAAATTAAAGCTACACGTCATTTAGCTAGTTTCAAAACGTAAAATATTACAATAATTAAAAAGGTAGACAATGCATCAAAAATTACCTACATATTGACACTGTCAGCACAACTGTCCTTCCTGTGACAATCATATTATTGTGACACACATCAGTAGCTAATAGAAAACAAATTAATCATTATCAACAAGCGTACAGCTAGTATATATTGTGTATGTATATTTGATTTGCGTTTATCTGGTTGCAACCATCTTGAATGACAACTCCGTGCTGATTCACGTACATGAAACTTTTGCTGACACCAGCATTAAATAACTACCTGCGTGTCCCCTACAAATACCATTAAATTAATATGAGTACTATTATTTTATACCTACTATTTTTTACTATTTTGTAGTTTTACCTACTATCATAGCAGCTACCCGTGGTTTCACTCGGGCAACTCCAACAAGATGAATCGTTGCACGATGGTAGCCCAGTAGTTACCAAAAATATAATATAGTCTATAATTCTTTTTTCGATAAAAAATCTATTGAAATATATTTGTTTACATTGGGCCATAGTGTTCCTTTTTTTCACTCGGGGAAACGCATTTACGTGCCTTCACCGGCCCTGGGTGAGGTCCAGTGATGTGTGGGACTCGCGGCAAATGATAGTGCCGAATACCCACAAAAACTACCGCGAGTGCCATCAGTACCGCCATTGGTAAGGTGCCCTGGAACAACAATCATCGGGGCACCTCGACGGCTAGTCAGCCCCCTAAAGGACCAAATCCACCTCCACAGATGGGGTTGCCCAGCACTATAGAACAACCCCACCGACTTTGGGATAGACATATGGGGTGAGGTTCCCATCCTCGCCCCTCGCCCCGTGCGCAAAAGTGCCACCTCCTGTTGTTCTTAGGTCCCCTCTTCTTATAAGAGGGGTACCGTGAGTGATTTCTGCTCCTAATCTTTAAGCCCCCTCTCCTTATGAGAGGGGTGCAAAGATCCCCCTCGGTTCTATTGGCTTCGCCTGGGTTCACACTAAGCCCCACCGCCACGACAGGGCTTGAACCATGTTGGGGGCCATACTGTTCCTGTGATAAGCGCGTTCAAACAAACAAACTCTCCAGCTTTATTATTGCGGTATAGACAAAATCGACGGGTTGATTGGTTAGAAAATTGTTGTTTATTTTATTGTGTTAAAGTTAATGGGCCTGGTCCCATAAGTGAGTCCCTGAGGTTAAAGCGCCGAAAGTGCCTACAATAAATATATACCTCTATATATTTATTGTAGGCATTTTCGGCATTATTTGGCACATTAATTTTATTGATTTTATATGAACACATATGAATAAATTTCAATGATATATTTGTTCAACAATTGTATTTATTGGTCTTAGTTAAAATAGAACAGAATTATTGCCACGGAAACATACGCAACTGCCAAGCCGCAAATTTCCCGCAGTCATCTATGAGCCACTGAGTGTACTTGCAACATATCAGGCTTCAATTCAAAAGGTAAACCAGGATCGTACTATCTAACCGTCCAAAAATTACACAAACACCTGTTAATAGGCTAAAGAATATATATAAGGGCATTAACGTCGTCATAATTCTACCTATACTATTATTGGGCAATATAATCCACGACTTAATTTAACTACAGAAAATTTTAAATACAGAAGATCCAAATACATAATGTTCTCTGTTAAAAAGCAATTTTACACTTGCCTCCAGTGGATATAAAATTTATCTTCTATTCCCTATTGGATATTGGGAAAATTGTGCAACTATACAGGCGTGGCATTCATTTGTTACTAAGCGGCCAATAGTAGGTTGAAGCTGAATTTCGATTTATTACGATGCATAACCAGTAAATATATTTGTTGAAAGTATCCAGGTAAGAGATAGCGCTGCGAGGAGGTCATGCCATGCATATTGCATGACAGTACATCCTCCTATGGAATGGATTTGGACCAGCATGACTGGTGAAGTACATTTCGCTCCTACACACCGACGTGAAAGTGGTTCTTCTGTAGCGTTTCTTGCGATTTGTAAGAGTCCAGATGGCCTAAAGTGTGATTGGGTACAAAATGGTACTTCTATATCTTCTGGTAGTACTATTTTACTCGTCAAACTTCCATAGATGTATAGATATAGATTTTAGTGGTAGAGACCTCTCACTCATATGACAGCGGGCTAAACCCACATTTTCGGTGTCGCGCTTCATGCGGTTTGTGGGTGGCAGGAGGGGAAGAGTAAAGGTAGGCAGCCTCGCCATAAAAAACATAACCTAAACAAACTGGCCATAATTTTTTTTTATTCCCTTCAGTAGAGTCCAATGTTTAGAAGATTTTTAGATGCATGAAAGAATATGTGATACCATCATGCTAATCTCCATGGACGTCGGTAGTCACCAAAGGGCTCTGATTGCACGTTTGCCCGTAGTGCATTATTACGCACCCAAAGACCAGCTTTAATTTTATTGACGAAGGCCTACAGGTCATGCAGCAGTACGACTCTACCAGCAATGGCCGGCATTCTGCCTGCCGATCTGGAGGTTCTTTGAGCGGGACACGTGCAGGAGGAGTGCGTGGGGCTCAAGGGCAAGGAGCGTAAAGAAAAGAAAAGCGCTATCGCGGACGACGTCATCTCTACTTGGCAGTCACGCTGGGCTGCGTGTGCCGACGTGGACGACGGAAGTTACAACGCGTCTGGCATATCAATGTGTGGAACCTGAGTACGTTATCTCACAGATGCTAACAGGGCTCGGGTGTTTTAGAGGTCGCCTTCACGGGATGGCGTTCGTGTCCTTGAGGCCATGAAGCTGAAACCAATTGACCATGTACTGTGGGAATGTGACTTGTACAAAAACGAGCGAAACATCATGTTGGACGGCATGAGGAAGTGCAGGAACGGAGCAGGAGGTGTGAGGAGCGCCGCACAGTCTCACGACCGGCTTTGGTTCCTCATGTTGCGGGGATCCTTACTGCACCAACGGCAGGTACTACACCAGAACCGAGCCCTAGCGCAGCAACAGCGGCAATCACAGCAGACGAATCTGGGTTTATGGGTATGAGCAACATTCAGATGCTGGATACCGTCCAGAATTCTTTGCGGCGCACTGAGGAAGCATCAAACGTAATGGTCAGCGCAACTAAATTTTAAATGAATGCTGTAGAACAGGACGCAATAAACCTGGCTACCTTAGTTAGCTGTAGTTGCTGCATTAGAATTGAAGTTTGCCGAGTCTGAACACCTAGTAACATCGAAAAAGCTAAAATACGCGCAACTAGAACTGATCATGAGATCCGGCAACCCAGCAAAGCAACCGCAGCGCCAGCAAACGGTCGTCATACCTGCTAACCAGGGTCAAGCAGTACTGTTTTACCCAAACACAGAGGACATAAAGACTTCTGAGGCTACCAAAGCCGAGCTGCAGAAGGCAGTAAAACCTGGTAGCTTGGGCATTCCAGTACAGATCATACGCCGAAATGGCAATTCTGGCATAGCGGTCAGGACCGCTACACCTGCAGCCTCCGAGAAACTTAAAGCGGCTGCCCCGCCAACTCTGAAGGCTTCGGAGTCCAAGGCTCGTCGTCCTTCGGTGGCCATCCGCAACCAAAGAACGGACCCGACAGAAGATAGCCTTCTTGAAGACCTACAGACCACGAATCTTTCGGACGATCCTGAATGGACCAAAGAGAAAGTTCGTTTAAACTGCAAGGTTGCCTATAAGAAGGGCGGTCGTAACGGTGGGTGTACCACGGTCGTGCTGGAGTGTTCATCAGCCCTTCGTAATAAATTGGTTGGCCTTGGTCGTGTCTATATTGGTTGGAACGAAGCTGATATATGCGAGTACCTTCGCACCACTTGCTGCAACAAATGCCAACAAAATGGACACCCGGAGTAAGGTAAATGCGGATATACAGGATATCGTAAAGCCGAATGTCAGTCACAAATTGAATGCTATGCTATCTGCAAGCGCTTTAAGCGCAAAGACGCAAGCACTCATGTAACCAACTCTGCAACTTGCCCAGCTCGTATATATGCGGAACAACAGGCTGTCAACATGACTCAATATGGATAAGGAGGGAAGTATTATTTTGATAGCACAGCTCAATATTCGGGGATCAGAGGCTGCCATATCTGAGCTGCTTGTTATTTCCAGTGAAATGTACATAGATTTCGTTCCCACTAAAGAACAGTATGCAACTTCGGGCACAACAGGACTGATTCCTTGTGGAGCTACTCCGAAAGCTGATATTTTGGTCAATAATGACAAGATTGCGTTTACGCTGCTCCACCACCTGAGTTCCGAATATTGCACTGTCATATATACTGATTACAAGATTCCTGCATATAAACGAGCAAAAAAAACGAGCGAATCATCATGTTGGACGGCATCGAACGGAAGACAGTGAGCCTGGTCCATCATCAGGATTTGGTCGCAACGGAACAGAGCTTTAGGCCATTGAAGACATTTGCGCATACATGTCACGCGAAGAGGAAGGATAGTTAAAGACATAACTGCATCGAGATAATCAGGACTGACGAGGCCGATGACAACTTCTATCTTTGTGGTGTGAGGTAGGCCCCAGAATGGGGAGAGCGAAATAACGAGAGGGCATTTAAATAATGTGCAGGGAGTCAAGAATTGCACGTTGGGGAACAGAGCCGGTGAGCAAACCCCCGTGCATCTCCCATAATCGCTCCGTATACCGAGAGGTGGGAAGGAGCATGGGTAGAGGTGGGTAAGTGCTCGTTTGCCCCCTTATGCTATAAAAAACTTCACATAAATATTGCCGTCTGTTTACCCACTGTTAATAATAGAAAATTATTCTAGCCTGTATATCATTATCTATCTCTACAGGTAAAGGCAAGTAAAGGCGAATAAAATTTCTATTTACTTATTTTACAGTAATTAGTAAACGTAGTGTCTTCAGACATACCGATGGCCGATGGAACCGACACGTGACTGAGTGGTGACCGCGTCTGGGCAAAAGTAGTGTCGGACGCCCTGTAGCTCGGTGGAGCGACGACTTGGAATATTGGCAGGTGGCGGATGGATGCGGGCTGCCAAGGGTCGGGACGGGTGACGCTTTGTGGGGGATGTCTACGGTCAACAGTGGACGTTTATAGGCTGAAACATTCATACATTCATTTATTCAAAAAGAATATTTATATATTATTCAGAAAAGAAAAAGTAAGTAGAAATTAAAAATTTTAAAACTCCTTTTAGTGTGCTAGGCTTCCATCAACTGTGCTTTCCATCATTCATTCATTATCAGCCCTAATCGGTCCACCGCTGGACATAGGCCTCTCTCAATGAACGCCAAGAGGACCGATCTCCTGCTACTCGCATTCATCCTGGACCGGTTACTGCACAAATTCGTCTTCCCACCTGATGAACGGTCGACCAACACTTCGCTTCCTTAACTGCCTCGTGGTCTAGTGGTGAGGAATGTTCAGCTACAGACGTGAGGTTCCGGGTTCAAATGCCGAATCGGACCATACAAAAAGTGCTATTAGGGCTTATCAAATTCTAGTAACTGTCTGGAGTTTAGAAAATGGCGGTATTACACCCCCGTGCCTCGGAGAGCACGTTAAGCCGTTGATCCTGTGCCTGATTTCCCTCCGGTCGTGTGGGATTGCCGTCTCATCGGAATAGGAGAAATAAGGGATAGAGAGTGCACTTTTTGATACGCAAACACTTGTGCACTATAATATGTCCCGCACAGATGGCTCTCTCAATAGAGATGGCCGCTGTAGCCGAAATTTGGCTAGGACGACATTACTATTGTTTATTTAACGCGGACTCCACTCCAGAAACTTACTGGCCCATCTGTCATCTATTCTTCTGAGTGTATGACCAGCCCATTGCCACTTTAACGAGCCCATTCGTCGCGTGATATTGGATAATTTAGTTAGGACAGACACAGATTCTGGGGAACACCTAACGTAGCACGTTGGATATCCCATAGAGCTACCGCAAACTTGTAGACCAGTCCTAAATTAAAAGGTCATGTTGCCCCGTAGGTCATCACGGGGAGAAGGCATTGGTTGAAGACTTTCGTCTGCAAGCTCTGCGGTATAGGCGACGTGAGAATGTAACGAAGCTTCTGGAATGCCGCCAAACTCAACTGAATCCTCCATCGGCTTTCTACTTAAAGTTATATCTACCTAGTTGCAATAATTTCCCGATGTAGACGTATTCGACTAGGACTTCGTGAATAGCACCATCGACGTTGAACGGCATGGGAAGAACGGGTTCCTTGAACATGACATTTGTCTTGTCCAAGTTCATCCTAAGGCCAAACGTCGGGAGGATTCATTTAGGCTGTGCAACATTTCCTGCAAGCTCTCCAACGATCCGGCCAACGCAACGATATCGTCGGCGAAACGAAGATTTGACTCGTCGTACTGTAAGTTTGTTCACGTATACATATTATAGACAAGTACTAGAAAAGAAAATTATTCATATCTTCTTGAAATTACGTCTAACCGTTTACTTTTTTCTCAATAGTAATAATAATGTACAATAATATAATAATAATATCTGTGAACTTATCACACCACGTTAGCCAAGCCCTGTGCTAAGTACCGCAAGTGTTACAGGTACTAGACAACGGAAATATATTTAATATTTTTTCTATAGATTTAAGACTTTTATTATGGGAATACATATAATACACATATAAATATCCATGACCTAGGCGGGATTCGCACTCGCGACCTCTACAGTAACACGCCGACTAACCGTCCCGTTACCGAGACAGCCGCTCGTCATCGCCGCTATTTTTACGATGCAGCGGAAAAAATCATAAAAAAATATATTTTCAACTCTGATCTCCAAGAATATGTAGAATGGAGTATATTGATTATGATAATAAAATAATTATTATAAAAATGTCGTCCTAGATGAATTTCGGTCACGGCTGCCATCTCTATAGAGACTAGCCAACTGCGTGCACTTTTACCTAATTCTCCTGTTCCGATGGGACGGCAATCCGACACGGACGGACGGAAGTCCTGATTTTTCTCCTTCATTTTTGCGCCTGGCGATGACCGAAGGTTACTGTGCTCTCTGTGACATTGGGGTGTAACGCCGCCATCCGACTTCGGGCTGTTATAAGAAATTTTGAAATCCCAGCAACATTTTGGGTCCAACCCGAGGCTCGAACGCAGGACCTCAAGGCTGTGTTTAAACATGCTCACCAGGGGGCAGTCAAGTTACGTAAGCACTGTAACAATTAATCAACATGGTTAAGCCGAACTAACTTTTGGTTATTTGCAAAATTGTACCGTAAAGTTTCCGAACATTCATACATTAATTTAAACGTTGTTAGTATTTATTGTCGTTCCAGCTAATAAATTACCCTGCAAACGAAACGGAAACAATAAAATGTTCCTGTTTATTGCAACAAAATTTTGATATAACACATATTTTGTTCGTGTAAATAGTTCTCAAATGATTTTTATAGCTAAAATGCGAGTCGGACACGAGCGCGAGGGTTCTGTACCAACGGAAGGTATGTTTGTAGCATTACAAGTTGTACGAGTCGAGAAAGTTATGTATACGGGCGCCTGCACATTCCATTTTATAAAGCGGACTACACACAAAAGTTTTCAATGGATTTTGTTACTCGTATAATTATAATCTTTAGTTTTAGTTGGCGGCAAAATAAATACATTATTGAGGACCGATGGGTTCAGTTGGTAACAAGGCAGTTATGTTCGCGTGATATGTCAACGATAGGATTCCAATCCCGCCCAGGTCATGGATGTTATATGTATTTGTATAATAAAAATCTTATAATATATTATATATTTATTAAATGACAACAGATTAATGATTTTGACTAATGACTTGAATTGATGAACTTGGACTTAATGATAACGGAAATATATTTAATGTTAAATATATTTCCGTTGTCTATTACCTGCAACACAAGTCCTTACGGACTTAATATAGGGCTACTCCAACGCTCCACCATGGTTCAAGCCTTGTCGTGGCGGTGGGGCTTAGTAGCGTGGGGTGACTAGGCGAATTGAACCGAGGGGGATCTTTGCACCCCGTAAAAGAGGGAGCTAAAGATCAGGAGGAGGAATCGCCTCTTATAAGAAGATGGGACTAAAGAACTACAGGAGGAGGCGTTTTTAAACACGGGGCAGGGGTCGAGGATGGGAACCTCATCCCATTGCACTGTCTCAAAGTAGGTGGCGTTGTCCTGTAGTGGGGGGCAACCCCATCTGTGGAGGTGGAGTTGGTTCCTTAGGGGCTGACTGGCCTCGCGGTGGCCTGATGATTTGTTGTTCTTTGCCACTTCACCAAGGGCGGCACTGATATTACTCGCGGTGGTTTTTGTGGATATTCGGCACAATTGTATGCCGCGAGTCCCACACACCACTAGACCCCACCCAGGGCCAGTGACGGCGCGTAAATGCGTTTCCCCGCGTCAACAAAAAAAAGGGCTACTCCAACGTGGTATGTAATCACACAAATATTGTTATTATTATTATATGATATAATTTTAACTCTATAGCAATCACGTGAGATAGTCTTAACAATAGAGTCCCGTTTTCACTATTTGAGTTCGAAATACTAAGTACCACTTTTTACAAGCATTGATTATCGTTGTCGCCTTCTTTCTTATTTCTCATTGCGAAGAAAGTGACGAACTAACTTATTTATCACGTTAACTTAAAAGAGATCTTAAATAATCTTAACACCACGACAGAAAGTGGATAGACTCTTCAATATACTTTCTATAATACTCAATTAAAAAGAAGAAGAAACAAACTGAAGCGGCTTCGTTTAAAAGTCAAATGTATTACAAGTCCAATGAGCTCATAGAGCAAGTAAGCGTTATGTTTAGTGCTTCTGGACTACGAAGTGACCTTATTTTGCGTACTTAGCAGTAAGTACGTACAGTGTTTCTCTAACAGAAATGGGAACTTAACCGTTGGGAATTACTTCTGTAACAGTTAATCAAGACGGGTTTTTTGTAGTATAGGGGGACAAACGACCGTCGGTATAATTACCATGCTGATTGCCGTTGCCGCTGGTGGAACTATAATCGACAGTTATTAACAGTCAATTGTAATATACAAAGTATGTAATAATAATTCAATGGATATATTCTTTTTAATGATTCATATTCAATTTTCTTAAATTTAACAAAGCGCCATACAACTGTTACGCAGTTGATTTTTTGACTGTAAAAACATAGTAAAGTGGTCAAATTACAAACTGCACAAAAAACTGAGTCCTTTAATATAGTGTTGTATGCTCATGGGGATCTGATTTTTAACTCCTAACCAAATTTTTGAATTCCTATTATGATTAATTTTTATCATTTTATGTTAAGAAATTCTTTTCTTTGTTCTGTGGCTAATAATAAGAATAATTTATATTATATATTTATGAAATATGTTTAATATAAGCTGTAAAACGTATATTAATCATACAAATACCAATTTACGTTCCATTACGTTGACATTAATTAAACTTAAGATAGGATCCGAAAGAATAAAATTAGATGAGACATATCGCGTACTCACATATATACTAGCGTAACTTATTTCAATTACCTTACGCAAAATTAAGGGGATTCCTTCTTCAAACTCCTAATCCCAAGACTGATCTATAGGACGTGCTATTCTTGGGAAGAGAGGCTTAAGATTAGATACAAATATATTTGTCATAGAACTTTACGCGTTGAAGTAACGCGTAGATGTATGTTTAGTAACAATCTTCGGAATAAAACTGGGTCTCACCCGTCTGTTTCGCCCACGGCAACTTGAATTTATTGGTATCAGCCCTTCAGGATTAAACAACGCATCATCACTAAAATGCGGATATCTATGGGTTTTGGTATTCGTCAACTTCCCCAATTCTACGTTTAACCTGGGGGCAAAAGAGTAATCTGCCATATCATGAGTACCGACGTCCATAAATATCGTCAAAGTTGGTTTGTCCTTATCACTTGCCCTACAATAGACCAGTTACTTGCAATAAAGATATGAATACATACTTGATATATATTAAATATGTATGTTTAGTGTATACACGCAACCAGCATAGCTGTCACTTTGCGACGGTATCATGCGTGTGATGTATCTCCTCGACCGTGCCGGGCTTAGCCGCGTGCAACAAAGCATGGCACCACCTTTTACTACCCTATTTAATAATTAATTTTAAAAGCATTTGCGTGTAATTCGGACGTTGTTGCTTTGTTGGTCATATAGGGTAATTGAAATTCCCAACCCAGGCCAGTTCTGACGTCACCTACTGAAAATTACACATCGACGCAGATTTACACATTTGTTTAAAGTTAAAAGATAATTGTAAGAAACTGTGATTAATTTTCCTACCAAAATATGCGAAACCTCTGGCGGGCTCAAGGCCCGATTTAGAATTCTAAAGGGATATCATTCAAGATGAAATGTTCTGACATGAATAGTAATGTGTTTGTGAAACAATTAAATAAAAATGCAAAGATCCAAACTATTATTTTTGGAGTTTTCTTAGAAACCCTTAGGTAGTATCATGCTGAATTACAGCTGAATTGGGCCTGTACGTCTCCCTCTCATGACACTGCCGTAAAGTGACATAGTGGTCGCGTTTCGTGCTGTTTGTGAGTGACCGCTAGCCCAATGGAGTAGAGGAAAGAAGGGCAACGCATCTACTTGGAAACAAGAATGCAGATGTCTATGAGAGTTCGTAGTTATCAGTGGGCTCTGTTTACTCGTTTGCCGCTCTATACTTTAAAAAAGAGACGTTATCATGACAACCTCGTAATTTCGAATTCCACGCTGTAGTAGGGAACATAGAAAGCTACAGAAAAAATAATTTGAAATTCAAAAATACTCTTTATAGCCTTTATAGGCAGGTTTTCCTGCCTATAAAGGATGTTGCGGTAGTATCTGTGTAGGTATCGCTTCTACTACAACTAGCGTATAGAAATTGTTGATTTCGATACTTCGACTATTGCATATCCCCAACTCTTTTAATATAATTGTTACCTACATTAGTTGCTTCGAGACTGTTCAAAATGTACTCTATCGAGTTTTCTCTAAAGGAAAGGGCTGTTTTAGCAGATATTTTTGATACATTGA